>CM029558.1:14080004-14392504 GCA_017141385.1 Sogatella furcifera
GTGGTTTATAATACTTTTAAGAATTGAAACTGTACGTCCAAATTATGCTAGTAGTTTTTTCGTGACATCATTTTTTGCGCATGAGTCGTAATGCCGGCTACTCACAGACGAAATCCATCTAGCAAGTGCTGGTCATGGATAGAAATTAATGAATCACCAATTTACAGAAAAAGTGCTGACAACTCATTAATCACTTTACATGATTGATTCACTTCATTGCTCACTGCTTACTTTATTTTGTTCGTGGCTTACTAGCTTATCTGTTTTAATTTATTTTTTATGTGTCTTTGTGGTCTTGGTTATCACATTATGGATTTAAAATAAGTGAATTTTTGAATGCTTCACTTCATTAACACATGCTCGGAAAAAATAACGAACCCGACAAAGCTGCTGGTATAATTTTTCCATATTCGTAATAAATCTCATGTTGTATATGTACATGAACAATAATTGTTCAATAATTATCATGTTCAATCAAATTCTAAACATCGAGTTTTTTCTGAGAGTGATAACCAAATGAACTTCTAGGCCTATGCGTGGGTAATGAGAGGGTTGATGACTACTTTTAGGCAATTGGAACCGACGGCTTATCGTCTCCTCAGAATAGGCCGTATCTATGTAATCAAAATTGGAAAAGTAATTTATAGTCAAAATCTGACTACAAATGTTAGAGCTGTAGTCAAAATTTGTTCCCCGGTCAATAATCGATCCCGGAACCTCTTGATTGTCAGACCGGCGCGTTATCATTTACTACAATGAGCCACCCAACTGAAAATATAATAGATATAAAAATCAATACAAATATTTCTTGAATATAATCACAGGTTCTTCATGTTTTGATAAATTTTTTTTCTTGATTTCAGGAATTCAACCGTTCCATCTCTTCTCTAAGTCTGGACGATATAGAGAGAATAGCCACAATATATTTGAATGACGAACTGTCAACTTGAGCATTTTATGACTCTCATCACATTCGTGACTGTATATTTTTTACATTTTCTTTTGTAATTTATTTTATTTAATAAAAAAATGAAAGTATAATTCGTGGTGTCTTCGAAGGTATATTCACTGGTCAAACTTCCATTTTCCATTTCCATGTCTTGTTATAGCTTACACAAAAAAGTTAAAACACAATCTGGTCACCCATCCAAAATTAGTCCATAGTGTTTGTAACTTAACATCACAATCACCTAGTAACCGTTTCACTGAACAACCAGACACACCACACAATAATTGGTTCATTCCACTGAAATATTCTTCATCACAGATATGATAATAGATAAATTATATGACATGGGAGCATTTTATAGTGTAATATCGTTTTGTGCCGGAAATATGAGATCATATTTTCATCTCATCTATCACAGTCTACCGGTCTAAGAACACAGAATTATATTTTCAATAAGGTAGTCTTGACTTTGGAAGAAATAAAACAAACAAAAATAATTCAATAGTAATCATATTCATTGATTAATAAAAAACAACCACTTCAAATTGATAAAACTTTAAAATAAACAAAGTCCTGAAAAATAGCACTTACATAGAAAGTTTCCAACTTCACACACATCATTAATAATAACAATTTTTCGATGTCAAGTCGAATGAAACGACTTTCAATTGAAAACTTTGAGACCGTCCATTCAAGAAATGCATGTCATTACAAACTTTCAAGTTAGACAGTGATAAAATGTGACACTCTAACCCTTGTATAGTCTGTCCAAGCAAAGAAGACCCTCTGATAGAAAAATGATTCCAGCCTCGTCAATATTTGTTCAAGAATTATAAAAGTGATCTTAATAGTGGATCAAATTGTTAATTTTTGAACAAATATTGACCGAACTTGAGTCATTTTCCAATCTTGCCAGAGGGTCTTCTTTGCTTGTACAGACTATAGCATACAACACGATTTTTGGACCCTATTTTTAGACATCTTTATAAATTTTACTAGATTGAAGAGAACTTGGCGAACAATAGTCTGTCCAAGCAAAGACGACCCTCTGGCAAGATGAGAAAATGATTCCAGCTCGGTCAATATTGGTTCAAAAATATTGATTTGTTCTCAAATTGTAGATCAGAATGTTTCCTACGATTAAGACCAAATCAATAATTTTTGAACCAAAATTGACCGAGCAGGAGTCATTTTCTTATCTTACCAGACGGTCTTCTCTTCTTGGACAGACTATCTTCACACATCGTGTGTTTGTAAAGTTCCGTTCAATCTAGTAGAATTTATTAGTACGGCAAAAACCCGAACTTTCAAAAATCGTAGTGTATGTTACGGAGTTGACTCATGAGTTATGACTATCTCCACATTCTGACATATGAGTCAAGATTAAAAATCGTTTACTCATGAGTTGACTAAATTTCAAATCAATAGTCATTACTGTACTTTTGAATTGTCTGGTTCATGAATAAGGGTCGGTTTCTCCAAAAAAGTTGACCTGACATTTTAGATAAAACTATTAGCTGGAGATGTAAGGTCACATTACAGTCTGTCCACGCAAAGAAGACATTCTGGCAAGATCTTAAAATGTCCCCAGCGTGGTGAATATTGGTTCAAAAATTATAAATTTGGTCTAAAATTGTAGAAAACATTCTGATTTACAATTTTAAGGCCAAATTTATAATTTTTGAACCAATATTAACCGAACTGGGGTCATTTCCACAACTTACCAGAATGTCTTCTTTGCTTAGACAGACTATACCATGTGTTCGAAATTAGCTAGCTGAAGGTTTAAACTAAAATTCAGGTTAACTTTTTAGGAGATAACAGCCCTAATAAGGACTCAATAGTGTTATAGTCTGTCGAAGCAAAGAAGACCCCCTGGCATGATGAGAAAATGACTCGGTCAATTTTGGTTCAAAAACTATCAATTCAATCTCAAATTGTAGGAAACAATAATTTGATCTACTATTAAGACCACTTTTATACCTCGAACAAATATTGACCAAGCTGGAGTCATTTTCCCAACTTGCCAGAGGGTCTTCTTTGCTTGGACAGACTATACTAATTAGTTGACAATAATTTCAACTTAATAATCATGACTATCAATTTGAATAGTCTTACATAATTATGAGGTTTTACTTATTAGCTGACAACAATTTCAACTCAATAGTCATGAATTTTGACATTAATAGTCTTACTCAAGAGTTGACAAATTCTTGACTCAATAGCCGTTGCTTTTGACTGTTGACTTAGGAGTTGTGATTCATGAGTTGACAATTTCTTGACTGTTGACAGTTCTTCTAGTAATCCGATCCTCGACTTATCACCTCTTTACAAGTGGGACGTAGAACAATGGTGTGCTCAAACTGAGCCGTATAACATCCCTTGATGTCACATAGAGGTGGATAGGATTCCACAATACCTGTCAAAAAATATTGATCACTTTAGTACTTTACATAGAAAACTCGAATTGAAAGGACTATGAGAAATTAAATATTGAGTGATTCAAAAAGAGCGCCGGTTTTCAATTTAAGAGGGATATTTAAACGAAAAATCGGAAGTAAATACATCAAAATTTCCAACTGACTTTCCGATTTAATGTATGAGAAATTATGTCATGCATGTGTCCTCCTCTACTAGGCTGGTACGCATCAACTCTGCCCATGTAATTCACTATCATAATTGAAAAATAAATGAAAATCAAATACCCTTTATAAAACTTTAAAATTATTAAAACACAGACAAGACATGTTTCGGAACATTAGCCCATTATTAATGATTGATAATCATTCATTGATAATCAATCATTGATAATGGGCTAATGTTCCGAAACATGTCTGTGTTTTAATAATTTTAAAGTTTTATAAAGGGTATTTGATTTTCATTTATTTTTCAATTATTTTAAATAGCCCTAAGTTTTAAATTTCAGTTTTCACTATCATAGTCTGGTCGAGCAAAGGATGCATTCTGGCAAGATGGGAAAATTACTCCAGCTCGGTCATTATTGTTTCAAAAACTATAAATTTGGTCTCAAATAGGAGAAAACATTCTGCTCTACAATTTTATATCAAACTTTAAATTATTTTTAACCGATATTGACCGAGCTAGTCATTTTCTCATCTTGCCAGAATGACTTCTTTGCTTAGACAGACTATACTAAATGTTGCTATATACAGCTGGAACTATAATTTAGTGTCACCACTATATATACAGCTAAATTAACTAGTTAAAAAAAGAAAAAGAAGCCATTACAATATAATGCTAAAATAGGTAGAGCTGATACCGAAGATTTGATGCGTTCTCGTCTGTTCCTTGTGCTTTACAACAGCTGATGTTGTCTGCAAATAGTCTGCGTAACTGTACCAGACCAGTTGACTAAGGAACAGAGTTTCGAATATACTGGTCTCCTGGTCCAACAATTGGTTAGTTACTAGCCAGTAATTGGAACAGACGAAACCGGCTTAATTTTTGGCACCAGCTCCAATAATCCGAAGATGTTGAATACAATTATTCAACTCGAAACCTACGACATCTCCGCCAAAAGCCATAAAAATAATATATCCCAGAACTATTACATACAACTTGGAAAATACAAAACTATCCCGTATCATTCGGTATAATTATCCTACTTTTGATAAAAACTTGACAGAGCAGCAAAAACTATTATGTTTAAAATCAATAAAAAACCAAAGTCATGCAGTTTTTATCCATTACTAGTTATAGACTGTCCAAGCAAAGAAAACATTCTGGCAAGATGAAAAAATAACTCCAGCTTGGTCGATATTGGTTCAAAAATTATGAATTTGATCTCAAATTGAAGGAAACAATTAGATCTATTATTAAGACCACATTTATTATTCTTGAACAAATATTGACCAAGCTGCAGTCATTTTCCCATCCTGCCAGAATATCTTCTTTGCTTGGACAGACTATAATATATCTCAAACACTTGCTCTCTCTCTCTCTCTCTCTCTCTCTCTCTCTCTCTCTCTCTCTACAAGGCCAAGTGTTAATGGAAAGGATATACTTATCCTTTCCCAAGAATGGACATTTTTCCATTCTTCGCCTTTTCATTTAGATATTTTAATGCACAACAAGTAAGATTGCAAGCAAGTAGCATATTGTTTGGTTAATTGTTCTATGATTTTTGCATTCACATGTAACCTCTCTCATTGAATAGATCATAGAATAACCTGCATAAACTGCAGTGTAAAATATCGAAATTAGTGTTTAACTTGTAAAAATAATAGAATAATTGGATTATATATTTGAATTTATTTATGTTACAAATGACACTGACGTTGAGAGATTAAATACTAAGGTAATTCTTGTGCTATTCTATCTTTCAAATTAATAATATTATGATACAGTCCAAAATGTAGGTTAGACTATGTTCAGTTATGTTTCTTCACTTCTCAATTTTTAATGCAAACCCTTTCAAACATCGAATTTTGAATTAAGATGGATTAAGCACCAAATAACATGACAGAATTACACTCAATAAGCACTTGAAACTGTGAAATATTGGCTTCTTTTGAAAAATTTCGACCCAAAATTAAAAACAAACTCAAGATTACATTACATCGTCCAGATTATCGAAGTAGCTTCAGTAAATGAAAATTGTGTTGGGAATACCAAGGGCTCTGCAATTGGATTTAGTAGTAACTCTTGCAATCTAGAAACTAAGCATACATATTTTGTTGTAATCTAAATGAATAAAGAAATCTAATCTAATCTAATCTCTCTTATAATTTGGTTTCAAATTGTAGATATCATTCTGCTTTACAAATTGAGACCAAATTTATAATTTTTGAACCAATATTAACCGAGCTGGAGTCATTTTCCTATCTTTTCAGAATGTCTTCTTTTCTATACTCTATTTACGATCCCTTGAGACGGAATAAACAAACTTTTTGAGTGTGTGTGTGCGTGTAATGGAAGGTCTTCTTCTATGCAAAACTTTCGGCCACAGACCAACAGCTGTAGCCAATCACAGCTCAAGACGGCAGTCTTGAGACAAGACAAGTCGTTCTGCAGCCAATCACAGCTCAAGACGGCAGTCTTGAGACAAGACAAGTCGTTCTGCAGCCAATCACAGCTCTAGACAAGAGTCAGCTGTTCGACTGCAGCTGACTTTTTCGCCCAGAAGAAGGCCTTCCATTACACGCACACACACTCAAACTATAGGACAGACTACTATAATGCTGCTACTTGGTTGAATATTCATTAAATTTTTGAAAACAATCTGATTAAAATGAGAATGATCAAGTCAACTCACCTTTGTCACATAGATCTTTTAGCGCCATTTGATACTTGGTGCAACCGGCTCTGTCCAACCAGCGCTTGCAAAAGGCCAGTGTGCCAAAGTTATTATTAATTGTACTCAATAAGCTTCGCGATGATGCCAATCTGTTAAAAAACAGGACAAAAATAAAATTTACAATCATTTACCTCTTAATATAAGGAACAATATTCATAAATTCATTACAACTATTAGGACAATAACAGTGGTTTCAAGAACATACAAAAGCATAGTCTGTCCAAACAAAGAAGACCCTCTGGAAGAATGACTCAAGCTCGGTCAATATTGGTTCAAAAATTATTAGTTTCGCCTAAAATTGTATAATATAATTTGATCTAGTACTAAGACTAAATATATAAGTCTTGAACGAATATTGACCAAGCTGGAGTCATTTTCCCATCTTGCTAGAGGGTATTCTTTGCTTGCACAGACTATACTTAAAATTTCACATGATAAGGTAAGGTCCGAAACAATTGTAGAGTATTGAATCAATTATTCATCTTATCATATAAAAATTTGAAACAAATTTAGTATCATCTTTAAATTACAAAGGATCTTTAAATCAAATTCAGTTGAGAGATCTTGTATCATTAATGATAATATTGATACAATTGTGTCATTTGATGCATGCATGGTTCTGTGTATCTTGAAAGGAAATTTAACCTTGAACACACGACTCAAGTTCTATAGTTGACGCCAAAAAGTTAGGCGGTTTCGTATGTTTCTTGTACGTGATTTACCCTTTCAACAGCTGTTGTCTTTTCTGATTTCAAAAACATCATCTAGGCATAGCTAACTGACAACTCTAATTGACAACATCAGCTGTTGGAGCGCACAAGGAACAGACGAAATCGCCTATATGGTGTCATGACTAATCGCCTTGGTGTCAGCTAAAGTTATTCATAAAAAAGTTCAGATTCCAAAAATAATCAAATAGATCTGTTTTTTAATGAGAGGGGATTTTAAAAAGTTGACGACCAATATAACTCTCACTACTATTTCATCTATAATAAATCATGCAACATTCCTGAGAATTCATTTCAAATACAAAGTTATATATTTTTTGAGGGAGAGAAAATAAATTCAAAATTTATTACCTCAACAGAACATATTCGGCATCATATGATATACTGCATACTAATTGTAATGTCCTTGTATTTTTGAAAAATTAACTGAATTTACATATTTTTATTTTTAGAGGCACGTATCATACATCTTTTACATAAATTTATAATATAAATTTTCATTGATATATATTTTTTAAAATATAAATTTGAGTAGTTGAAGATAAATTGAAATTGTCTATTGATTTTCTGGCAATTTATCTGCATCTGAAACTCATTTACCTGAGAGGCACGTATTCAGCATCATACTTCTTCATGTAATGAGACACATCCATGTCGTTATTGACCAGACCCCGACCAGTGGAGCCAAACGTCTCAATGGCATAGAACTCATTTTCTTCCATAACAGTGGCTTCACCGCCCTTAACTATTGGCACTGTTTTGCCAGCGTGAATTCCTAAAATTAAAAATAAGAAATTTATCCATTTATTCAAAGATGCATTCACATAATCAAATTAAACTGATTTAAGGCTGACATACACACCATCCACATTAATAAATCGTATGAATGGTATGACGTCATTCTGTTTTTTGAGGTTATGTTGTCCATATTTAAGAATTTCAAGATGGCGGCTGAACACATACCATTCATACGATGTGGATGGTTTGTATGTTCAATAGATTTACCAACTACCCTCCACCCTCCAGGCTCTACCCACCGGCAGTGCGGCCTCAGCCTAAGAGATGAAAAACAGGCTTTGTCCTAACTATCTATCTCCCGAATTTTGGTAAAAGTTAAGTAGTCGGAATGAGGTTATGATATCACAAAACTTTATTTTTTAATAATTTACGGTCCAGGAATCACATTAAAATTTTGAATTTAGACAGTCGATGGGCGAGATAAAATAAATTGATACACCAATTATTGAAAAAATCATTTACGTAATATAAGAATTCAAGAAGTTTTGGGCAATGGTCTATTTCTTATTTCCACTTAAATTATATTATTTTGTACATAATATGACCGTATTTGGAATTTCCTCAACATTTCCAATTCCTGATAATACATGAAATATACTCACAACCATAATACCCTTCATAGGCTGTTGAGCCACTGACATACATACAGTACATACGTAAAATCTGTCAAAGCAAAGACATTCTGGCAAGATGAGAAAATGAATTCAGCTCGGTCAATATTGGTTCACAAATTATAAATTTGGTCTCGAATTTTAGTCTTTTTACAATTTAAAGTCGAATTTATAATTTTTGAACCAATATTGAACGAGCTGAAGTCATTTTTCCATCTTGCCAGAATGTCTTCTTTGCTAGACCAGACTATATACAAAAACTCCAAGAAACGAGAAACTTATACCCGGTTCATAAGACATAAATTAGCTGAAGCCTTATTAAAATTTCATTAGAATATAAAATATGTTTTTGATCTCATATCATAAGTTTTTGATCTCATATCATAAGTTTTAAAGTAGTACAGTTAGTTTTAATGCTAAATTAGCCTATTAACAACCTATTTATAAATAATTAGCCTTATAACAATTAGTTTTAATGCTAAATTAGCCTATGTCTCAACAACAGTTTCAATATTATTTATAACCGTTTCGAAATTCAAAATTATTTGTGATAAAATATTTTTGGAAGTGAGAAATTATCAAGTGAAAGTGGACATTGTGGATAGACATAATAACCTACATCTTAAACCTTCATCATCATCATTCATCACTCATTCATCCTTTGCTTAAAATACTTGGAAATCAAGTCGCAATTGTAAAGAAAGAATAAAGAATAAAAAGTATGAGGAAGTTGAAGATATGCAATCAAGAGATCACTTAAGGTGAGTTAAGATATTTTGCCCTAAGATATTGCGGATATGCAATCAATTTTACGACAAATTAAAAAAAAAAGATGGACTTACTGTAAGGCGAAATGGAGTGTCCATTGAGGTTACGAATCGACTTCACCTGATACGTTTTGCCGTCCAATTCCACTTCATAGGATTCCATTACTTCTTGAATGGCAGCTCCTACATCACACAGGGCTACGTCTATTCCTGCAGCCTGAAATCAATTGGAATAAATAATAAATGAGTGGGAAAATGAAAAAATTGTGAGAAAAGTGGATGAGATATATGAACCAAGTGGAAGAATACTACTTGCAATTAGGGATGTAAAATACCCGGGTATTTGATACCCAAAATTGATAAATACCCGGGTATATTGGGTATTTATTGAATCATTGATGTTTGTACCCCCTGTAGCCCTGAATATGTTATTATTGGCATAGTAATAGTCAAGTTATAATATTATAAAAACTTATTTGCTATTTTTCAATGACTTCAAGATTATTTTCAAGTATTAAACTTGAAGTTTTGAATGAATAGGATTCTTCATGGAAGAAACTGGGTAAATAAGATTAGGCAAACTCTGAAGGAGTTTTATGCATATATTTTTACTTTAAACTATGAGAACTTGGCTACTAAATGAAAATGATAAATTAGAAGACAATTAAAACCAATAGTTACAAACTTGAGAATCTTGTGAAGCATATGTAGGCTATTAAAAAAAAATATATAAATCAACTCTTAGAAAACGTTTTTGAGGATTTTTTGTGTCAAGAAGAACCTAGGGAAGTTTTATGCATATATTTATGATCGTATCTGATTGAAATTGTAATAAATCTGTAATTTTAATTGAATCATGAATTAAAATTCTGTAGATGGAAACTTATAATATTGAGATATTATTTTTAATTCCGATGAAAGTGCATAAAATGGATCAAACTCAAACATTTAACATGAAATAAATTTAATTCATTGGGAAAGTTATTTTATTAACATTCTAAAAATTAGAAGGCCTCTCATTGGCTTTATATAGGCCATTGGCATAGATTGGGATAAAGCACATGCAGTTTAAGATTGTAAGAAATGTTTTTCAGGTGTCCTGGATGTAGGCTTTAAATGAAAAAGATTCCTGAAGAATATCCTCACGTTAAAATTCCGCTCAATATGTTCTTGATAAAGTAGGTAGTTTCTGTTCTCTTGAAAATATTTAGCCTGAATAGTACATAGGATAGTCTGTCCAAGCAAAGAAGAAATTCTGGCAAGATGGAAAAATGACTCCAGCTTGTTCAATATTGATTCAAAAATTATAAATTTGAACTCAAATTGTAGGAATCATTCTGATCTACAATATTTGAGACCAAATTAAAAATTTTTAAACTAATATTTCTGGAGCTAAAGTAATTTTCCCATCTTGCCGGAATGTCTTCTTTGCTTAGACATACTATACGGTACCATAAAAGAAATCTCAATAAAAAACTGAGTAAATAATCTGTTTTATGTCTTTCGAATTACATAAAGAACGTGAAATTTGTCCATAAATTACGGCGCTATCTGCTCCAAAATATTGATAAAAATTACATTGTTCTTATGGGGCATGATTTTGCCGTTTGGCAGTTGGCCATCCACCATCCAACATCCTCCATCGTACTAATACCATCCACCCGCCCAATACCCCATCAGATTTGCTTGTATCAATGACATAATGTAATGCTTCCTCAACGAAATCGTTTACTGTAATCGGAAACTGTTTACTCTACAAACAAATACTCATAATAATAGTTTAAAAAAAATATTTAGCCTACCTTAATTCCAGTATTCGTTGCTTCTCTGACAGCCTCCAAAAGTTTATCATACTTCGGATTGAAAGTCAGTGTAAATGCACAATCGATAATACGACCTGCAAAGCAAAAGTAAAAGAAACAGCATGAATATAAAAAAATAATTGAAATTAACACTGAATTAAACTTATACCCTATGGCATACCTTTGATCTTTACCATAATCCTCAACCTCATTACCAAGGTAAAAGTCTCAAGTTTATAAGAGAATCATCCCAAGCACATAATTTCTTCGAAAATAGCAAATTTAAAATAATCAACTTGAATAATTATCAGAACTTTATAGTATGCATTTTTGGTCAAATACTGGTCACCCATCCAAGTACAGTATTAAATGCTCGTGACTTGGTTACATGAAAAATTTGCTGAAAAATTTTCAAGTGAAACCATAATATTGAAATCCTATGGTTTATCTTGTTCATTTCTGAACTTAAAAGTGAACTTTTATCGAAATTCAAAATTGTTTGTGATAAAATATTTTTGGAAGTGAGGAATTAGAATGCATATGCAGATGACGTTGTTTTAATGGCACGAAATGCAAACTGTATACGAGAACATTTTTCCAGCTTAGAAAGAGAGGCACTGAAAATGGGGTTGCAGGTTAATGATGAAAAAACGAAATATATGAGAATGTCCGCAGCAAACGCTCGAAGAAGAGCAATTGACTTGGAGGTGGGTGAGAGAGTTTTTGAAGGAGTGAATGAGTTTAAATACCTAGGCACTATCCTCAATGCTGGAAACAATATGACAGATGAAATTCAGAAGCGTATTATGAGTGGGAACAGAGCCTATTATGTATATAAGAGACTAATGACATCAAAAATATTGAGTAAAAATAGTAAAATGAGGCTCTATAAAACTCTAATCAGGCCTATTATATGTTATGGCTCTGAGTCATGGACACTGACTAAAAAGGACGAAGAGGCATTGATGGTTTTTGAGAGAGGAATTGTGAGGAAAATTTTTGGTGCGGTAAGGGTAGCGGTGGATACATGGAGGAAAAGGAACAATATGGAGATTGAGGAAGCATTGAAAGGGGAGAATATCGTGAGATTTGTCAAAGCCCAGAGAATAAGATGGCTTGGACATGTTGGAAGAATGGATAATGGAAGGCTTCCAAGAGCGGCTCTAAATAGAAAAATTGATGGACCGAGAAGAAGAGGTCGTCCAAGAAAGAGATGGTTGGATGGTGTTGAGGGGGATATTAGAGTGATGGGAGTGAGGAACTGGAAGGAGCAGTGTCAGGACCGACTTAGATGGAGGAGAATCGTGGCGGAGGCCAAGGCCCACAGAGGGCTGTAGCGCCATAGGGTAAGGTAAGGAGAAATTATAATATTACGTGAAAGTGGACATTGTGGATCGACATATAACCTACATCTTAAACCTTCATCATCATCATTCATCCTTTGCTTAAAATCGAAATTGTAGAGAAAGAATAAAGAAAGTAGTGATAGTTGACCAAATCTCGGTTTAATTACAAATTTAAAAATAAACATCACTACATTTCGCTACACACTACGTCAGAAGTTATCTTCATTTTATAATGAATATTTTGAAAATGGCCAACATTACTATTAAGATTAAACTAACAATAGAATAGTTATTTCAAATATTAAACCAAATATAAAATTTAATAAGAAATCCAACTAATAAATTACCAGATTACAATGTAATTCAAAAATAAACATAAACGTGAATGGCCTTGATAAACAAAATGAGTTGAAATTGTATTTGCAAAATTATTGTGTTTCAATTATAATAATTACCGTTGATATGAGTTCCAAAATCAATTTTGGTGACGTCATCATGCTCCAAAACGGTTGGATCTCCCGCGTTGGGAGTGTAATGGGCAGCGCAGTGATTACGGGAACACCTGGAAATGAAAGGAAATCAAATCAAGGTAATTAAACATTTCAAGAAAACCAATGTACTGTAATTCAGGATTTCAATTAGGATTCGAATCAAAATTAATGTATTCTATATTAGATATGTGGTATTTCAAAAAACCACATCATAGCTCTTCCACTCCACACCAAAGGTCTTTGTTGAAATCCTATTCTTCGATAAGATACTTGTACTATATAACAATATAACTCTGACAATATAACATCCAAAAGTTCCCATCTTCTTACGCCACTCTGTACTGAAATCAATATTTGAAAAGTTTCCACTTTGGAGACTAAATCTGAATTATTTAACTTTTTTATTGAAAAATTTACAATCGTATACATCGACGCGCAGTTGAAAAGGAATATTCCAGCAAAATCTCATGAGATTATATCAATGAGTTCGGCCGCAATCGTGTCACAACTAGAAAGACAGAAAGAAAATCCGAGCCAAATCATAGACCTCACTTACGTTCGGCCAATCAGACTTCACCTAAGTTAGTGGATGATAAATTTATATTATTAATGCTACAGTTCCTCTCATATCTCAATCAAAGTCATGTATCCACTCCTGTATCTAAATTATCAATAAATAAAAATCAATAGATGAGATAAATAAATGAAAAATCATCACCCAGTAGGAAACACCAGCCCTCAAATTCCTCTATATTATACTTCTAATTCCTTGCTTATTTCAATCTAGTCATTTTAACCCTAGAATACTAACAACACCTACTAATACATGTATTAGTAGGTGTTGATACTAATCATGAGTAATAAAAACACATGACGTATGACGTCATAAAAACGGTTATTTCTCTTCTCCACTATGGTTTCAAGAGCCAGGCGTCTAGCAGTGCTTTGTTGTCTCATTTGTAGAGAATACTGCATTCTTAAGTACCTCTACTGTTTGTCTTTTTCAAATCATATTGACGTTTCGGTAAGTCACCGCCCTGTCAATATTTCCACACTGGGAATAAAATTGAAAAAAAACAATAGATAAAGTTCTTGGAGCAGGCGAGCCGCATTTTGAAAAACCTTGAGAAAGAAAATATTGCAGCTATGCAATTATACGAAGAGGACGTTCACCATCACCTATCGCTATAAATGCAATAGACCAATTATTTGTGGTGGGCACCAAGTGAAAATGTGCGCTGGATGTGAGTGAATGAGGTTTTATACAACTTATTTTTCAATTTTTGTTCAAGTAAAGATGAAAATAGTTGTTAATGTAGTTTTTCGATGGAATAAAATCATTATGAAACAAAAAAAAAAACAAGAGAGTTATTTTATTTTGATCTATGCGTAAATTTTACTCATGATTAGTATTCCTGTAAAATAAATAAGATTTGTACTGCAGGAGTCTAGGGATCACATTCAACACAGCATTTTCTTCTCCAATAAATAAGACTGAACAAATTAATGAAAGATCCTCACCCAGTAGGAAACGCCAACCCAGCCTTCAGCTCGTTCTCCCCAATCAACGCCCTCGAAGTCTTCTCCAACTCCTCACAAATCTCAATCATAGTCATCCCGGGCCGGACCCATTTCTGTATGTACTGCCTCGTCTGTCTGTGTGCCTCAGCGGCCTGCCTCGCCTCATTGTAGATGTCCGTGTACATCCGATCTAGGGCGCGTTTCTCCTCAGACGAAAAGCGGTCTTTGGCGCTACGAGAGTCGTTCACAATGGGGTACTCCATTTCTTCACCGACTGGGAATCCTCCTGTGATGAAAATACGAATTTTAATTATTTATTTCATAATTTATTGATTATTAGATTATTACTTGATTACAATTATTATAATAAAAATATGCATATGGCTTTTAATGTGGGGAGCTACCCTTAAGGGTAGGTTCCACTCGCCTTGGTCACAATCTGGTCACCCATCCAAAAGCAGTCCATAGTGTTTGTAACTTGACATCACAATCACCTAGCAACCGTTTCACTGAACCAGACACGCCACACATAATAATTATTTGGCGCTCCGAGAGTTGTTCACATTGGGATTATATTCCATTACTTCACCAACTGGGAAGCCTCTTACAATAGGAATACGGGTTTTAATTATTTATTTCATAATTTATCGATTATAAGTTATTAATTAATCATAATTATTTATTAATTATTAATTAGTTGATTATTTGGCACCCGAGAGTCGTTCACATTGAGATACTTCATTTCTTCCCTTACTGGAAATCCTACTGCTATGAAAATTGAACACAAATGATAGCCTTTTTCTCGGTACATGAGAATGAACTCAAAATACTCAAGGTGATGAATTTTTTAATTTTGATCAAATTTAATAAATTTTGACTTTCACATCAGTGAGCCGAAGTACAGTATCAAGTAACCATGTTAATCCTCTTTCATTTTTTTTTTTTTAAATTATTAGAACTTCTAACCAGTTTCATTGAATTTCGCAGTCGAATTCATTATGGATAATAATCAGTTCAACTAAATTTCATCAACTTTCTTTCTTCAATTTTTCGATGTATAATCTGCATCATTCAATTTTAGGCCAATTCTGTAAAGGATGTACATTGAATGTAATCATCAACTTTCTGTGTATAGTTGGGCCAAGAACAGAAGAGCCTCTTGCAAGTAGACGGAGGGAAGTGAGAGTGTAAGTACGCATACGCAGAACTGATATTTTCAGGGTGAAATCACTTCAGCCAACCTACCGTTTTTACACTGATCATAATCATATTGATTTCACGAATGAGAATATTTTTTTCTGTATTTGTTCAATTAATGACATATGATAGCACAAATTATATTATAATTTATGAACTAGGACAGAAAAGATCGTCTGAGCCTGCACTATTTCTGTTATTAAATATTTCTGTATCTATATTTCTGTTAAATTTGGTTATGTTGGAACAATTTTTATTTCAACTACTAGCAGCAGTGAATGGAAGCCATGTTGCCAAAGTCTCTTCTGTTCTTGGCCGAATTATACATTAAATTCATTGATATATTTTAGTCTGTCCAAGCATAGAAGACCCTCAGGCAAGATGAAAAAATGACTCCAGCTCGGTCAATATTGGTTCAGAAATTATTGATTTGGTCTCAATCGTAGGAAACATTCCGATCTACAATTTGAGACAAAATCAATAATTTTTGAACCAATATTGATGGAGCTGGAGTCATTTTCTCATCTTGCCAGAGGGGCTTCTTCGCTTGGACAGACTATACAACTGATATTCATTAAGTTCCTTATTCGAATATTTTTCATGTATAATGTACGTAAGCAGTACGTTTTTGAAATTACTTGATATGATTTACCAAGATTGACCAAAAATACGTATAATATTAAAATACTTGATGAGCTGGGTAAGTAAAATGGTAAGAAGATATGGTGATGATGTGATTTCCCAATTAGAATCTTATTTTACTATTTTCGTTTGTACAGGTGTGAGACTTAGTTTGTTAGATTCTCTAGTTTTGAATCTTCAAGTAACCTACAGCTAAGACACTCAAGTTAGTGTCGAATTGATTCAATCAAAATCTCCGTTTTGATTGTACAAGTGTGAAGCTCAACTTGTAATCAATTCTTTGTTTACATTTCAAGGTTTCAACAATAAGTATCAGAAGTTGTCGTAAAACTGAACCGGATCTTATTCCGATTTTATAATCGGATAAAATTTTTATTTCAAGTTCTGATTGTATATGAAAAGAAAATGGTAAGGGTAAACACATGTTCTATGCTAATCTTGTGGGGAAAACAGTCGCCGTCAGAATAAAAAAATGATAGAATTGACAAACTTTCAAATTGAATTTACTTGGTCGAGTGTTCAATTTTCTTGTTGATATTGATAATCCAGAAGTATTCATATAGGGTGTCCAAGCAAAGAAGATCCTCTAGCAAGACGGGAAAATGACTCCAGCTCAGTGAAAATTATAAATTTGGCCTCAATTTGTGGAGCAGAATGTTTTCTACAATTTGAGACAAATTTATAATTGTTGAGCCGATATTGACCGAGCTTGAGTCATTTTTCAAAGTTTTAATAAATACAGTAGTTCTAAGAGAAAATAATTATAATGGTGAATTACATGGACAGTATTGATGCGTGCCAGCGCGTTAGAGTTTAGAGGAAGGCACATGAGTGACAACTTTTTTCATACATGAAATCGGAAAGTCAGATGAAGATATTGATATAAATATTTTCAGTTTTTGAACTTCAGAATTCAATATTTCAAAACCAGCGCTCTTTTTGAATCACCCTATAGATCTGTGGAACTATTATAGACTATTAGAGCCCATATGGGCCTCACTCTCAGAATTTTTTCAAAAGAATAACAAATCCCAACTGACCAGTAAACAACTCAGACACAGCAATCGTGGGCGGATCCGTCTGTCCAGCCGCCCCTCCACTCTTGCCACCCTTGGCTCCGCCTCGTCTCCGTTTCGACTTCTTCTTGGCTTCAGCCACTTCCGCCCCCTCCCCACCTCCATTCTTCTGATCACAGCTGATCTCAATTTTCAGATCCGCCACACCCGCACTCACCTCGTCGTCCTCGCCTTCACAAGGCACGTCAGCTGACGCTTCGCCTGCTCCTGGAACGAAATATTGAAATTAAAATAAATCTGAAACACTTTTAAAAAAATTAAAACAAGCTGCGAAATTTAACATTTGAAAACAATTCATGTAGCCTATAGCCAACGCCAAAAGTTAGACGATGTTGTCTGCTCCTTGTTCGCTCCAACAGCTGATGCTGTCGAATTATTAAATTTTATTTATTACCTTAATGACAACTTTAATCGACAGCATCAGCTATCGGAGCAGACAACATAGTCTAACTTTTGGCGTCAGTTACACTTGATTTAATATGTCTAGATTATGTTTTTGAAATCAGAAGAAACTGTAAGTAGGGTACATAAACATAAGCTAGAGAACCAACCAACTTTTTTGAATCAACTTGAAAATCTAATCATTTTATAATCAACACGAGAGCTGTCAAGAGAAAAGAAAATCTATACGAGATCATTCTACGTACCTTCTTAATTAGATCCCAATTAGTTAAGAGACTATGCAACAAGTATTGAAAAGCTCATTGCTCATATAATGGGCAATTAATTGATCAACTTGAATAATAAATTGAATAAAATTAGTACTTTTCCCCTCTTTACAATCCACAGGGACCCTTGATTTCCCAATTTTTATGATGATCTAGCGACTGATTCCCTTTTATTTCCCCTAGTACACTAGTATACACACATTTTTAAGGTTATATCACAGAGACGAATTTTGAGGTTAGATAACAGATACCGTATTTGTAGAGGGTGAAGTGATTTAAAATTGATAAAATTATTCAGAACTATGAACATTACACTTATTCTATTACAACTACAGTTGTAGTTATGTTTTAAATAGTTCGAGAGAAGAAACAGGATAGCGCATGGCAAAATG
This sequence comes from Sogatella furcifera, assembly GCA_017141385.1. Lineage (NCBI taxonomy): Eukaryota > Metazoa > Arthropoda > Insecta > Hemiptera > Delphacidae > Sogatella > Sogatella furcifera. Next base: position 14,098,310 of record CM029558.1, read on the forward strand.
TAAACTAACCTCCACTTACAACATGATGTAAAATTGAAATTTAGGCAATTCTATGAGAGAAATTAATCTATTTTATTGATGAAATTTTACAAAATATATTTAAATCGTATATTTTTGTACTCACCAGCCTTCTTTTTCTTCTTCTTGCGCTTCTTTTTCTTCGAAGCTTCCGAAGCACCGTTTTCAATTCCTTCGTCATCTATCAGTTCATCGTTGCCGTTCAATTCGTCATTCAGTTTTTCAACTGATTTTCCAACTTCTTCTACTACGGCTGCCATTTCAAAGTTTAATCAACTTATAATTTCATTCAAAAGCATGAAATAGAATCAAAATTATAGTTTTCTTCTTCAGCAGAGTGAAGAGTGCTGAAGAGTGAATACTGAAGACGAAACCGAAAGTCCGAAAGCAAAACTCACTGCCTCTTCATGGCCTGATCTTTCGTCGCTGAAAATGCCACAGCCATTTCAATATTTCGGCTCTGAAAAGGCGCGTTCCTAATTTGAAATTTTAAACTACCGTGCATTTTTCTAATCTGCTTTAGCTTTTTCAAAGTGTATTAGCTCCATGTTGTGAAATTTTTTCTTGTGCTATTATTGCAAGCTAATGTTTCTAATTGACAATGTTATTAAGGGTTTCTATAATCCATTATTTTATAATGTTGAATAATTGAAAGGATGTAAAAAAATCGGACAATGCGTCAATGCAAAGCAAGAATAATAAACAATTGATATTTTTCAAGTGGAGATTACATTGAAAAAAATCATATATAAAGGATTGGAATGAACACAAAATCATCAGGTATCTGGAATATTAGATAAAAGGTACTGTATTATAAAGATGATATAAAAACGTCAGACGGATACCAGTTACTCCCATTTCAAAGGTAACCACATTATTTTCTGCCAAGCTTTTTTCTGCTAAAATTCCTATCATTCATGAGAATTTAAATTGCTTCCCGATGGTCAGGAGACCCCAGCTTAGATTGTCCCATTATCGCACATTCATCATTAATCTTCTCCTATTTTACAAACAAAAAATTCTCAAGGTTCAAAGAGCTTTTTGGCATTACCTGAATGGAAACAAATGAAATATTAATAATATTCAAACGTAGAAATATCAAGTTAGCACTAAAAACTAATTACTACTTAGCACAAAAATTCCTCTTACAAGCGACGAAATTTGGTCGAGTTAAAGAATGCAATCATTCAAGAAATCGCTTCTGTGAAAAATGTTACCTAGTCAGTTTCATGGATGATTTTGAGTAGAGAGTTGAGACCTGCATTCGAAATGATTGACATCACTTTGACATTATTTTTCAAACATCTATAATATGTGTAATAAGCTTTGAATGGCATATAATGGGCTTTGATTTCGTGTAAAAAATATGCAATAACTTAAAAAATGGCCGAGTATTATTTCATTGAAAACCGTCTGACTCCCGTGTGTCACTCTGTGTTTACCACATTTTCGAAAGCAATTTTTTTCAGAGCAACGAACAGCATACGTTGGAACTGCCGCTATACCCCTTGAATGGGGTAAATTTTTAAATACTTGTTTCAATAAATATTATCGTAAATATACTATTCTATTTGTGTAGTTAGTCTATGATATTATTAAGATTGAGACTTGTTGTGTCGTATTATTATCGTATCATTACATTTATCAAATGTTATGGACTTGTTATCTTCATGAATTTATCGAATTGTAAGGTAACCAAATCAATAATTAGACACTCAGTTTTACCTAAAGGCCTTAAAGAGATGTAAGGTCTTTGGTTTTACCACTGATCCTTCAATTATCCTTTATAGTTTTACCATATAGTTTTTTGACTATGGATATAAGTATATCCATATATCCTTATATCCATAGTCAATGGTTTTACTTAGTCATGACCACATAACTTATCGACATGCTGTCAATATTCATGAAGCTGTGTTTCCAATTTTCACAGTTCGATTCCCTTTCAATACATTCAAGAAGATAAATAAGATGATTCAATACAGTACAATAATATTATTTGAATTATAAAGTTGAATTGAAAGGTATTGTCTCGTTGTTATTGAAAAGGAAAGGTGTAATTGTTGAAACTTAATGAAGCAATACCTTCCATTGGCTCGTAATAATTGTGATGAAACATATTGATATCATGTATATTTTTTTAGCTTTGTGTATTGTATGTTCTCTTCATGAATCTTCATTTTTGAAAAATTCTCTTCATGAATATCCATCTTGAATATTGAAAGATTCTCTTCATGAATCTCCATCTTGAATATTGAAAGATTCTCTTCATGAATTCACATCTTTATTATTAAAAGATTCTCGTCATGAATCTTCTTGAAAGAAAATTGAACCGTCCTACACAGCTTTATGATACGCAAATGCTACACGTTGCTTTGATACAGCTATCGTTCCGTTTCAAAGGGCCTTCCTATTTCTAAAAGCTGTTGAAGTGACGTGTGTGGTGGGGATAGAACTGTTCATTTCCCACCAATCACAGTCATTCCCTCACCAGTTCACAGAAACAGATATCGTTCAGGATTCAGTTCAATTTCAGCCTCAGTCTGCGTCTGATAGTGTTGAATTTCAGTTGTACTGTTGAAGTTTCGATTGTTGAAACGTGGTTTATCATCAATTTTTTTTACTTTTTACAACAATGGGGACATTTTTCAGTTTCAAATAATTTTTCAACTTGTAATTAACGTTGAAGTTGAGTTTTTTAACTGACTTCAAACGGTAAAGATTCCGTTATTGTTCATTTTAACCTAACAAAAACAACGGTTTTCAACGTGGGTCAAATTTTGTGGTGTTATTTTGAAACTTTTTTGAGTATTTTGTTGACCAAAATGAAGTTTAAATTTTGTTTGAAGTTTTGTTTTGTCACATTTGTTCTGTTCAACGTGAGTGAAGCCGCTTTGGAAAAGTATTGTTTTGAGAATCGTTTCAAAACACCTGGGAATCAATTGGAATTTGCAAAAGAACTAAGCTCTGCCGAATATGCTGTCTCAAATACTACTACAAAAGTGCTTCATTGCTGTGCCAAAGGATATAGGAGTATCGAGTGGTGAGTTTTTATCTATTTTACCATAGAATATTCACTTTTGTTTAGTTATACATTTTATGGATCATTGCTGGAATCTCATCATAATTTTGTGAATGTTGAGTCATTTATTCCCTGCACTGAATATAATGATCTCAGGGTTTTTTATATTAATGAAACCAAAATGTTTAGATAGGTCTATAAGTTATCCAAGAAGTATATTTCTAATTATTTGATTAACGTTGTTACCGGTTATCACTATCATTTGATATCTCTTATCACTCTTATCAGCCATTTAACTTACACCCTGCACTGAATAATGATTTCAGGTATATTCTTGAAATTAATAAAACCAAAATGTGGTTGAGCTAGGCCTATATCCAAGAACTATGATTCTTATCATTTCATTCCTTGAATAACGTTCTTAACTGTTAACACTGCCATTTGATATCTCTTATCACTACAGGTTCAGTGAGATTTCACAATATTCTACCTGCTTTACCTTAATATCGAATGAACAATGAATAAATAATTCATTATTAAAGTATTATGGACGAATTATTTTAAAATTTGCTTTCCACTACCTCTGTAGTTTCTTTTATGGATTAAAAAAGTTCATTCTCACTTTTGGTTTTGGTTGAAGTGCAGTCTTTCAATTCAGCAGTAGATTATTGTTACCGGTATTCAATATGTACTGTATTCAAATTATGGTACTGTACTGTAATCACCCCAACATATTTTTGGTTTGGTAATATATTTATAATAAGGAAAGGAATTGTAGTTTCTAAAGTATATGGTACCGGGTACGGTAGTGCACTAGATTATTAATCTTGTGTTGTCAAATTATGTTTCAACTTTAACTACAGATGTCCTTTTTATCAATAATTAATTATTGCATGATTTCCTCAGATTCTCGCTCATTAATATCTACTAATTGGTGAATTATTATCAACGTTTTTTAATTGAACCGCTAATCAATTAATAATCTATAATCAAGTAATCTATTGATTTCTTCTCAGGATAGAAAACATTGAATTATTTTACCTCCCAAGAAAACCTTTATTAACAAGTCATCTTTTTTATTTGTTCAACTAAGAACTTGATTTATGTAATGATTTTCAATAAATTACAATGATATGAATCATTACCCTATATGATCAACAGATCAAGCTCTCAGCTCTCAATTAAAGATTCTCATTATTCATTCAAGCAATTTTATTTTTAATTTGTTCTGCAGTTCTTGTTTAGGCCTAATTCATATTAAAAAATACATTAAAAAGTATTAAATTAAGGATTGGTCCTTCATTAATGTGTTTTACAATATAACTTGAACTTTCATGATTCTATTAGACCTACTATATTCTGTGCAAGCGATGAATACTTACATTCTGGCAAGATTGGAAAATGAATCTAGTTCGTTTGATATTGATTCAGAAATTATGAATTTGGTCTCAAATTATTGTAGACTATCAGAATGTTTCCTACAATTTAAATCCAAATTATTTTTAATTTTTTAACCAATGTAAATCGAGCTGAAGTCATTTTTCCAGGATGTCTTCTTTGCTTGGACAGACTTTATACTGAAATTGATAAGGTGAGTAAACAAATTAAAAGGTCTTGTACATTCATATGACACCGTGTGTGACACCTCAATTATTATCAAACGTAATATTTTAATTCCGTACCATACTCATATTGAAAGTAACTGTACTGAGAGAGCAAGAGGTGTAGAAAGACATAAAGAGCAGAGAAAGAAGATACACCACTCTTTCTTGACTATTAATTTTTACAAAACAGCTATTTTCCGAAAACACTCAGTGGGGTCCTTTTCCTAGTAATAACTCGTTTCACCCTACTGTCAAACGGTACATGTCCATTCATGCATATTTGAGGGAAGGACACCTATGTATTGTGAAAACTGGCCAATTGTATCCAGACAATACAATATTGTGTTGAGACAATAGAATTGGAAACACTTTTCAACACTCATTGGAGTTCTAGGAAGGACTCAGTCCATTGGGTTTCTGTGAATGTCTAGCTGGAACGGGTCTGTGTAGAATGGTACAGTCTGTCCAAGCAAAGAAGAGCCTCTGGCAAGATGAGAAAATTACTCCAGCTCGGTCAATATTGGTTCAAAAATTATTGATTTGGTCTCAAATTGTAGATCAGAATGTTTCCTACTATTGAGACCAAATCAATGATTTTTGAACCAGCTTTTCGGAATGTAGCTTGAAAACTTAGAATAATTATATTCTAGATTTATTTAGATTTATTCTAGAAGAATTATTAGATATTGCAGTACACCAACTGCTGGATAATTATTAATAATATTAATCATATTTTAATCACCTATAAAAGGGTGTAGATTTACACCTATAATTATGTAGATTCGTCAAAATATTAAGTCACTAGTCAAAAGTCGATAATTTTGAAACAGTTTTTTGAACAGTTTCATTCATTGCTATTTAGTACATTGGTCAATATTTGCGATGCAGAAGTCCTTTGTCTATTTATGTAGCAATATATGGAGATCCTAATTATTAATTATATTCTATTTCTTTCTGATTCGATTACATGTTAATTTCAATTGTTTCAACCAAGATTCCGCAAATAAAACATATAATTATAATATATAATTTGGATATCTGACGCCATAAGTATTATTCTTAATAAGAGAGGCGGATTCGTCTGTATCTAGATGTAACCTACAAATAGATTATGTAAAGCATCTATTGTCTCTTTTGATTAAAACAAACACCTATGCATACCTAAATGACAACCAATTGGACAACATCAGCGATTGAAACGCACAAGTTCAAGTGAATGTGTAGTTAGATACATTTGATTCAATATTGAAATCGGTCCAGATAACTTAAGTCGGCCTATCAGTGTGTGTGTGTGTGGCCAAACTCATAATGAATTATTAAGAATCATTTTCAATATTTTTCATGTCCAGTTTAATTTATTCCCTATTCACGATCACTTGAGACGAAATGAACAAACTTTTTGCGCGTGTGTGCGGGTAAAGGGAGGTATTTCTTCATGCGACGGTCAGCTGCAGTCGAACAGCTGTAGCCAACCACAGTTCTTGGCTTTTCCTCAAGCTCTAACAAAAATAGCTACCTGTACATGCTAAAAGTTTCTTCATTTCGTCTCAAGTGATCGTGAATTGGGTATAGTTAAGTCAAAGGATTGCTTATATTACTCTTCATGTCTTCATCCAAGATTTTTTTAGTCGTAACAGTTGAGTTAGTTGACAAAGTCTTATGTCTACTTTCAAGATCGAAGCTCATTCTTTTTGCCGGTTTTTCAATTAAGGGGTTTACAGACCCTTCAAGAGTCAAACCTTTCAATTGTAGACCCTTATCAAGTGTTTACTTATCTGCTCAAGTGTTACTCAAGTTGAGAAGACGTTTTTTGAGACTCTTTATCCACTTTAAACCAATTACTTTTCATCTTTGTTTATAGAAAATTAGGATTTGGAACTCTTAACCGAAGTCTGTTGATTGGAAATTGGATTTGGAACCACTTGACGTTAGATGTTTATATTTTCTAGCTCAGACCGTCTTTGTCTTTCCAAGCTAGATTTTGTCTGTGAAGTCAAGTCGTCTGTTTCATATCAATAGCGTAGAAGACGCTGTCCAAGCAAAGAAGACATTCTGGCAAGATGAAAAATGACTCCAGCTCGGTCAATATTGGTTCAAAAATTATAAATTTGGCCTTAAATTGTAGAAAACCCTACTCTACAATTTGAGAACAAATTAACAATTTTTGAATCAATATTGACCGAGCTGGAGTCATTTCCCCATCTTGCCAGAATGTCTTCTTTGCCTGGGACAGACTATATCATTAGCGTAGGAATGCAATTAGCTTGGACCGTCAATATAATTGGGTGATGTGCTGGAAAAGTTAAAGTGGTCGACTCTTTCAAAGTTCTGTCAATGAAAGTTTGATTTTATCAGTATGAGTTGTGAAGATTTTCCAATGAATAGAGTTTTGTTTGTCCAGATACTGTTTAGGGAATGTCTGTTATTTCTCTTAATAAATCTTTAATATTCAGTCTTAGATATTTATGATACAATGATTTCTAAACAACCTGTAATTGTGATAGGCATTAAAAAATCAAATCAAAATCAAATCACTTTTATTTTGACAATATAAAATTACAATTTCACTTTACAAAAGAATATAATTTCAAATAAGATAATTAAAATAATCGACTATGATAGAACAAAATTATCTTTTCTATTGATTGAATAACATTGATTTGAAAACTTCTTTGAGGGAAATTATTATACTGTAACTGTACAATAATTTCTTAACAGCCTGCAATTGTGGTATGTATTCTTTTTTCTAGTGATAGAATTACATTTATTTGAAAAGTTCCTGGAGGGAAATATGTTTTGACTACACTAAATAGTATGTTTGTAACTCAGCGTTATGTGGGTATAGTCTGTCCAAGCAAAGAAGACATTTTGTCAAGGTGGAAAAATGACTCCAGCTCGGTCAGTATTGGTTCAATTATAAACTTGGTCTCAGATTGTAGAAAACATTCTGATCTACAATTTGAGACCAAGTTCATAATTTTTGAACCAATATTGACCGAGCTGGAGTCATTTTCTCATTATGGGAATATTGGTTCAATTATAAACTTAGCAAAGAAGACAGTTTGTGTTATGTGGAGGTGGGTATAGTCTGTCCAAGCAAAGAAGACATTTTGTCAAGGTGGAAAAATGACTCCAGCTCGGTCAGTATTGGTTCAATTATAAACTTGGTCTCAGATTGTAGAAAACATTCTGATCTACAATTCGAGGCCATATTTATAATTTTTGAACTAATGTTGACCGAGCTGGAGTTATTTTCCCATCTTGCCAAATGTCTTCTTTGCTTCGACAGACTATACATAGGTTCGATTCCCAATCAAATCTTGCAATTGGAATTGAATAATATTATGAGGCTGTGATGCTGTAATTAAGATAACAATCAATGGTAATTTACAGACGTAATGAAAGATGTGACTTCTTTGTTTTTCTATTCATAGTTGAATAACCTTGAAAATGATATTTTTTTGGGGAATTCCCTTCTCACTCATTTCGAGATAATTAACCGAATTATGAGGTCCATTTTTGTATAATTTTTTGCAATAAAAATAAATTCAAGATTCAGTTGGGTAATAAAATTTTCAAATTTGTCGAAAAATGCAGTCTTGTGGTTAAATTGATATTGTAAGAATTTTCGAGTAGTTCTATGTTAACTTTTTGTTTATTTATCTTTATTGTTAAACTTATTACTGTACTTACCTTTTCACAACAGTTTATTTACCTGTTATAAGTGTATTAATCTAATTTATGATGCATTTCATTTATTTCATTTATTCAGTTGATTAATTATTACAATAAAGGGTTAAAACACATACAACAAAGTCCAAAACGTCTTTTCACAAATTTCTATACATAGTTATAAAAAGAGGTTATGCATTGGAAAGATGGGTATATAGTCTGGTCGAGCAAAGAAGACATTCTGGCAAGATGGGAAGATTACTCCAGCTCGGTCAAAATTGTTTAAAAAATCATGAATTTGGTATCAAATTGTAAAACAGAATATTTCCTACAATTTGAGATTGAATTTTAAATTTTTTAACAAATAACAACCGAGCTGGAGTCATTTTCCCATCTTTCCAGAATGTCTTCTTTACCCGACTAGACAATAGTTGTAGTGGTTGAATTATTTTGTACTTTCAACATTGGAAAACTGTTATTAGGTTATCCATTGTGATATGCCTTTATCTACACCTGTAATATCCAAAACATTGAGATAGTAAGAAACGTCATGAAACATTTCCAATTGATCTTGCAATATGAAAATCACTTCTCGGCTAGAAACCTAAAATCCCACGTTCCAGATCCATTCAAAAATCCTCCCACCATTGTTCAAAAAACTAATGATTAAAAATAGAAAATCAATCTCAAAGCTCAAGCTCTAAACAATCATCATCTTATGATTCATGAAACTGCAGCAATTTTTTTAAAACAATTCTTCATCATTTCCTTCAGTAAAACATGATTTTATTCACGTTCTGACAAGATCTATTGATGCTAGCTCATGAAAAAACTCCGACTGTGGGAGTAAGTTTTATTAAAATTTATAAATTCTATCTCTATACTCTTCTAAATGTATTTGAACAGATCAATTTTCTCACAAATCGTAGCTAAGTATGACATCAGATTCGAATGCTGGTTGTGAAAAATTCATAATTCTGAATCATTTCACAATTTTTTGCGACTCAATTGTAGTAAATGCTGATTTGTTATTTTTATGCCATTGTGTTGTCTGTCTCAAATATAGTTTTATGTTATTGTTTTATTGTTAGGCAAACTGTAAGAAAATAATAAAGTTATTCCTTTTTGGTAAAAGATTTGAAAAGGGACAGGGGATTGTATTTCTAAACATTCAACACCTAGCAATTACCTTATTTGTAAATATTGCAGTTTGTTACATTTTTGGTTATATGAATCGAACATTGACATTTTTAGGGTGATTTAGTTTCTGCTGCTTCAGTAAAGTTGTTATCGAAAGTTAGAATTTTCTATTTGATTATTTGTATTTCGTATTTATTTCAGTCTTTAGTATTTATTCATTTGAAAAAAATGCAATTTACTTATTTATTTGATAAAAACACAGACTATGAAGTACAGTTTACTCTTTTACTCTTCATTCTTTCCTCGTTTACTCTTTCAAAAATTTTGAGACATATTTAAAATGGCCTGGAGGTTTTTTACATTGATCCACATTCACTTTTCACAAATACCAATTAATTTAGGATTTTGAAGGTTGATAAAAAGTCAACATAAAAAATGCAATAAAAATTAAAAAATATCAAATTAAACTAGAAATTTTAAGCCAATAATTTTGGTATGGAGAAAATTTGACCCAAATTTATTTATTTATTCATCCATTTACAGAAAATAATAAACTTATTGGCTAAAAATATATATTAATATCCAAATCATTATGATCATTTTCTTTTTGAGGTGATGCCCACACGAGCTTCTAGGCTTGTGCATGGGCAATAAGGGGGCTGATGATGATAATGATGATGATTAGATGTGGCTATTACTTTTTAGGCAGTTGTCGGGACCGTTTGGCAGAATTGTTTAGGCATAATGACTTCTTTATTTTCATGACATGGCGAAGCTTGGACAGTAATGGCCATTTTTAACCACGATTAATCGACCGAAAATATTATCAAATTAAGTTTTGAATCAAAATGGAGATGAGCAAACTCTGTTCTGATATCAAAATCTAATAACACTTGATCATGCAAGTAAGAAAGAATGTTATAATAATATAGAGGAAATATGTCAGCCAGTCAAAAGGAAATGAGCAATAGTTTTCGGCTTAAAATGATGGCAATTAATTATTATGACTAACATGCTTCGCGAAATTAGTTTGAAAACATGGCACGAACATCAGTATAGTGATCTCTATTTAGCCTACTGTGACATGATAATATTCGCGACGTTTTCCTTATTAAAGTCTGTCCAAGCAAAGAAGACATTCTGGCAAGATGGGAAAATGACTCAATCTCGGGCAAAATTCGTTTAGAGATAATAATAATATAGTTTCAAATTGTAGAAAAAAATCTGATCTACAATTCGAGACCAAATTTCTAATTTTTGAACCTAGATTGATCGAGCTGGAACCATTTTCCCATCTTGTCAGAGTGTCTTCTTTGCTTGGGCAGAAAGGTATAGATGAAGAAAGATGGTTGACTATCAATCTCTGTCCTGGTTTAAGCAATTTGTTAGGTCAATAAATAAATATTAACCCGTATGTTAATCTCTGGGGATATTTTGTATCATACATGAGAAATTTGTCAATAACTGATGGACTTTTCCTCATATGATAAGGATAAAGATTTTTTACAAACTTTTGCTTGTTCAATGTTTAGTGTCATCATCATTGATCTTTTATTTTATTCTTTCCTTATTTTTTTATTCGTCTTCAGTTAATTTTCTGTTATATTTTATCTCTTGGAGAATATTTCTTACTCTCTATCTCCTATTAGTTCATAGAGACGTTTCAAATTTATTCAGTTTAAATCGCCAAGGAAATTGGCTTCGCATGTCTTGTTATTGATTATTCATCCTTGAAGCCGGAATAGTAAGAATGAGAGACCAAACATAAATTTTAGTAGACTATTCAAATAGAGAAACTACAGAAACAAAAATCCTCATTCTGTGGAGTTGATCATGGCCCTGGCTTATAAACATTTTACAATCCACATTACTCATAATTCGTGAATTTTATTGGTGTTTCTGTCTCATAATTCGGAAATTTTACAACCTCAGATGGCTAGTTGCTATGACATGTAAAACACAAAACTTTGCTTCCAATGCAATGATTTGATGAATAAATTGATATATTATTATGAATATGAGTATCGATTATTATTTTTATTGTTTGTTTGTTTATGAGGATGAAGCCCACATAAGCTCATAGGCTTGTGCGTGGGTAATGAAATGGATGATAGATGACGACTACTTTTTAAGGTAGTCGGAACCGACGGCTTATCGTCTCCTCCGAAAGACGTATCTATGACGTATCTAGACGTATCTACGGGGTGGCCGTATATATGTGATTCTGCTGTGGTCAAAAATTGTTATCCACTTGGGATTTGAACCAGGGTCCATCTGGTTATCAGACCGGCGCTTTATCACTCCTCCAACGAGCCACCCAAAAATTGTGAAATTTGAATAGAAATAATTCTTGTCGCTAAAATAATATTATAACCTACAAATATGAAACCTTGAAGTCGGCCAATGATGTACTTTCAACGTCTGCAATTTTAGGGCAACAGCTGTTTTCATCCAAAATTTGGAACATTAAAAATTTCAAATTCTCGATCCTATGAAAAAATTGTATCTCAGAAACGGTTAATGATACAGAGTTGCAATAGGTCTTCTTCTTTTCCAAATTTTATTGTCTACAAAAAAGGTCCAATAAACTTTTCTCGTCCGGCGCTTGGTTCGGCACTAATTCACGAAAAACCAATTCCTAGTAGGTAAATTTTACGTTTTTTTCAAGATGGTGGCCGAAGCTTACAGGGGACTCTTGGGGACTTTTAGTATGTTATTCAGCGCCCTTTTCTGATCATATCTGCAAATTTTCAGCTGGGTCCTCCGACTTTTACTTTTTTTGCTTAATTTGACTGGACTATAACTAATCTGTAGTCTGTAGAAACTAAGGAATCAATCTTCTGTAGTATAATTGACCACTTACTCAAATATTCTATTATTAAACCAAGTGACCATACTCAACTCATTGTTGAAACATAGATAAAAGAATCCTATTTCTCACGATTCCTAAAATAAAATTTGTTATTGATTAGTGAAACTTTTCAACCACAATGTGACCATTGAATGTTGTTCATTCTTCCATTCATAACAGATAACACGTATGATTAGTTTGTGAATAATAAAAGGTAGAAATTATATTTTAAAAGTTTGTCCAGTATTAGCTATTGTATTACGTATTATATACGATAGAAGGAATAACAGTAGACTGTTATTCTGAAATCAATTGAAAAAGTCAAAACTTGGGTTCAATGTTCTCAAGGGAACGTGTCCTGTACGGTCTATACCTATGAATGGAAACAAAACAGAACGGAATTTTACTGAGTGAAAGAACACCAAAACGAAACGCCAAGTCTTATTCTTCTTCATCACCTTCTTGTTTTTCTTCTCCTCCACTTTCTTTTCCTTTTTCTACTTCATCTTTTTCTCTTCTCCTTTTCTTATTATTGTCCTCATTATTCATATTCTTCTTCTACCGAAGAATTTTCTTCTTCTTCTCCTTCTTCTCATCCTTCATCTCTTCTCCTTCTTATTCTTGCTCTTTTTTCTTCTTCTGCTACTTGAATTTACTTCTTCTTCTTATTCTTGCTCTTTTTATAAACATTTTCCTCATTCTCCTTCTTATTTTCCTTCTACTCTTCATCCTCCTTTTCTCCTTCTCCTCCTCCTTCTTCTTTTTATATCACTTTTATTATTTACTTCTCCTTCTTATTTCCCTTCTTCTCCTTCACCACCTCCTTTTTTATTCTCTTTCACAACCTTCTTCTCCTCCTTTTTTATTATCCTGCTTTTCCTTCTCTTCCTCTTCCCTATCCTAACTTCTTCTCCACCTCCTTCTACTTTTTCTTTTTGTCCTCCTTTTTCTTATTCCTCTTCTTCCTTTTTCTCTCTCTACTTCTGCTCCACCTAGTTCTTCTTTCATCTCTTTTCCTCTTTCTGTCTCTTCCTCTTCTTATTATTCTTCTTTTTCTTCTTCTTCTTCTTCTTCTTCTTCTTCTTCTTCTTCTTCTCCTTCTTGGACGTACCGTTTTGTATTTATGTCTTCTCTTGTTCTTTTGGCCACCCTGTGGTATTTTATAGCCTACAGGTTTTGTCATGTCTCATTCCATTCATAGTTTGCAAGGGTCCAGTAATTCTGGTAGGAGGTTACGAAATCAGAGAAAATACGATAGAAACGAAGATGGGAGATAGGAGAAAGTGTATATGCGAGAGAGTGAGAGAGTGAGCGAGTGTCATTGAGGGTGTAAAAGGAAAGCTATAAATAGGCGGTTCTCATTGTAAACGTTTGTTAGACCTTTTCAAAATTATTGACTACCTGAATGTGTCTCCCATTCAACATGTTGATTCTTGAATGGGAAAGGAATGAGGTGATAATGAGGCAAGGTGAAGAAGAAAGGTTATTGAGTTGAGTGAAAAGGGGGAGTCGTGAATAAGGAATTTGTATCTCAGATATTATGATGAGTACCAAACCATGGAAGAGTGAATTGAATATTAATTTCTTAAGAAATGACTGATTAAATAACTTTTATTTGTTTTGTTCAAAATTATTATGTGTGACATGATTTGATTGGATGATATTTTTCACTTGTTCATCGAGAAAAATTCAATAACCCCGAGTATAAATTCTATGACTATTATTTTGTCATTTGGATGGAACGGATCCTCCAAGTATTACAAGTACAGTATTTAATTCAGATGGTATTCCAGAAGAGAAAATACATCATTATAGTATAAAAAAATGCATCATTACTCATGTGCATTCGTATATCTTTTTTATGTAATCTAGTATATTTCTTATGTAAGTCTAGTATCGGTGTACCGCTTTCAATCTACATCTATTTAAGTACCGCATAATTTTCATTTTGTTCCATTTAATCATTTTATACAGTGTGTGATTTGAGGTTAACATTCAATTTTCGAATTCATCTGAATATTGAATGCTAATTTTCTACCATTGTCACTTCAATATTATTAATTTTTACTATTTTTGTAATCTTCTCTTCTTACTAATATTATGTAATCTATTTATCGTTATCTTTCTCATTAATTTAATTTATTCTTTTCTTCGTTTCTACATCCGCTTTCAATCTTCATCTTTATAACAAGGATTCTTCTTATCTTCTCTTCCATTCTCTATAACTTCTCATTCTTTCAGCTTCTAGTTTTCAATCTCTGTCTTTTCAAATTTCACAATTTGAAGGTCTTGAAATGAAGGTCAATATTGCATGACTGCAAGTCACTGGCGGCTCGTGCCCACGAAAAAGGTGAAGTGCTCGTATCTTTTACTGTACAGCATTTCACCTATTTCGTAGGCACGAGCCGCCAGTGCTGCAAGTAGGATCTTATTACTTGCATTAATGAGCGAGAGGTGCATTCATTAGCAAATCCTGTTGAGTTCCTTATAATGTCACTATAAATCTATTCAAGCATAGTGTATGTGTAAGTCTTTATCGATGCGGACATTGTTATTGTTAGGCGATTATTTTATTTCCAATAAAATTGATTGATAGTGAAATATAAATAGAAGAAAATATATAAAGTACACGTGGGGCTAGTTGCAATTGATGGAAGAACTATTCAATTATTACAAATTCATACAACATGGCACTGGCGGCTCGTACCCACGAAATAGGTGAAGTGCCCGTATCTTTCACTGTATAGCACTTCACCTGTTTCGTGGGCACAAACCGCCAGTGCAACATGGAGCAGGGTCCTCGCGTGGGGGAGTGCGGAGTGTGCGACCGCACGGGGCGCCATGGCCAAGGGGGCGCCGCGGCGGCTGATGCAAACCGGGAATTTTAAAAATTTGAATGGGCAATAAGAATAATTTTTCCATCATTTGATAAAATCTTATTCTACCAACAACTTGAATCCACAAGAAATTATTTCCTCTGCATAAACTCATTCATCATAATGAATTGATCAATTGAAAAACCACGATCAATGTATGAAGCAAATCAAGAAACGCCCCTCTTAAATTTAATTCTATTGTTGTTTGACAACCACATTACACTTTGTCGATCAATAACAATCCAGTTTCCGATAAAAAATTCTCCCTAATATTTTTTTTGCCGAATTTTTATAGTTTTTCAAAAACTTTTCTGGTAAGAGGTCGGTATTAGATCATGAATAGTTTGAGTTCTATTTCATTATATTCATCGTATGAAAAATAGAATTGATAAGTATAAGATGGGAGTGTAAAATCATATTTCCATCTCATTTCATACAGCATAAAACTATTGAAGTCTAGTACTGCTAAATTGTCTATCGAGAAGAATTAAAATTTTAATGTTGTGTTTCTAGTTCCTCCATACTTATATTTTCCTTCTAAATCATCATCATTCTCCTTCTTATCTTCTATATCATTATTTGTACATACTCTCTTCTTTCTCTTCCTATTCTTCTTCTTCTTCTTCTTCTTCTTCTTCTTCCTCTCCTCTTCCTCCTTCCTCTCCTCTTTCTTCTTCATCTTTTCCCTCTCCTACTGCTTAGCCTCTTCTACTTCTTCTTTTTCTTCTTCTTCTTATTTTTCATCTTCATCTCCTCTAGAATGAAAAACCAGTCCATCACAACTGTCCGATCACTGCTATATTCCATGTTGCAGAAACAGAACAATTCCGACAATGCCACTCTACCACCGATCGCTTTTTTCAACTCATCTTCTCTCATTCTCTCTCCTTTTCCCTCTCATTTATCTCCTTGGCTTCTCACGTCTCTCTTCTCTCGTCGCCGATTGTCAGTCTCGGAAGCACAGTCATTGCAGGAGAACAATTTTTGCAGCAATTATGTGATTATGTGATTCGGAACTGGTCTTCTCTGGCGAGACAGAAGAAGAAGAAGAAGAAGAAGAAGAAGAAGAAGAAGAAGAGAAGAAGAAATAAGAGGAGAAGAAGAGAACGGGAATTAGGAGAAAGAGGAGAGAAAGAAATAGAACTAGTAGTAGTGGTAGTTGAAGTAGAATAAGAAATTGTAGTAGTAGAATAAAAAGTAATAAGGGGAAAGCACCAGTAGTGGCCACCAGAGAGAATAGAATATAGAAATATTCATTATCGCTGGTGGCCACTGTTTCAGTAGTGGCCACTTGAATGGTTTTTTCAACACGAATTTGATGCCTTCAAATGAGTACTAAACCTGCTAGAGACTTAGCTTATACTATTTTTATTTAGCAGCTAAATAGTTCAAGTTTTTAGGAGCTTGCAGAGCATCATTAGAGATTTTTGAGAGAGATTCATTGTCGCTATTTCACTCGAATACGTGGTTTTAGTAAGAAGTTCGGTTTCCTCTTAGCAGTTTCAGTAAGAAGGCATGTATACAAATTCGTGTATTATGAATAGAAAGTCTGTAAATTTCGCTATTTCTGGTGTTATAATCATTCCCTAGAATGTCTAGATGATGTTTAGAAGGTTTCTAGCCGAATACAGCAAATGTTTTGGCGTAAAAGCAGACTGGCCACTACTAGAGCAAGAGACCGTGGATAATCTAGTAGTGGCCACCCAATAGATATTGTTGTAGAAATTGTAGATATTACAGTAAAAGTTGATGTTATTCGAATTTATGTTCTCCTAAGACTGTTTCAGATAGGTGACAGAGAAAAAATAACTCTAAAACGTCTATTTTTATGATTTAACATCACTTTTCTAGTGGCTTGTAACCAACAACAATGCATTACCAATTCAACTCATTTTAATATTACCTATTATTATTTCTGGCGTTATTATCACGTTCTGGAATTCAAAATTACCTTACTTAAATGATTGTAACAAGCGGCTTAAGAAATTGAATTTTAAATAAGCATAGAACATCATGTGGCCACTATAGAATCAGTACCTGGCCACTACTGAATCAAAGTGGCCACTTTAGAATCAAAATTGAGTTTCACGAAAAATTTAATAATTCATTTGTGAATTGACATATTCGCCTTTTCAAGGAATAGGTCAATCAGGAAGGATCTGGGATACATTCTTCTTGTGTTTTGGATGAGATAGCTGATAATATGGTCTCACAATTCGGCATAAACTATAAAAAATTCCTTAAACATGGCCACTACTGGTGCTTTTACCTTATATGAAGAAGTAGTTGAAATAGAAGGAGTAGCTTAAGAAGATAAAAGAAGTAGAAGTGAAAGAAGAAGCGAAAGAAAGAGAAAAATAAAGGTAGGAGAATTAGAAGTAGTAGTAGAAGAAGAAAAATAAAGTAGTAGATGAAGAAGTAGTAGAAATAGCAGTTATAGTTATAGATGAAGCAGTATTAGTAGAAGAAGAAAAGAAGATGAAGGAGAAGAAGAAGGAGAAGGAAGAAAAGAAGAAGAAGGAGAAGGAAAAGAAAAAGTGAAGAAGAAGAAGGAGAAGAAAAAGTAGTATAACAAAAAGAGGGAGCAGAAGAATAAGATGAAGACATAGTAATAGTGGAAGAAGTAGAAGTAGTACTAGTAGGAGAAGGAGAAATAGAATTAGGAGAAGTAGAAGAAAGAAAATAAAAAGTAGTAGTAGAAGAAGAAGAAGAAGAAGAAGAAGGAGAAAAGAGTTTAGAAGAAAAAGAAGTGGAGAAAAACGAAAAGTACAGTAGGTAGGGGATATTGCTGCAGATTGCAGACATAGTACAGTATAATAGTTGGCTTGTCTTGAGTATGAAAAACAAGACCAAGGAATTCCCGCTGTCTACTTTCTGGTTTCCCATCATCTTTTTTATCCTCCTCCTCCTCCTCCCTCTTCTTCTTCTTATTTTTATTCTTCTACTACTTTTTATTTTCATTCTTCTATTTCTTCTTCTTCTTCGTTTATGACCAACTGGTTTGTCTTTCCAAAGATCACCGACCGACAGCTTCTTGATTCTCTTCTTCTTCTTCTATTTCTCCTCCTTTTGTTGTCTGACTCAGATACACTGTTTCTCCATACATTATGACTCACCTGTCAGTAAAGGTCATATAAGTTCGAAGATATGATTCACTTTCAATATTTAATGGCTTTTTATACATTATACGTATACGGCCGGCTAGTTGAGTTGCTCTAAACCTGAATTGATAATAAAATGGAAGTTACTATCAATGATCCCATGGAGTAAAAACTTATTTTCACAAAATGGAGTACATAAATTTTATCACAATGTTTTTAAAGTGATTCTTGAAGTAAAAAATAATAAGTTTCACTATGTTATGAAAAACATAGTATGTTTTAAAATAGTATGTTTCATGTATGTTACAACAGTAATAGTCTGTCCAAGGAAAGAAGACATTCTGGCAAGATGGAAAAATGACTCCAGCAAATTTATAATAATTTTTGAACCAATATTGATCGAGCTGGAGTTATTCTCTCATCTTGCCAGAATGTCTTCTTTGCTCGACCAGACTATAAAACTTCTGAATACTTTGATTATTCAAATGAAAGTGCCATTAATACGCCTTAGATTATGTGAACCAATTAAAACCTCGCAAAAATGAGACATGAGAAAAGGCTATATTATGTGGTATAGTCTGTCTAATCAGATAAGACATTCTGGCAAGATGGATTAATGACTCCAGCTCGGTCAATATTGGTTCCATTATTATAAATTTGAACTCAACTTGTAGGAAACATTTTGCTCTTCAATTTGAGACTAAATTTGTAATTTTTGAATCAATATTGATCGAGCAGAAGACATTTTCCCATCTTGCCAGAATGTCTTCTTCGCTTGGACAGACTTTACTCGTATTATGCATAATATAAATATAAATAGGCCAGTAAAATGATTGGTGAGAATAAAATTGAAGTTTTACTCTCTATGTTTCTTACTTATGTATGTTTTTGTGAAATAACATTGATTTTCTGAACATCCATTTTGTGTCTACTGATACCAATTCCTACAGGCACGGAGGAGCGGAATCTCAGAGAAGATTTGTGCTACAGGTAATATAAACAAGCGTTTGCTCATTCATTCAATTCAACGAAAACTTTTTTCAAGTATACGGTACCACGAAATCTATTAACAATGGACAACTGTAATTTTTGTGACAATGGGAACCTCCCATTCACACGCAATTCATTCACTGAATTCCAGTCCCAAAACTATGAGAGCCTTCTATTCTTCTCTGTTCGTTTCCCTCTTTCTCATCTTCCTTCTTACTTTCTTTCCTTCGCTCTATTGTATCACTATCACAATCCTATTCTGAATTTTTGAATAGGAAACAAGTATTCCTATTCTACATCCCATCTACATTTTATTTAAATTTCCCCCTCGTATTTTTGTTCACGTCAATTATACCCATTTATTTTTCCAACATCATTATTATAATTTTCATCATCATTCTCTTGGAAAGCGTCGAATCCTCTGGCGAAAACAGGAATTTAAAAATAACGTAGCTAATATGAAAAGACTAGATATTGTTAAACCACAGATTCATAAGAAATCGAGATATCGGTTTCGGTTGCTACATCATTATCAATCTCTGGTGAACTGAAATTAAAGAGTAGCAATATTTATACCAACGGTCGAACACCGGCTATTGGTAGTTGCTTGAACCAATCACAGTCAACGTCTGCCATTGGACGAGACAAGCCCCTCCCCGATAAGCGGTTCAGCAAACATAACAAAATGGAGATTTAAACAGCAAACAAAATAATGGATGATTGATAGATAGTTACAATAACAAACGGAATAAATAGAAAAGAATATGTTTTATTCATTTAAATACATAACAATGTACAATTGGAAACGTCAATAAACAGTACAACAGAGCAGACAGTACAAATGGAAGAATGTTGCAAAAGAATGGACAAGCAATGGAATAAGATAATTTCACAATACTACAACAATAATACAACAAATGACTAACAAATTTATGGTAAAAATTGGTTGAAGTTGTACTGGGTGAAATGAATCTGATCGCTTGAACTGATCTGTAAATTATCATTTTCTATTCAAGTTATTTCTAAAGTTTATTGAATGTTTGGAAGGCTGCTTTGTTAGAAAAAAATGACTATTGAATGCATAAACGTCCTCCTCGGCCTTGAAATTGTAATCATTTTCTATCAAATGTTCAGCAAATTTTGAATCTCCAATCTTATATTTTTTACTATCTTGTTTCGCCCAAATTTTGAAATTTCCAACTGTCTGACTAACATTGGTTGTATTGAAACCTAACTATATATTTATCAATGAATATGAATAAATTTTCAGATGATGAATTATTTTTATTAATATATGAATATTTGAATGATAGATGAAAATTCATTAATGATGATGAATAAAAATTTCAGTAAGATACTGAAAGTTTACTGAATGTAAATCAATTCATCATCTTACAGAATTGTACTGAAAAGTAAAATGAATGGTTCTTCATTTGAAGTAAATTGAACCATGGATACTCAAAGCATATGGATATATGGCCTGTCCAAGCAAAGAAGACCCTCTGGCAGGATGCGTAAATGACTCCAGCTCGGTCAATCATAAGTTTTGCTTATGCCTATAGCCGATCCTTTTCATCCAGTTCAAGAATCATAAATGTGGTTCTAAAAGTAGATCAAATTGTTTCCTACAATTTGAGATCAAATTCATAATTTTTTAACCAATATTGACCGAGCTTGAGTCATTCTCCCAGCTTGCTAGAATGTCTTCTTTGCTTGGACAGACTTTACTAGTTATGAGTGTAGTTATATGGCTTATGTAGTTGGACGTTGATCGTTTTCAATGTTATAAACTCCCCTGACCTACTTCTATTGAGCTGTCTCACAGGTTCCCAATTTATTGAGTTAGCTTGCTGGCGCATTCGCTGCACATTCTAGGAATTTAGGTGGGTTCCACTTTCAAAAAATGAGTAACACCCATTCTCGGAAACCGCTCGGCTCTTGCAATGAGCCTAGATTCTTGCAAGCCTTATAGTTGGCAGCACTGTAACTAAGTTGATGAGCTTTCGCCTATATCGTTCTCTTTATCCTTTCATTGGATTGGATAATAGGGAAGGAGATGATGATTATGATTATGATGATGATGATGAAGGAAATGACAGAGAAAGAGGTATTGAGATGATGAGATAGTTGAAGATAAAGTCAGAGATAATGTATGATAGAGATAGAGAAATCCTCCTTTGGGAGATTGGCTTGTCGTTAGTAAAGATGATCAGTCGTTTGCCGTCTCTGGAGGAATAGTAATTGGTGCATTACAATCTAACCGATTAACTAGATGTTATTCAGAGGTGTTCTCCGCCGTCACTTGGTTACGACAGTTAGCTAATGGTTGAGAGATCAACGTGATAACCACACGTTACCTCTATCCTGGTTGATGATTGTCCTTTATCCTCTGCTGTATGGTGGAGTGAATATGGAACTGGCTGCAAGCTGTTAGGCGTGCGGCCTCAGACATAGGCCTGAACCCTTCATAGGCTGTTCAGCGATTCACATACATACAGAGATAGAGAAAAAAATTAGAGACATAAATAGGAAAAAGTAGAGAAGAAAGAGAGGGTTAGTGACGAACTTGTAGTTAGACGGAGGGAAATAAATTTCTGGTATTCATATATCTTGATCATAGTTAATTAATTTAACTTCAGTTATTGATGAATGATAATTAGGTAATACCATACCCTCCTTTAATATTGAATGGAGCTATAGTAATACTGGGTGGCATAGTTATATTTTAATGCTGGGTAGCACTGGCGGCTCGTGCCCACGAAACAGGTGAAGTGCTGTACAGTAAAAGATACGGGCACTTCACCTGTTTCGTGGGTACGAGCCGCCAGTGCTGGGTAGTAATGTAAATAACTTGAGTACAAAAAAATTCACAATATTGGAATCAGAGTGAATAAAAAACCCCTATTTCCAGTTATATTATTCTCTCCGATCGAAACCGTAATATACGACGTATTATGGTCTTATTGAAGAAATATAACCTCTATTTTAAATATTTTTATCAACATTTGGAAAAAGACAATTTGGACTTTGATGGCTGTGTTTTTACCCTTTATTGTGATTTTTTGAATAAAATAAATATTGATAAAAACAAGGAGAAGTCTAATCATTGATTTTTGTTTATTACATTTCGTATTTAAATTATCAATGTTCATATTTAAGCCATGTTTACACGGGGGTTAGTCACACAATTTTTAATAACTTCTGTGATTATCGTATTATTATATAAACTCGTATAAAATAATAATAATAATAATAATAATAATAATAATAATAATAATAATAATAATAATAATAATAATAATATTCGTGTGACCTGGCTGGCTCAGGTCTGGTGTCAGAGTTTTCAGGTTACTCCTGATCAATTTCAGGGCCTCTGACATGACTTAACGACTGTTTTTAGGCAGCCGGGACCGACTGCTTAATGTGTCCATCTAGTAATTAATATTTAACTTATTATTTGAAAGATGTTAACAATTTTGTTAGTAACTCCGGTGTAAACGTGGCTTTAAACATTGAATATCTTATTCCCGTTTTACCAGATTCAATGATTCATTATGCAAACGGAAAACAGTATAACTTTATTTCAGTGGCAGGGATGTCTGGGGACGCGCCACTCGTATTTGATACTGAAGGAAAAAAATTGGATGAGCCTAACGCGCTGTTACGAACGCGCGTCTGAAGTGGCGTAGTGTGACATGGGTCTAAAGATCTGTTGCTTGGATACTGTATATTGTAAAAAACATCAATATTTCGCTAAAGCTACCTTTCCATTCCCCCTGGATAGAATATGGAACAGGAAAGAGAAACAATAATCACGACGCGCGCGCGCGCGTGCGTACGCTGAGCATATTTTCCAGGAAAATGAAATTGTATGGCAGCAATATTTTCCTATTGTGTTTTCCTCCGATCCCTTCTAACTGTACTGTAGTCTGTTTGAGCAAAGAAGACATTCTGGCAAGTTGGGGAAATAACACCAGCTAGGTAAATATTTGTTCAAAAATTATAAATTTGGTCTCAAATTGTAGAGTAGAATGTTTTCTACAATTTGAGACTAAATTAATATCTGTTGAACGAATATTGATTGAGCTGGAGTCATTTTCCCATCTTGCCAGAATGTCTTCTTTGCTCGACCAGTTGAGTTTTCCGGGACGCGGCAGTTTCCCGGGGTAACAGGAAAACGCACCTAGCCTTTTCCGGGAAAGCGATGAGTTTCCCAACGTCCTGAGTTGCAGAGTCGTATCGGATCAATAGCCATATTCTAAACTTGTAACTCAACTCAGCGCTCTGTCTGGATCTGACGCATTTCGAATAATCAGTTGGAGCTGCGTTACTGTTTTGCATTTCATCTCAGGGTTTCATTCATTTCAAAAGGCACATCATGATTATTGTGTCGTACTCTTCGGGTAATCAGTTAACGCAACTCTGATTCGAATTTCATCTCCGTAATTTATTTATTTCCCAGGGTATACAGAGTGATTCAGAAGGAATGTGCAATACTTCTCAGGCTGATTCCTTACACCAAGTTGACAAAAAGATCCATGGGACAAACCCCTAAAAACGCTTTGTTACCGAGACAACAATGGCAAAAAATTGAGGTTTAAAAAAAAAATCTAATTTTTTAGAGGCTTCACTCAGGTTCTAAAATAACCACTTCCTATATACAATTAGCTGAGGAATACGATGAAATCAGTTTGAAGTTTCTAACTTCAACGGTTATTGAGGTAATTGGGAAAATATGCTAATGAACGTCATTTTTCAACAATAAGGGTTATAACTGGATAAGGAATCATAAATTCATATTTTTTATTAATGGTAGTTGAAGAGAGCCGGAATCCAAAGAAAAAGTTAAGTGACGGCGATTGTGTAAATATTACCCAAAACTCAGAAATAGCGATCAAATATCGAAAAATCACTACTTAACAAAAATTATTCACTTGTGCTAGGTTTTGTCAATTTAACGATTTTTGAGATTTGGGTAAGATTTACACAATCGCTGTCACTGCCAAAACAGCATATATTTAAAAGTTGAAGAACTCCCATTTTACATTGTTTACTGACTTCCAATCAGCACAAGTTGAAGTAACAAATTGAGGAATACCTATTTATTTATTATGCATTATTGACTGACTTATTTACAATATTTGACCATTAATTTACAATGCTAGATCTGTCGTGAGAATCTGTCGTCTGTGTTTCACCACACAACTTGATGAGTGTGCTTCTAAAAATAGAATTCACTTTTCCTTGTGAGTGAAGCGTTCTAATTAATGCAAATAATATTTCTTGGCCGCACACGAATAATAAATAATAGCCTAAAGGGAAACATTGATAGGAAACTGAGATAGTCAGTTCAGTCTGTTCAAGCAAAGAAGACCCTCTGGCAAGATGGGAAAATGTCTCAAGCTCGGTCAATATCGGTTAAAAAACTATCAAGTTGATCTCAAATTGTAGGAAACTATTTAATCTAGTATTAAGACCATATTTAAAATTCTTGAACAAATATTGACCGAGCTGGAGTCATTTTTCCATCTTGAAAGAGAGTCTTCTTTGTTTGGACAGACTATACTATTGATATAATGCTATTATTTGTTTTTGTTTGGTATTAGACTGGATTAATGTATTTCACTTTCAATTTCAAAATCATTATTATTTCATCTTATCATCTTCTTCAACTGAGTGAAATGAATTTATTCGATTGAAGCTTCTTTCCATGAAATATAATAATTTATGTAATTGTATTTTTAAGTAGCCTATTCCAGTGGGCTAAGATTATATGTAATTATTATATTCCGCAATTATTTCTTAATGATCGTTATTTCGAACTTTTTGGGATCCGAACTATTGAATCAAATTTTTCTTTTTTCAATAACTAGCCGGCAGGCTCGCTTAGCACGCCTTCTCCGCCTAGCCAGGGAGCAGCAAGGAGCCTAGCCGCGCACAAGGAGCAGACGAAACCGCCCAACTTTTTGGTTTCAACTATACTATATTAATTGAAAAGATGTTAAAATAATCCTTTCATATTTCAACCTCTACGTTAGAATATATCATCTCTACGTAATATCGATTTAAAAAAAAATATGGGGAAATAAAATTTAGGAATTTTTCTAACCCTGATAGTTCAATGACCATTGTAGCAATTGCGCCACCTGTCTCGTCTACTATTATTCTATTGTTTGCCAGTTTTTTATGTCAGTGAAAGAAAAAATGAATAATTCCAAAATGGCCGTCTCGGTTCAAAGAATTGGACAGTACATTTTGTTTTATTTCTCCCGCTTGTTTCAATCACGGTTGCGAAACAGAAGGAGGAGAAGGGGAAGAAGAAGAAGAAGAAGAAGAAGAAGAAGAAGAAGAAGAAGAAGAAGTAGAAATAGAAGAAGAAAAATTAGTAGAAATAGAAGAAGAAGGAGAAGAAGAAGAGAAAGAGAATACGTGAACAGTATGAGAAAGTGAACAGAACAAAATGTGATCAAAGAAATAAGCCGACAGGTAGGATGTCATTAGACTCGTAAAAAATCGAAATCGTATATTTTTCAACTGTGTTTATACCTATATACAGAGGCTGTAAAACAATGTTAAGTCCAGCATTGTATATCTATAGATGTTGGCTGCTGTAGAGAATATACTATTTATCCTTGTGGTTTCAGGTATTCGAGTTTTTTGAGTTCTGCAGAAGAGATAATTAGTTGCATTCAGTAGGGAATTTAAAGTATAGCTGAAGACAAAAAGTTGGTCGGTTCGTCTGCTCCTGATGTTGTCAGTTAGAGTTTTTATTTAGCTATGCCTGGAAGATGAGGTTTTTGAAGTCAGAAAAGACAATTGGTTCTCTACATCATCTGTTAGTGGGTTACATCACGTATAAGAGACAGAAGAAACCGTCTAACCGCTTGTTGTCAACTGTAGTTGATTCTCATTTAATAAAAAAATTTAGAGACGTCATAATATCAACCTATAGTTTTTTGTTTTCACTAGTTTTAATAGTTTTAATCATAATTGTTATAATTATGATTTAGAGAAAAACTCATTCAACTCATTAAAAAATATCAATTATTATTTCTTACATTTTCTACATGGGAATTGAATCGTGATGGATATATGGTTTAGGTTTTATAGTCTGTCCAATCAAAGAAAACTCTCTGGCAAGATGGGAGAACGACTCAAGCTCGGTCAATATTGGTTCAAAAATCGTCAATTTTATTTAAAATTGTAGGAAACAATTTGATCTATACTATTAAGAGCACATTTATAATTGACCAAGCTCAAGTCATTTTTCCATCTTGCCAGAGGGTCTTCTTTGCTTTGACAGACTATACAAGACATAAACGCTTATGAAACACGCACAAGTCGCACATGCCTAGTGGGTTAAGTGGAAGAGGGGGTTTGTATGCCTCAACTTCTCCCACAAAACTTTTGTAAAATATTTACAAAGTGTAAATAAAGGCATTCATCTATCTATCTACGTCTAAGATCTCATCTGTGGACTTCTCGCTTAGATAAAACATGCCTCATTAAATCTTCATTACAAGTTCCTCTCATTTTTCCTTCAAATCCGATATATTTCCCTACTGAGACCGATAACTCTTGGTAATACTGTAGTTCTATGACATGATATCTGGTATCTTTTATGACATGAAAAGAGTTAATAATATGATTTATTACATTTATGAATATGACAGAAATATGAAATACTGTCCTTAACGTTCTATTCAAATTTGATGCACTAGTTGCAGTAGTTACTGTATTTCAAAATTTTACGAGGCAAGTTTTTAAAGTAAGTTCCCACTGTGTTTCAGGTTCAAGGACGACAGACCCTACCCGTGGACACAGGGCGTGTCCTCCCTGATTCTGAATCCGGATTCGGCCAATCAGAGCGTCTACACGCAACGGCTGAGTCAGGATGATGCCGGCGTTTATACATGCAGAGCCACCAATGAGACGCATCTCATTGAGCATCACATCAACCTGACTATCTTTCGTGAGTACAAATCTATTTTAATGTTAATATAATGGTATATTATATATGTTATCATATGATATATGCTATTAATGTTTATTATCAATCTTCATAAGTATATAGTCTGGTCGAGCAAAGAAGACATTTTGGCAAGATGGGTAGATTACTACAACTCGAACAATATTGGTTCAACAATTATCAATTTGTTCTTGAATTGTAGGAAACAATTTGATCTACTGATAAGATCACATTTATAATTGAACAAATATTGACCTAGCTGGAGTCATTTATCCATCTTGCCAGAGGGTCTTCTTTGCTTGGACAGACTATAAGTCTAGTCAAGCAAGAAGTCATTCTGGTAAGGTGGGAAAATGACTCCAGCTTGGACAATATTGGTTCGATAATTATAAATATGATCTCAAATTGTAGTGAGGTCGAGCAAATAAGACATTTTGGCAAGATGGGAAAATGTCTCCAGCTCGGACAAAATTGGTTCAAATCTGGTCTCAAATTGTAGAAAATATTCTGCTATACAATTTTTAATCAGCCATGTTGATTATGGGGGCCCTTTACCCCTTTACTTTTAGCTTCTCTCGATCTAGATCTAGACTGTAGGTTCTCCACAATACACAAACAACAGAATTACATACAATTTGAAAATTTGGAAGTAAAACTCAAGCACGTTAGTCACACTGTTTGTGAGGCGAGAAATCATAAATTTTATTTCTGGAATATTGGTATTTTATTATTATACTTTTTCCCCTCTCGAATAAATGAGCCTCTCAAGTGGTTCATATATGATAACGGCACTGACTATATTTATAAACAAAACAAACAAAATTGTAAATTCTTCATGGAAAAAATATTGTGTATCATGAAGCTTGCATTTCACTGAAAATGTACACTTTTGATGAAGAATCGGAAACTGACACACAAGCGAGTTTATGTTTGCAGTCATTTTCTCTGCTCTCCCAAACTCTCTTGACAAAAACATTCGAAATAGTTCCGAATCGATCCAGTAGGTGGCAGTAGCAGTAGGGTGACTTGCTTTGACTTCCATTGGACACGCCTCCAAGCTCCGCCTACGATCAAAATGGCCAAAAAGATTGGTTCGAAAGTTTCAAAATTCAACCAGTAGATGGCAGCAGTTGACGGGTGATGTTTCAGATTTGACTTGAACACGCCTTCATGCCACGCCTGCTCTTTTCTGATTGGTTGACAGTATTTCTGCCTTGGAAAATGGCTGCTAGCGAGAAAATGGTGGATGGTTTATCATCCCCAGAACTTGACGCTGATTTACTATTCACCATATTACGCTCACATAGCAGATATTCATTTTTTGGAGAGTACAACTTTACTAAGCTAGTACTTGGAGGATTTATGTATTTTGTACAATTTAGATTCAGTGTTACTTCTAACGTGTCATTAAGGCCAGTACAATAATTAAATAGATTCGAATCTCATTTCATATAAATTTTTTTTCTCTCTTATTTTTTAATCTGATGTTTTAGAAATTTTACGATCTAATGCCGGTTTTTTTATAACTGCAACAATTTAGAAGAAATATTTGGGAAAAAACTTCTATTGAATTTTTTAACAACAAATCGAAAATTGAACGATCGATCACATTCCAAGTTTTGATGAGGTTGGTTTTGAAATTTTCGTAATTGGAAAATCATCTACAAATCGTAATTTTTGAATAAGACATCTTTTACAAATGGCCGTAATATTGTGTTGACTAATTAGTATTGATGAATAACGCTATTAAAAACATTGATATGTATCTATTTACTGTACAGCACTTCACCTGTTTCGTGAGCATGAGCCGCCAGTGGTAGGAGCAACAGAATTTGAAAATCATAATGTCATAAGAGTTCATAAATCATGAGTTTTTTATGAATTGTATTATGTTTTGTACCCGTTCAAATTTATACAGTACCGTTATTGCTTAACAGAGAGAACAACTGGGGCTTGTAAAATAGGAAGAATACGGACACACATTGGACAAGAATAGCACAGCTTACTGTGTGGTATAGAGACAGATTATAGTGTGTAGTATTCAACAAGTCTGATTTCACCTGTTTTACAGGATCTCGATAGTATTGACGTTACGCTTACAGGTGCAATCGTGTAATAATAATGAATTCTGAGAATCGGGGAAAGCCTTTGGCAAAGGAGCATCCTTTCAGGAAATACTTGTACTTTGAGCTTCCTCTATGCAGAACACGGCATTTTCCCAGCTAGACAGAGAGCTACTCTTGATACAGTATCTTGAATATTGAGAGATGTTTGAAAACTCAAACATGTTTGTAATGTGTGTTCATTCTCCGCAACTTAAAAGTAAGTACTCTTCTAAATAAGTTGTTTTTGAAAGCAATTTTGATTTTTTCTTTAATTTTTGTTACAGAATCAAGTAGTTATGTTGATGAGCCAAAACCGACCTACAGAGTGCCCGAAGCTTACTTTGCTAGCATTGGAGAGCCGGCCAGACTTTACTGTGAAGCATTTGTTGGTAAGTTTTTTCAATGAAAAAAAAAAACAAATTCAAAGGACTAATTGATCATTTACAGCCAACAATACAATTAGTACAAGAAGGCACTCAAAAAAGTAAAAAAAAATACACTTTTGACCAATAGATTACTGTACCTGTATTGATATTTGAAAATATAATAACTTTAATTTAAGTTAATTTTAAAATATTAGTTATCATTTTTAAAGTACATTAGTTAATTTCTGAGAATATGGAAAGAAGGTTTAATTTTCAATTCACTCACAGGAAAATTAATTGACATTGCATGGTTGTTAACTTGGAAATAAAATAAGCGGGTCTCATTTTTAAATCACTGGGAATACTTCATTAAAAATTAAAAGTGTGATTCATCAAAAACAAATCATACTTGAACAAAACGTTCAGCTAAGAGACAAGAAACCAATCACCAGCAAGAGAATCCTGTGCGCAGATGAGAGGTGCTAACTTGATTCAATACAACACGCCATAATGAACCTACAAAATAAATAATAAATATAATAATAGTAAAAAGATGATGATAAATCGGAAGAAATGTGAAAAGGAAGAAGAGAGATGGTTAACATACTATAGAAATGGATAGATAATAATTAATCTAAAATTTTATCCTCCATTCTGCTAGTTACTATTGATTATATATCTATTCCATTACTATCCTATCATCATTCATCCTTTGCTTAAAATACTTGGAAACCAAGTCGCAATTGTAAAGAAAGAATAAAGAATAGTTCTTCTTGCATCAGATCTCCCATTATTGTCTTTCAGTTGATCTTCCAATTCAGATAACCTAAAGATTTGCATATTGTGACTTTTAAATTTAAATTGACAATGTTATATTCTTGACCGTAACCTATAATATGAGTATTATATGAAAATGTGACAAATCAACTATTAAATGAGATTATTCCAAAGTATTTATGTGATATAATGATGATGAAAAAATAGATTATGTTAATTAAATGCTTTGATTTGCAGGTAAAAGCGATCTCCCCGATGAAATCAACACGGTGTCGTGGAGAAGACCAGACGTCAACATGACTGAGCTTTTTGCAGAGGACAGGATCAACGTTACTGTAGTTCATAGGTAAGTTTTTGAACAAATATAAAATATAACAACCATTTTAAATGTAGGCTACTATGCAATATTGACTTGTTAATGAATAATTTACTCATAATAAATAATGTTTTTGACTTACACTTTATCAACAGTATTAACGATTTCATTATTGCTTATCGGACGCGTTTTGGGGCACTGAGCCACATCTTCAGCATACAAGGAATAGATACTTGAGAGGAGAAATTAAAGAAGAAAGGAAAAAGCAAAGGACAAATAAAAATATATATATAACCAATTCCTTTGAAGGTGATAAATACAGTTTTTCAGCATTACATTATTTAAAATAAAAACATCATATCAATCCACAAGAATTGTTAAAATGTATAGAATATTGTTTGAAATTAATTGAATTGAATTTAAATACAATACAGTTAGAAAACACTTTTACATAGCTCAGGATACTATCCACCGACTTGATAAAGTGTAATATAAACTTTGAAAACTATTGGAACAATTAAAAAAGTATTGCATAAACTTGAAAATTATTGGAAGATATAGTTAAGAAAACACTACAGTATACAGAGGTACAGTAAAGTTTTGATAAAAGGACCAAGCAGATTTCAAATTGTATTAGATTTCATTGATTTTATCTTCTCACTGCATGAAAGTAATTATGTATAATATTGACTGGAAAATCACTATCCCAACTTATATTTTGACAATACAATTGTGTATTTTGTCTATTATAAGTTATAACTATCACGGTTTGAAGAGAACCAAAAAATTGTTGATTTGTACCGTATTCAAATAATTTTATTACGGTAGGTACTCATTTTTAGGTTTTTATCCAATTAATTACATTCATCACTATTGGCAAAGAAAATAATTTTTCAAAAGATATTTTTCTCATTAATTTATATTTCAATTTATCTATTTCACAGGGACGGACTTCAAATCATCGGATCCTACTTTCTGATAGACAAGGTGAAATTCTCCGACTTTGGCGAATACTACTGCACAATCAGCAATACTGACGATCAGTTTGTCTCTGTGGAAACTTCGCTCAGAGAAATGAGTAAGTAGAGAATAAAATAAGTAAGAGATAACTAAATCTGTTTTATTTTGAATGTCAAAGATATGTAAAATCGGTGATACTGCATTTGATCAGAGCTACAAGAATTATCCCGATTAACATCTAGCTAGTCTGTTAGACGAAAAACTAAGATGAGAAATACCAATTTGAGACAAAGAATACAGTATTAAAATTCACAACCTAATTTTTTTCTTACTACTGCATATCTTTATATCTTAACACAAGAGGATAAGGCCAAAGTAATAAAATAAAACAATAACGATAGTATCTCATAAATGATTCTATAAATTTTTCGATTGCCTCTGAATTAATTGAATGACTGAATGATTATGAAATCTGAAACTGCCTACAAATTACATGATCTATAAGCTAAAAGAAACCGTTATATTTCTAATGTGAGTGATTTTTTTAGTCATTAGAAATAAATGATTTTAAAGGCAGTAAATTGATGATTTCAAAGGCAATAAATTGATGATTTTAAACGCAATAAATTAATGGCTCATAAGCAAATAATTCATTGAACGCGATCGATTTTTTTTCTTCCCAAAATTCGTTTGTTCCTATTTGTTTTAACAAAATATAGTATTTTGCAAATGATTCTTCTGAAATTTTAACCGTTCAATATCATGACAAGACAATAATCAAGATCAGAGCTTAATCTTGAAATCAAATCTGTTACCAAATTGTTTTATTTGAGACAATAATTTTTTAAAAGAAATTGAACCGTGGTCACACAGTGTTTCAGGAGGAATGGGCAATACTTCTCATTTATTTATTCATTTATTTGACAAAATACATTACTCAATGGATAAAACACAGACAATAATATTGTCCAAAACGTTTATTTCCAGATTTTGTTGAATACTCCAAATTAAGGTTATGTTCACAATGTCCACTTACACTATACTCACAAATTTCAACTGTCAAGAAAAAACTATGATTTATCAATTTCTCAGGTAGATTTCTTACTCCAAATAGGTTGAGAAGTTTAATGGAATCATTCAAGTTACAAACTTCTCATTGGTTTCCCAGCTAATTTTAGATTAGAAATTATTATTGTTGTACCTGCATTAAATCTTAAAAAATCAGAAAACTATAGCCTATATTAAAAAAAAATGAAAATTTTTTGTCATTGCTATCTTGATAATAAAGCATTTTTGGGTGTAAGTCCTATAGAACTTTCCTCTCTACTTGGTATAAGAAATCAACCTGAGTAGTATTGCACATTCATTCAGAAACACGTTGTATATGATGGATATTAACATGTTTATGTTATGCCCGGTTTTTCCGAGCACACTCAAATTTGAGGGACCCTCATGTTAACTACATTTCCTATACTTATCATAGGAAAAGTCAGCTGTTCATCAAAATTTGAGGGTCTTGAGTGTGCTTGGAAAAACCGTGCATTAGAAAAGGGTCTTCTTCATCTTCTTTTTCTAACCTACTATCCACTATGAATAACGCATCCTTGGGCTAACTGTTAAAATTGCAAGTGCCCTGTGGATTTCTTTATCTTATTCCATATTCCATCTATCCCATATCCAATACGTTCAGCTACAGTCAGGCCAAGCAAAGAAGATCCTCTGGCAAGATGGGAAAATGACTCCAGCTCTGTCAATATTGGTTCGAAAAATATTGATTCGGTCTCGAATTGTAGATCAGAATGTTTCCTACAAATGAAACCAAATTTTCTTATTTTTTAACCAATATTAACCGAGTATGAGTCATTTTCCCATCTTGCCAGAGGGTCTTCTTAGCTTGTACAGACTATACCTTTTAAATTATTTTTTATTGAATTATTTGTCGATGATTTTTCCAGACTGGACGAGGAAACGAGACCGTCCCAACATTCCGTTATGGGCGAGGATTCTATTCCCATTGTTCGGCTGCTTAATATATTTCTATGGAACTTTTGAAAATAGACTGTCAACATTTTTATTACTGATTTTCTACACGGTGACGAACTTCTTCAGACGAAACTTCATGTCTTACAACAATAGAAGAGGTGAGTTTTTTCAAATGAGATTATTTTACTGGAAAGGAAAACTGACTTTTTGTTAATTTATTGTTACATTTTTTTTTTCTTTTGAGGGTGATACCCACATGGGCTCTTGGGCCTGTGCGTGGGTAATGGGAAGGATGATGATGAGAGATGAATGGACCCACTGCTTTAGGCTAGGAACACACGGTCCGGCGATTTCGCCGGGCCCGGCGGAAATTATTTTCAGAACACACGACAAGACGCCGTCCGGCGATTTCGCCGTCCGGCGGCAATTATTTTCTATTGGAGATGAATATTTCCTTCTTGGAGGACAGTCGTTGTTTTGAAATGGCACTGTCCAGACGTAAAAAATTGGCTGTGCTATCTCTGCTCCACCACAGGAGAAAGAAGAAACTCAACCGTAGTCTCTGGGTTCATCCAATATTAGAAAAACGACAGTTTCATGGAGCATTTTATTCACTATTCCTGCATCTCAGGGAAGACCAGAGCATGTTTTTTAATTATTAAACGGCAACACAACCACTTTGAGGGTTAAATCAGTGTTGCAAACTCTTCAGAAGCAAAATATCGTAGTAGCTACCCTTACAATTCTTCCCTCAACTTTACACATGTGAATAACTGGAGAAGTGGTATGGGTGGGGACATCGCCGTCCGGCGTTTTGCCGTGTCGTGTGTTCATCTCCATTTGTGCCAATGTACTTCTACTACCGTCCGGCGGCAAAACCGGACGGCGAAGTAGAGAATAGCCGGTGATGTCGCCGGCTAAATTTCTCGCCGGGCCGGCGATTTCGCCGTCCGGCGTCGTGTGTTCTTCCCCATGCCTTCCTGTGTACTTGATATAACCGGACGGCAACAGTCGCAAACGCGACGTCGCCGGACGGCGATTTCGCCGGACCGTGTGTTCCTGGCCTTAGGTGGGTTCCGAACCACCGGGAAGCGATTTTTGAGGCTCATGAATTGAATTCAGAGGAACCGGTCACCGTTACAACAGTGGTGGTAGAGGCACGTCGCTTATCTAATCTCACCGATTAGACGCTCTCTACCACTTGGACAAACCGCTTCCCCAAACTGCCCAAACTTACCCAAATTGCGACTTGATATCAAGTATTTTAACCAAATGTGATAAGTGGATGATGATGATGATGATTATGATGATATTATGATATGATATGAAACTTTAAAAAATGATTACAATCAGAGTACCCTTTTAAAAATATTTTTTATTTCATACAACATGTTTCGGCGAATTGTGAAATCAATTTTATATGATATGATATGAATGTTATCCATATCTTTTGATATCAGTGGATGATTCATGATATAGAATGATGATGGATGATAATGAATATCCTTCAGTACTTCAAATACAATATTTCAATATTGTTTGAATGCTGAGGAACAGATTCTTTGTTAATTGATAGAGCAAGCGACAAGCATTCAGGCGGTTGGCGAATGAATTTTATTCATTCTCAGCTCTGTCAGGACAGTCGGTGACCTGTCTGCGAGAGTTCATCGAACCTAAATCAATTTCAGCTATACTAATTCGCTCTTGAAGACACCTTAAGACTGTCCTGACAGAGCTGAGCATTAATAGTAGTCATTCGCCAACCTCGAATATTGATTCAATTAAATTTTTAAAAATTGTTTACGCGGATTCAAGTGTGAAATTTGGTTGTTAAATATTGAAGTTTTTCAGTTTATCAGTAGATAATTCTTTGTTATTTCTTCAATAAATAACAACCAAACTTCGTTAAATCTACACCTATGTGGGGGCTTTGACTTCCTTTAGGGGAGTCCGATCCCACAAGGTGTCAAATTATCTACTGATAAACTGAAAAACTTCAATTGTGAATTGTATTCAATTCTTTATGAATCCAAAAATTAACCGAAGAGTTTGATACAAATTCTTGTGACGAATTATCAGATTACCATTACATACAGTATCAATTAATATTTCATTCAATACAAGACTTTTAAGGCTTATAAATATTTAACGTATCAAGTGATAAAGATTTGAATATCTTTTATGTTATTGGAGTGAAATGAAAGAGAAAAGCAATGGAACATGCATAAATACCATAAGATAAAATATTTGAGTAAGAATTCCTTGGTGATTATTTCCTTTTATTTTTGAGCTGTACATTCTCTTGTACTTTGATTCGTAAAAAATTCAATACAGTAGAACGTCGATAATCCGGACGTCGAAAATCCGGACCGTCGATAATCCGGATTCGTCTCCAGCAAGAAATAAAAATATTTATACCGACTACCCTTACACTAAGTTCTTCACTAGAGAGTGGGCAATGAGAGAAAACATACTGTAGTGTTTAGCAAAATG
Organism: Sogatella furcifera; assembly: GCA_017141385.1. Taxonomy (NCBI): domain Eukaryota; kingdom Metazoa; phylum Arthropoda; class Insecta; order Hemiptera; family Delphacidae; genus Sogatella; species Sogatella furcifera. The sequence goes on from CM029558.1 coordinate 14,134,552, forward strand.
GAAGGAAATAATTTTCTATTATTTACTAATATAAAATATACTATTTTAAAACGGTTTTTCTAAAATAGAGCCTGCTGACCCTGTAAGGTAATTTCGATAATCCCGATAGTTCGATAATCCGGATGGGGTCCGGTCCCAATTAATCCGGATTATCGACGTTCTGTACTGTAAATAATTATTATTTGATTATTAAATCTAACAGATCGTGAAGACTATGCAGTTGAATACGTAACAAAATAAATACGGTAATGTGTAGACTTGTTTTTGAATTGAAATAGAACAAGATCGTCTTAAGATACTACTCCCTTGGTAGACTACTCTTCTCGATGTGTTTCAAGATACGCTTCTAGAAACATAACTTTCACTTTGAATAATCATTTCCTGTGTAATGCCAGAAATATTCAAAGTTCTCATAATGGATTCTGATATTTTTTTCAGATCGCAAAGACTATGACGTGATGATCTGTTATGTGAGAGCTGATAAAGAATTCGCTGTTGATGTTCTGGCTGCCAAACTCACAACTGAACACAATTACAAAGTCATTAGCAAGGAGCTGAATGACCCCTCAAGTGAGTAGCGATTAAAAGTTGATTGTTAATTAGAGGAGCTTGAGTTCCGATTAGCCACTTCAAATTAAGAATCATCTACGGTTAACGGTTGTAAAATGTTGTCATTGATCAAGGTTTGATATCCGGTCAACAACATTGTACATGTTCTGTGATCAAAGTTTAATCGAACATTGTTTCCCGATTAATCATTGCATTTTTCCATTTTATAGTGGTATATAAATAGTAATAATTTTTTATTTAATTTAATTTTATAGTAATAAATAAATAAATATTGAATAATGCTCATGTCTGAACAAGGGTAGTAAAATACTTAATTGTCGATGTTCAAAGTTTAATTACATTAAAAAATTCGTCTTGTGAGTTGTAGGCATTCGAATACCGATATAGTAAGGGTGAAATTTATAGTTCTTGTCCGCCCAATAAAATAGAATTTATTTCCAAATGGGAGTTGGTGTGTACGTTGTATAGTTTGTCCAAGCAAAGAAGACCCCCTGCCTAGATGGGAAAATGACTCTAGCTCGGTCAATATTGGTTCAAAAGATATTGATTTGGTCTCAAATTGTAGATCAGAATATTTCCTACGATTGAGACCAGATCAATAGTTTTTGAACCAATATTGAGCGAGCTGGAGTCATTTTCTCATCTTGACAGAGGGTCTTCTTTGCTTGGGCAGACTATACACGTTTGTTTTTTATTAATCGGTTTTAACATTTTCAAATTAAGTACGGTAGTTGTATTTTCAAGTGAAAACGACTTTCAAAACTTCATGCTTTAATTTTTTATTTCGTAGAATTCTATGTATTTTGTACAATTTAATCAGTTTAAACTTGTATTCCAAGTTTTTAATTCAAATTTATTTTATTTTTCAGTGAAAACGACCTCATGCAATGCAATTATCCTGGTTATTTCGCCTGCAACTTTCAATAACGTGTGGAAACCTCCGACCATTTCGCGAGCAGTCTCTCAGGTCCGAGTTATCAACGCCAGGGTCGTGGTGGTGCCTTCAAAGGTAGGTTACAGTTTCTTATTTTTCCAAGAGTTTTCTTATTATTTTACTTGAAGTTTCATATTTTTACTTTATTTTTAATTAATTCACAGATTGAATTTATTGACTTATTCACAGATTTAAAATTCATGTGGAATGTCAGTAGCCTAAATTTAAAATTAAATTATTTTCAATAATTATTTAAATACATAAAACCGATAAAATACAGTGGTGTTTCGTGGATTTTTGAACTTTTAGGTATAGTCTGTCTAAGCAAAGAAGAGCCTCTGGCAAGATAGGAAAATGACTCCAGATCTGTTAATTTTGGTTCAAAAATTATAAGTTTGGTTTCAAATTGTAGGAAATATTCTGATCTACAATTTGAGACTACAATTTTAAGTATTGACCCAATATTGACCGATCTGGAGTCATTTTCAAATCTTGCCGGAATGTCTTTGCTTGGACAGACTATGCTATTAGCCTCTATTTTCCTTGAAATATTCCATTTTCTGCGTAAAGCATATTAATCGAATTGAGCTGATTCAGCAGTTAAAATAAGTTAATTGTACTGTTGAGTGAAAATGTTGATAACATTATTATTTACATATTATTTTCTCCTTTATTTATGAATATAAAGTTTTATCTTCAAGTTATTCTGATAGAAAATTCTATTCTCTACAAAAAAGCTTCTCTACAAAATTCTGCTACGATGTACAGTTTCCGAGTTATAAGCGAAAAACTGAGGAGACCAACAAATTCCGATCTCCAGGAATCTGGAATTTGAAACAATCCAAGTAAAGCCAAGGCATCGAAAAGAAAAGAAATTGGGAGATGTAATGCCATCTAGCGAGAGAAATGGGAACTAGCTTACAACAAAACAGTATTTTTACACCATCTAGCGGGAGAAAATATGAACTGTACTTCATAAGCTGCCGCTAGATGGTGTGAGCGCTCTGGTTTGTGATTGCTAGTTCCCTTTTCACTCACTAGATTGCGTGAGCGTTGCAACTCTTGATTTCTCGGTTTCAGCATTCTCAAGGCTTGGATTGGATTGTGTTTCAGCTTCTAACTTCAGAATGCAGGAGTTCAGAAATAGTTGGTCTCTTCACTTTTTCGCTTATTACTCAAAAGCGGTGCGACAGAGCTGAAATTTGTAAGGATATTTTTTGTAGATAATAGAAAGGACAATTTTTCGAGTAGATGGACATGAAATGGACTATTTTCCCATTTATTTTCGGAAATCGGAATAGGTGTGCAATTTGAAAGTACCAGAACGGGCAATCAGCAAACTTGAATGCATATAAATAATTATTGCAAGTCACACCAATCTTTATTTTATTGAAAAAAAATAATTCAGCTGTTTATAAGTCCATAATAAACTCTTCACATCAAAGCCGATCATATATTTTTTCCCTGCAATAATTTCTTTTAAATGCATTTATCTGAAATTAATATATCAGCTGAATTCAATCAAAGTCTATCATTTAAAGTAGATCATTGTTATCAGTGCTTGATATGATATCTCAAAAAAGAGGTAAGTTATATGGGAGCGGTGGGTGAACTGGCTCACCGGGGGGTCTGGGAGGTATGGCCTTCCCCTGTGAAATTTATAAAAATCACACGTTTTAGCAAATCTGGGCAATGCTTTGTAGCTGTTTTTATAAAACTATTGTCCATAATTAATTAACTTAAAAAGTATTGAACTCTAATTATTGAAATAAACTGAAAATCGAAAAAGTAACGCCCCTGGAGAATTAAATTCTCTTTCCAATGATATAAAGAACGTAAAATACTGTCCATAAATAGAGGCTCTATCTGCCCCCAAGAGATTGATAAAAATTACATTGTTCTTATGGGGCTTAATTTTGCCGTTCGGCAATTCGCCGTCCACTACCACCCACTCTTAAATTGAAATGCCCCTTACATGTACATCAAAGCGCAGTTGAAAAAGGAATATTATCCTGTCCTGCCATATCGCATACGATTTTATCATCGGAATTGTATCATCTCATATCATTACTGTATCATCTCATATCATTACTGTATCATATCATGAATAAATAAATTAATAAATGAATAAATAAATTACGGCGTTTGGCCGTAATCGTGTCACAGACAGACAGACGAAAGAAAATTCTAGTCAAATCATAGACCTCACTACGGTAGTCTACTTTCGGTCAATTAGGCCTAAGTTTCTACAGAATCCAATTTGATTTTCAAATGAAATTATTAGTCCATTATTGAGATACAGAGTCAGGTGTGATGATGTAATATTTATACAAAATATTAGTTTTTTAGTCATTTCTCATACTACATTTTTAATAATTTCCATTTTTCCTTTCAGGTATTACCATCGCTCGATCAAGCAGCTCCCGGAGAAGCGAGCGATTTCCTCCAATGCCTGAAACAGGTGAAAATTGTCGATGGCGAACATTTTATCAAGGGAAAAATCCGCTTTTTCTGGTCGAAACTCATCTTTGTGCTGCCTCTAGCCCAGCGACAGCTCGGCTACACCGCGTCTGCTACCAACAGCACGAATAAGATCAGAATGCAGCGTGCCGATTCCAACAACAGTACGGCTGGTATTTTAGTGTAGAAACTTCCAAAAATGTGATGAATTTAGTGTTATTTTTAACACTGAATGATATGTTTTATTTTTGTTATAACACTAAATTATATGTTTTATTATAATTGTATGGTCTGTCCAAGCAAAGAAGATTCTCTGGCAAAATGAGAAAATGATTCCAGCTCGGTAAATGATGGTTAGAAAATTTTAGATTTGGTCTCAAATTAAGACCAAATAAATAATTTTTGAACCAATATTGACCGAGCTGGAGTCATTTTCTCATCATGCCAGAGGGTTTTCTTTGCTTGGACAGACTATAACACTAAATAGTTAGTGTTATCATTATTGTTCACCAAATAGTTTTCATTATTATTGTAATACTAAATAGTTGGTGCTATTCTATTGTATCACTGATTAGTTGGAGTTATTTCTATTTAATTTCGTGAAATTCAGTAATTTTTATTTTAACACTGGATAATTGGTGTTATTTTTATTGAATCTTTAAATTTACGGTGGGCTCTCTATTGCAATGTTAATTGTTAAGACTACGGTTACATTCAATAATAATAATATTTTGGAATCATTAAAAATATTCAGTGCAACTTGGGCTTATTCTGTTTCAGTGTCTTGATGATTCACTCAATGTTTAATTTTATTGAAATATCAATTGCAATTTTATTCTTATTGAATCACCCAAAAAATTGGTGCTATTTTTAGTGAATCACTATAAGCTATTCAGTGTTGAGATATTTCTACGGAGGTGTTAATCTTATTGAAGCACTAAATAATTTGGTGTTATTTCTATTGCAATTTTGTTTTTATCGAATCACCAAGTATTTTGTGTTTTTATATTTCAATTTTTTCCTTATAAGCACTAATTATTCAGCGTTATTTTTATATCTACCACTGGCGGCTCGTGCCCACGAAAAAGGTGAAGTACTCCTATATTTTACTGTACAGCACTTCACCTGTTTCGTGGGTACGAGCCGCCGGTGATATCTATTTAGGTAATTTTTTGAATCAACAAGTAGCATAATATTTAGTGTAGTGTTATTCATGTTGGCTAGTGAGTATTCTGTGTTATTTCTTATTTTAACACTAAATTGAGGATTCTTATTGAAACTCAATACCACAGCTTATTAAAGTCGGCTGTATTAATACACAGTTCTTAGTAATAAATACTGACAATCCAGTTTCACAATTACTGTATATAGTAACACTGTATATTACTATATAGTATGTATTACTGTTTCATAATTACTGTATATATCTACAAGTGCAATCAGTTGTTCTTCAGTTGAAAATCATGACCAATATAAAATGAATAGCTATTTAAATTTCGTTTTGAAGTTACTTGTTCAAAAAATCTTGAATATCAACATTGTTGTTGAAATACCGAGTCGCATTCTCCAGTTTTCAAAGTTTGAATCAAAACATTTTTCTCCTAGTAGGATGCAAAAATTGATCCCAAATAACATTTAATTTCAGAATATTTAGCTCTCTAAATTTGCCACTAAAAACATACTCGGTAACATGGAGAAGATAAAACTCAATATTTTAATGTTGTCTTGACTCACCATAATTAAGTTGATAGGTATTTGTTTTATTGTCTGATAAATTAGTAGTACAGTATTAAATTAATTTGTTGTAGTACTGGTACAATTAACCAGTGAATATGAAGGACATATTTCTCCTCTTCGCTGATTTAACTTATTTTTAGAATTTAAAATCAACTAGTGTTCTATTTTTCTTATACATTCATTTCAATATTTGTCAGATCATTCTGACTACAGTGACTTTATGAGATAGTCACTTAATATAGTCATCAAGATCTTAATGTAGTCACTGTAATTCTGACAATTTATAAAACTCTATTAAATATGTCATTAATTTTTACAGATATCAGTTATTAATTGGTGTGATAGATATAAATATAATATAGTATATTTTCCCCTATGTCTTTCCAATACATGAATTTGTACTCTACTCACAATTTGAGTGTATTTTTTGGGTATAGACTTGTATTGATAATATTACACGACTAGTATTATATATTACAATCCAGCAATTACAGGCTATATTGTCCATCCTTGTTTAGTTACATTCTTATAAAACATTTTATACTATTCCAGAGGACGCTGTTTGATTAATAGTTTAATTTATTTAGAAATTATATGGAAGTTCTGTACGATTTCATATTCTCATCTCATTTCATATGTCATAAAAATGTACTGTTACTATTAGTTCTATTAACTATTATAGTCCAATACCACCCAAACCAATACAGGGAGAGTGCAATTAAATTTTTTTGTAGAATAATAATTGATCTGTTAGTAATTATCAGTAATTATACATATAATTTAATCATCAGAAATTCTATGATAATAAAAACCACATTTCAGACATTTTAAATAGGTGCCAAATTTACTGCCAAATATTTTAATGAAACTAATGAATAATACATATAATTTAATCATCAGAAATTCTATGATAATAAAATCCATATTTCAGACATACTAAATAGGTGCCAAATTTACTGCCAAATATTTTAAACTAATAAATAATGTTTCGGGAATTGTGTGCCAAGAATACAATCTAATTTTGATGAATTTATCCGAAAAGTTCTATGAATACAAGTAAAATAATAGTACATGAGAGACTATTATTATTTCAGATGAAATTTTGAAGAGATAATTTTGAGTTTCCCTGAGATTGTTCAATAGCGTAATATTTTGGGAGATTTTTTAAATATAACACAGTATTACAATGGAATCTTGATGAACGTTCTAACTATGAATAAACATTTTATAAATCCAACTCAAATCTTCATGAAGTGTTAGATTATTGTTTTCTAAGCTTTTCAATCAGCTACTCTAAATTATATTATAATATTATATTATATGTTATATTTTAATAAATACTAGTAACATTCTCCCACCTTCAAAATTGAATTCTAATCTCAATATCGTATATTTTCCAAACTCTCCAATAATTACTGACCTGTATTTGAGACTTTATGATTATTTATTCTACTTGTCAAAGAGTTGACAATGTTTTTTACTAAAGTAATGGGCTAATTCAGAAATAAGGCGAAAATAATTTGTTATTTACTAAAGAAGTTGAGTAAGAAAGTAAAGAAATAATGTAAAAATAGTTGTATGTACAATGTGATGCAGTGAATGATATACTATACAATAATCTAATATTCCATACTTTTGTCTTTATTCAAGCCTGAAATAGTTTAATTTTCAAAACTATTTCTCAGTTCATGAAAATATTTTCAGTTTGAATGTGATATATCAATCAGTTTTGTATGTTTATAAGATCGGTAAGTTTAAAAAAATATTATAGTGATAATTCAAATAGTAATATTGAACATTATTTTATTTTATTTATGTCAACTTGTAATGAAATGTGGAAATAAATAAATAAATAAATAAATTTATTTACATTCTAGCTAGTATTTCAAACTCTATTCTTCCTAAACGTTATATTCCGATTATGTTTTCAGAGATAGTTTATAATAATCTGTTATGGAAACCATTAAGAGTTTATAAATTCTGGAGTTACAAGGGTTAAATAAACCCTCTAAACAAGGGTTAAAGTTGAAGTATATTGAAAATAATATTTTTTGTACAAAATTATAATTTATACTTGTAAATAGGGGTCTGTACTCATAAGTTAAAAATAAATCAAATGAATATTAAACTTTAAACTTAGGGCTATTTAAAATGATAAATTAAATGAAAAATCAAATACCCTTTTTTAAATAATTTATCAATCAAATGAATACTTTTATTATCTGAAATCCAGTATTTCTTATTGAAATAACATAAATTATAACAGAAAGACTATTTTTGTCCTCTAATTTGTTCAAATAAAGTTCAAACATTTGAAAACTTTTATTCAATATTTCCGGGGCATCTTGCTCGGACTGTATTATTTGTAATTAATCTAGTTTTAAGGGAAATATTTGAAATACAAATCTGTATTTCCGGTTTGAACTGACTATTATCTGTATTTTTTAGTATTAGTGTATTATTCTATGTATTATTTGGTTGTAAACCAAATATGTATTAAGTTGTTTAGCACAATGTGTTCAATCGACTTGAATTTTGTTTATATTTATGTAAAGAACTAACATTGATTCCATTTGTAGGATATCTTTGTTGAGAAGTTTATCATGTAAATTATATTTTTTATGTACTTAATATGTTCTACTATTCTTTGTATTATTTTTCTCAAATTTTGGTTGTTAACTGATTTATTCTAATAAAAGTTGGACTTTACGTTTATATAAGTACTATCTTGTAATTGTATCCATCCCTAATATTTGTATATATTTTGATGTTATAATGGAGATAATAAAGTGCCATTTAGAAAATTAGCAGTTCTTGTTTAAAAATAAAATATAAATAACCTACTTCCAAAGATAAAATATAAAACACAGTTTGGAATTATTATTGTGTTTAAAAAATCATGGATTTCCACAACATCACTGGCGGCTCGTGCCCACGAAACAGGTGAAGTGCTGTACAGTAAAAGATACGGGCACTTCACCTGTTTCGTAGGCACGAGCCGCCAGTGCACAACATCAATCTGGATTATACAAATAATTTTCTCAAAAATGAATCCCCAGAGAATTGAAAAATCTGAATCTTTTCAGAACTATTCAGTCGCAATGTTTTCACAAATAAAATAAAATATTAGAGCTTTCAAGTTTATTTATTTATTTAAGTTTTTTGAAGGTAGGTTATTTACTACAAGTCGCGGGCACAAGATGCAATATGAACAAATAGATGTATGGAGCAACGCAAATAAAATATCAGCTGACCAGTGTGCGGTGCTCTATACAACTAAGTGTTTCTATTGCATCTTATCATTAAGTGCTCATATCCTGTTGCACTAAATTCGAATTTCATTTTTTTATAAATTCTAACTAGGTATTCCAAGATTGAATAATCTTTCATTAAAATTCTATTGTTGAGCTATAGTCTGGTCGAGCAAAGAAGACATTCCTTCAAGATGGTCACTTGAAGTGAGCGTTCTAGTATAAAATCACTTCTGCAAACCTGCCGCTGGTGAGATGTGTATTATCATTTCGACTGTTGGCAGCATTGAATAGCTGACATTTTCAAGGCATGTCTTCTTTGCTCGACCAGACTGTACGACCCTACATAAATTCAGCTTAGGAGGATAGTTCTATTAAATATATATATGAATTTAAATTTCAAATACGCATATGTTGAGGAGAAGGATATGAAAAAAGTCTCACAATTTCACAATAAATTTTATTTTAAACGCCTAATCAATACACAGACATCAACTAATCATTATACTCTATTAATCAACTTCAAAACAATGAAACGATCAATAAAATAATCAATTTCTAATCATACGAAAGTGATTCAATCTACAGTCTATTGTTATACATAAAAATACTATACTAACAAATTCGCTAAACTTGTTTTTAGGCTCATTTTTGACAATAATTACAATGAACCGTCGAACAATATAATAATAAATTTAATGTGCTTCTCAACTCTGTAAATATCACAATTTGGTCACTTTACTAGTATTACACTAACGAAAGTTTTAATTTAAAAACTAGATTTCCGAAAAATTAGGAGAGATTGCACTGTTTTTCACTAAGAATAAGATTGTGTATTATTCAATCGAATATCAATCAAATGTTGGATTATAATATACATAATTTGTAACATTTTATGTAGACAAAGATATTTTTTGAAAGGAAATTGATATTGAAGACTTGATTACTCAGGCAGTAGATTATAGTATATAAATCCTGAATGAAACTTGAAATGAAAGATTGAAAAAAAATCTAGTTTTTGTGAATACAATATCTGACTATCTCAGAGTTTATTCAATATCGAAGTTCATCATGTATTTCACCAATATACATACTTTTCAGCACTTATTCACCCTAAAAACTAAATTAAATTTCAAACAAGTTTTAGAACTTCATTACTTTTATCGTTGACAAAGGAAGGAATCAACATATTTGAAACAAGTTTCTAAAGCTGCTTATACAAGAGAAACACTCAATACATAATTATTATAACATAGATACAGCTAGGCTCAAACTAAGGCGGAATTCAAATCTTTTCATAAGAATACCTTTTTTCGATGAGAAGTCTTTCAAATAGTCAAAATTGTTAAAATAGTCTTATTTAACAATAGTGTAGAATTTTCTTAAATTATTCTATATTAAATAAATTTGGTGGGTTGAATAGCCTGAGGGGTTCCTGTTCCTGATATTGAAAAAAATCAATGTTAAATGACTTGATGAGAATGTCAAATGATATGATAAGAACAGAAATATACATATTGAATAGAAAACATGAAATAAAATTCATATTGAATTGACTAATTCATGAATATTGACTATCGTTCAAATTAATTTCAAGATATCCAACAGGTATAGCTTGTCCAGGGAAAGAAGACATTCTAGCAAGATTTACCATCTCGGCTCAGCCATTACATGGCTCCAGCTCGGTCAATATTAATTCAAAAGTTATAAATTTGGTCTCAAATTGTAGATAAGAATGTTTCCTACAATTTGAGACTAAATTTATAATTTTTGAACCAATATTGAACTAACTGGAATCTTGTTCCCATCTTGCCAGAATGTCTTCTTTGCTTGGACAGACTATACTTTAAAACTCTTGGATCGTGTACATTAAATAACTATCAGCTACAGGCGTAGCGTAGTTATGATGTATTTATAATTTATTGTTTTAAAACGGCATTTTTTTGAATAATAGTTGTACCAATTTTAATAATTAGGTTATTATTGTACCAAATGTACCCAACTTTAAAAACGTCTACCAATATACTATCCATAAAATGTTGGGCCGATTCTAACAAAGACACTTATATCTAGAGCAGTTTTGTGGACTGTATATAAGAAGACTTATATTCAGTAAATATATTCATACAATAGGCCTACAGAATTCTAATAGTATTCATAGATCCTTAACCTGGACTTATCTAGAGCAAACGGACATAAAGTCTTAAAATAATCAAGACAAGTTTATAAATCTCTGGTTACTCCTACAGTCCGAAAGACAACTTCACCAAGACTCAATTAAAACACTTATAAATGTTGTCAATTTCATTTATTTATTACCAATATTTATTAAAGGAATTGACAACATCTACAAGTGTATAATTTCATCATGGAGTTCCAAAACACCAAACAAATAAGTTGACTAATGAACTTTAAAACTTAGGGCTGTTTAAAATAATTGAAAAATAAATAAAAATCAAACACCCTTTTTTGAAAACTTTAAAATTATAAAAACACATACATGTTTCGGCACATTAGCCCATTCTCAATGTGGATAAAAATAGTAATTTAATGATTAATAGTAATTAATGATTTAATTTAATTTAATAGTAATGATTACTATTTTTATCCACATTGAGAATGGGCTAATGTGCCGAAACATGTGTGTGTTTTTATAATTTTAAAGTTTTCTAAAAAGGGTGTTTGATTTTTATTTGATTTTCAAATAAGTTGACCTTTTAAACTCCTTGAGTTTTCTCCTTGATACCGGTTATGGTTGTTAGACCATTATCAATCTCTGGTAAACTAGAGATAAGTGTTGCAATTTTTCTAAATAAATAAATTACAATCTGCTCTACTAGATTGCCCTGAACAAGATAAATGTCTCAGTTAGAACGATCCCAAAGTCCGGAAGACATATTACATATCATAGAGATAAAAACTTCTCAAAATCTTACATTATTTATGTTAAAACCTGGATTGTTTAAATGCTGTTATGGATCTGTTTAAAAATTTCAATTGGAAACACAAGATTTATTTGTGAAAGATTTTTCATCAATTAAATCTGAAGTTAGGTTCTACATTATTATAGCATGGATGATTCACCCAAAATCTGAGCTGCCTCACTGAACGATCACCCATCCAATTGCAAACCCGAATGCTTGTTACTTAACTCAAAACTAGGTAAGTCTCTCGTTTAGTTATAGTCTGTCCAAGCAAAGAAGACCCTCCGGAAAGATGAAAAAGTGACTCCAGCTCAGTCAATATTGGTTCAAAAAATATTGATTTGGTCTCAAATTGTAGATCAGAATGAGACCAAATCAATAATTTTTGAACCAATTTTGACCGAGCTGGAGTCATTTTTCCATCTTGCCAGAGGGTCTTCTTTGCTTGGACAGACTATGAAATGAGAAGAATGTGGAGAAACGATCCCGTAGGAGAAAAGAGAAGAAAACAAAAACAAATAATAATATTTAGAATTTAACGTAGTTTGAAAAGTGAACGATGAAATCAAAGAGAATTGTCTTTGAAATAAAATATAGAATAAAAGAGAAGATAAAGTCATAAAATTTACAACGAGCAGGAGGTAATGAATGAAGATGAAGAATAGTAAACTACCACAAAAATGTAAAAAATTGAATTAAGTAGGATGAGATATCATAATAAATTGAGAAGTATCAAAATTATGTAAGAAACCAGGTAAAATTGGCAATTGAATTTGAAACAAAATATGAATTACGGTACTCCAATTTTAATATTGGAAATATGAAAATTTCAAAAGAAAATTGTAAATTACTCAAATTCAGTAGGATGCATAAAGTCCAATCAAATTTGATCTTCAATCTTACCTAAAATTTGATGGAGGATTATTGAGTCTCATTATTGTACTTTAATCAAATTTAATCCCTGATATTCTTTTGATAGTTCATCTAATAATTTAAAAGTTATTTCATTTATTATTTTGTAGTGAACCACTGTATACTTGTATAAACTTGAATATTCATCAATCTTACGAGTTTAATATTTTTAGGGATGAAATTCATTGAAGTGTCAATGTCACTTGAATTTATTTTATTCTTAGTCACAAATTTTGTTTTGTGCCTCAATTTGCCTACTTTTATTTAATATTAAAATTTATTCAACCTCTATTTCAAATAAACATAAATATTACTAAGATGTATAATAATGATAATTCAGATTAATTACGATAACAATATTACTTTGAACGGTGGTGTTATTAAACTAACAAAACTTACACAAAAACTAGTAATAAATAAAATACTTATCAGATCTTTTGTTGAAAAATACTAAATTTCCTGAACATCTAGCTATATACTACTTTGATATAGTCTGTCCAAGCAAAGAAGACTTTCTGGTAAGATGGGGAAATGACTACAGCTCGATCAATATTGGTTCAAAAATTATAAATTGTAAAAAAACATTCTAATCAAAATGGGAAAATTGCAGATCAGTATGTTTTCTACAATTTGTGATAAATTTATAATTTTTGAACCAATATTGACCGAGCTGGAGCTATTTTCCCGTCTTGCCAGAATGTCTTCTTGCTTTGATAGAATATCTATACAAACAATTAGTTCCACCTTGAAAATTTCGCATTTTGGATTCACACAATAGGATTGGTGGAAAATGTAAAGGTTCTCTTTTTCAATAATTCTTCTCTCTTTCACACTGTCTTTCGTTCTCTTTCACACTCATTCTCTCTCTTTTCATCACACATTAACACTAGGAGAAGGGAATTCATACATCCATTGGTGGTGATATTGTAGTCTGCCACGAGGCCTCTGAAATAACAAAAAAATGTAATAAGTAATTGAGGAAAAGAATTTAAGAATTTAATTTGAATGAATAATGAGATTATAATGAGTTTACTGAAATTTCAATATTTATATTAAAACTTGGAGCGTAGATGCTCAATATTGAAGATAATTCATTTCATATTTCTTTATTCATAAAATTGTACAATACATACAATGAATAGTGTCACCACATATAATAATATGAGAACCATTTTGTACTATGGCTGTGGCTGGAATAAAACTTTATATCAATTAGGCTATTTGGTAATCTGCAAGATAATGAATTTTCTAATAATCTGAAAAATTAATTGATTAAGAATATAAAATATTCAATTGTGGAAGAAGATGGTCAATATTTGCAGTTGCAGAAGTCCTTTGTCTATCTATATAGCAATATATATATATATATATATATATATATATATATATATATATATATATAGCACATCACAGTCACTTTAAAATAATGGTAATAATATATACAGAAGACACTTGTAGAATTGGAAAAAACATTTAGAAAGTAGACTTAACTTACATTTTTGAGCCAGGGAATATTTCGGCTGCTGAAGCAAGGCTATATATATATATATAAATATATAGATTCTAATTAATAATTATTAATAAATATTTATTTAATGATGATGTCTTCAATTCAAGTTAATCGCATTGATTGATTAGGAGATACCTTGAAGATGATATTCAAAATTCAAATTCAAATTTCTTCATTTCCACATTGCTCATCAATACATGAAAAAATGTATACATATATACTCATTGTTTGATTAAAAAAATCTCATTACATTCAATAATAATGCATCCTTATAATATTACACCATAAGTACAATATATAGACTGGAATTCCCCCAACAAGTTTTCACGTTGTGTAATTGAACTGTGGTCACCCAATGAGTATTGTAGTATTATTCAAGTTATATTAGCCGGCCTCGCGGTGGCGCAGTGGGCTAGGGCGTCACAACCTTCAGTCCGCTAGCACTGCCGCAGGTCTGGGTTCGAATCCCAGTGGTATGGCTGTTTTTTCACCTCATCAATCACCTTAGCACTCAAGATCCATTACCCACGCACAAGCTAAAATGCTTATGTGGGCATCATCCGCAATAAAAAAAATATATATATTTGAAAAGGATTTTTACCGACCTCATCACTCATAAGTCTCACTCAGCATTGTTTAGGGCGCTGCGTTCACTTTTCAACTTTTCGGTTGCGTCGATCCACTCGGCGCCGCGCTGCTGCTGCTGCTTTGCGACGAAGAAGGCGACTGGGATTTACTGGCGTCCTCTGAAAATAACACAAGCAAAACATTATTAACCCTAGGCAGACAACACAAATCGAGCAACGCTTTCAGACAACATGGGGTGACGCACCACACCAACTTTTAGAATACCTTTAATTTGTACTAGATTGATCGCTTCTAGTGTTTTTCTATGTTGGATCAATCAAGTATTTATTATCAATGCCATTTATGTAATTTCCATCGAATTTCTCTATCTATTCTCTTTTTTAAAGGTATGTTGTTACTGGTGCGATGATCGTTGTAGTCGATCAGCTGTGGCCAATCACAACTCTTGTTTTTGAATAGCAAGAACGATCATGGACATCATGGTTCATTATCAACGATTATCACACCAGTAACAACTTACCTTAAGGGATCCCGACCTCACTCATTCTATCCACATGTTGAAACCAATAATTTATACAACCATTTTCTTATATTCCAATCATATTTCTTATATCAATATCAATTTCTTATATCTTTCTTATATCTTATATCTTTCTTATATTTCTTATATCAATATCTCAATCATATTTCTTATATCTCTGATATCCGTGTTTCTGAAACGGTCTTCTCTACTGCACTTCTCAATAAAATATACATTTTTTTGTCAATGGTTCAACAGCCCATGAAGTGCCTAGGCCTACCAGCTGGTTGCCAGTTTCATATTCACTCCACTATACAGCAGAGGTGAATAATCATCAACCAGGATAGAGGTATAGTCTGGCCAAGCAAAGAAGAGCCTCTGGCGAGATGGGAAAATGACTCCAGCTCGGTCAATATTGGTTCAACAAATTATTGGGGAGTCCGATCCCACTAGACGTCAAACCTGCAATCATAAGATAGTAGAACTCCGAAAAAAAGCAAAAAAGATTTGGTCTCAAATTGTAGATCAGAATGTTTCCCGCAATTGAGACCAAATCAATAATTTTTGAACCAATATTGACCGAGCTGGAATGATTTTCCCATCTTGCCAGAGGCTCTTCTTTGCTTGGCCGGACTATAACGCGTGGTTAGCACGTTGATCCTCTCAGCCATAACCCAGTCTCCGTAACCAAGTGACGGCGCAGAACACCTCTGAATAACATCCAGTTAGGGCCGGTTTCTCCAAAATAGTTAATCTGAATTTTGGATTAAACCATCAGCTGGCTCAATTGAAACACAAGTTAATAAAAGTGACCATGCACTTACAGCTGATAGTTTAAACTAAAATTTCAGTTGAACGTATTTGGAGAAACCGGCTCTTAGAGTGTAACTCAGTAAGATTGTAATTAATAACATCAATTAGATTGTAATGCAACAATTACTATTTCTCCAGAGACGGAAAACCACTGACTATCTTTACTAACGACAAGCCAATCTCCCGAAGGAGGACAATTAAATACATAGGGATGGCAAAAACCGGACGCCCAAATTTTGTGGTGTCTGAAACGGAACTCAAACTTCTATCTTGTCTTAGGCTACTCTTCTATTTGGTACATAATATCCAATAAAAATTTCATTTCACTATAGTCTGTCCAAGCAAAGAAGACCCTCAGGCAAGATTGGAAAATTATTCAAGCTCGGTCAATCTTGGTTCAAAAATTATCAATTAGATCTCAAATTGTAGGAAACAATTTTATCTACTATTAAGATCTCATTTATAATTATTGAACAAATATTGACCAAGCTGGAGTCATTTTCCCATCTTGCCAGAGTGTCTTCTTTGCTTGGACAGACTATAGTCAATCGGCCCACCTGTAACGCTGAGACAGCTCATCTGATCAGGCAGTCCTGCTGTGGACAATCGCGCATGCTCCCCTAGGATGTCGGGAAGCGCGTTCCTCCTCCCCACCCGCCCCGTCGTGAGGAAGTCCTGTGTGACGTCACGGCACTGCTCCCCTGTCCCCCCTCCAGACCCCCCACCACCACTACTGCACTCTTCACTCATCACCGCAAGCATCTTTTTCAGACCTGTAACAGATAGGGAAAAAGTGGAAATTAGTAATGGGATTGAAACACACAGATTTTGTGAATTCTACACTTTATTCATTAATGTTTTTATCCATATATTTGTGGTAAAGTATGATCGAAAGAATTGAAACATATACATGGTGGCCCATAAGTCAATTGAAAATTATGCATATTTGCCATAAGTTGATAATTGCTTTAACTGACCCAGGGCCAAGAGAGGTAACAGTCATCGTAACCGCAGCCGGGAGAAAACCGTGAGTTCTGACGTCATCGGAACCACAGCTGTGAACTTCCTAACTTTCAGTGCCAGCTAGGTTTGTTTAACAGCTGTGGTTCCGATGACGTCAGAACTCACGGTTTCTCCCGGCTACGGTTGCGATGACAGTTACCTCTCCATTCTAATTACCTTGCCTAGGGCCACTATGTATATTTTTCAATTTTTACACCATACTATACCATGAGTCAGTTGACGCTAGCAATTTTCAACTATGACGTATACTTTTATTGCTATGTGCTAATATTGCTATATTGCTAATATGCTATATTTTTCAACTGACATAAGGACCACTCTCTACTAAGTTTTGTAGCTGCATATTTTTGTGAAGATTTGCAAATTCTTTGTTAGAGTACCGTACGCGTTATATTCATCTACGTACTAACTGTAGTATAGGAGAATGATTCCGTGGCCAAAAAGATCACATCTTCGAGCCACAATCGGCTCGTGCACACGAAACAGGTGAATTGCTCGTATCTTTTACTGTACAGCACTTCACCTGTTTCGTGGGCACGAGCCGCCAGTGCTTCGAGCTTAATGCGGGACTGTGGAAATTTTAGGAATTATTGGTAAATTATTTAAAAAAAATTCATTCCAATTTTGCTGTTGCAGTATCCACGGGAGCATTTTCATGCATTCAACGCATTCATTCTAGCCTTTTTAAAAAGTTATTTTATTCAATTCGCAAGAAAAGTCAGGGCCCTCGCGTGGGGTGTGCGGCCGCACAGGGCGCCGCGGCGGCTGATGCAAAACGGGAATTTGAAAATTTTTAATTTGCTATTAGAAAATATTTTCACTATTTGATGAAAAACTTATTCTACCAGCAACTTGAATCCACAAGAAATTATTCATTCATCATAATGAATTGTTAATTGAAAAACCACGATCAATGTATGAAGCAAGCCAAGAAACGCCCCTCTTAAATTTAATATTCTATTGACAACCACCTTACACTCTGTCTCTGTCGACCAATTACAAGTAAGTTTCCAATAAAAAATCCTCCCTCGTATCTTTTTCGAACTTTTTTCTGGCAAGAGGTCGGTATTACATGAATAATCTGAGTTCTATTTCATTATAATCATCGCATGAAAAATAGAATTAATGAGTATAAGATGGGAGTGCTAAATCACATTTTCAACTCATTTCATAAAGCATAAAACTATTGAAGTCTAGTACTGGCTTAAGTTGCACAGTAAAAGTAAAAATGAGTCTAAATTCTATAAATAAATATTATTCAAATACTAACTTGGTAGAATCTTACCAGCCTGAATACATAAATAAATATTATATTAGCACAAGATCATCAGTAGTAGATCAGCAAAGTTTTTTGTGTTACACCATCCATCATTTTCTTGCTAGCAGCCATTTTCTAATACAGAACTCACGAAACACTGTCAACCAATAAGAAAAAAGCAGGCGGGACATGAGGGCGTGTCCAAGTCAAATCTGAAAAATCACCCGTCAACTGCTGCCATCTACTGGTTGAATTTGGAAACTTTTCGAACCGATATTTTCAGCCATTTTGATCGTAGGCGGAGCTTGGAAACGTGTCCAATGGAAGTTGAAGCAAGTCACCCTGTCGCTACTGCCATCTGCTGGCTGAATTCGGAACTATTTCGAATGTTATTCAAGAAAGTTGGGTAGAGCAGTGAAAATGGCTGAGATCTTCAATTGGCTTGTTATTGAGTTTCCGATTTTTTGTTAAAACATCTATATTTCCAGTGAAATAAAATATTTATGATGATTCGCAATATTTTTCTGTGGAAAATGTATTATTTCTTCTTTCTGTGCTTTCAAGCAAACTAATAAAATAAATTAATCAATAGTTAAAAATGTAATATTTTAATGATAAAGTACGGTACGTTGTGACAATTTCGCTCAATGTAGATAGCCTTTAGTTATTTTTTATTAATTCCTGTAAGCTTTTGCTTATCACGTATCCAATACATAGAAATACGAAACAATATGTTGGATACATTAAAATAAGCAAGTCCCTATAATCCCTATTGCCATACCACTTACAACATTGGGATTGCTCACGAGAAAAATGTGAACATGCAAAGGCAGCTAGAATCATATTTGGCCTTGAATATAAATTATGATAATGCTGGATTGCATTTGTCTGGTAATGGTTGGGGGGCGCCTACCAAAATCAGGGCGCCAAAAAACCACACGAGGGCCCTGGTAAAACTTATCTTGTATAAACGTTTTAGGAAATGCTCTCTCTTAAACAATAATAATTATTTCCCTTACAATCTCAGACTTCTTAAAAAATTCTACTAAATGAAATTCAATGAGAACTTAATCTTACTCAAGTGTTTCAAGAAATACCTTCTCCTGAACCATTCTTTTCCCATCTACAAATCGCAGTCTTCAAAAGCTTTAGTCTGGTCGAGCAAAGAAGACATTCTGGCAAGGTGGGAAAATGACTCCAGCTCGGTCAATATTGGTTCGAAAATTATTAATGTGATGTAAAATTGTAGAGCAGAATTTTTTCTACAGTTTTAGACAAAATTTACAATTTTTGAACTAATATTGATCGAGCTGAAGTAAATTTCCCATCTTGCCAGAATGTCTTCTTTGATTGGGCAGACTGTATCACGAATTTTATAAATAGCCAGTAATGGAAAGCAAACGACTTGAATTAAGTGACTCGATGAAAAGAAAGCTTAAAGCTGTCTCCAAGCAAAGAAGACATTCTGGCAAGATGGTGAAAATGACTCCAGCTCGATCAATATTGGTTCAAAACCCATCAATTTAGTCTGAAATTGTAGAAAACATTCTTCTCTACAATTTAACAACAAATTTATAATTTTTGAATCAATATTGATCAAGATGGCGTCATTTTTCCCACCTTGCTAGAATGTCTTCTTTGCTTGGACAGACTATAAATAGAAAGACGACAGAAGCTTAAGTGTGCTTATTAGTACATTCTCTGAAAAACCACCTCTTATATTCACTTTTTATTCATCTGGTTTCCTTTTCATTTTTCTCATACCAAGGAAAACTCTTTTATTCACTTTTTATTCATTTTTTCTCCTTTCCCTTCTTTTCAGACCAAGGACAAATGAAGAATATAAGTTGGAAAAGTATTAAATGTGATATGTATATTGTATATATTCTCTCGCAAAAAGGAAAAAATAGAAAAGTCAGAATAAAATAAAATGAAAGGCATAATCTGTCCAAGCAAAGAAGACTTTCTAGCAACATGGGAAAATGACTCCAGCTCGGTCAATATTGGTTCAAAAATTATAAATTTGGTCTCTAATTTTAGATCAGAATGTTTCCTACAATTTAAGTCCAAACTTAAAAATTTTTGAACCATATTGACCAAGGGGAGTTATTTTCCCATCTTGCAAAAATGTCTTCTTTGCATTGGCAGAATATATAGTAATGATGCTTACATTCATTTCTTTCCCATCCACGCTCACTCTTTTTTTAAACATATTTTCTTTTAAGATTTGAAAAAGGAAAACTCACAAAATATCTCTGAAATAAATGGAATGAGATAGATATTTACAAATGATTATTGCTTACTTTCATATCTTCTACTAAATCACTCTATTTTCATGTTTCTCTCCTCTCTCCCGCTTACTCTCACTCTCTCTTCCTCCCTCTCTTCTTTCTCACTCACTCTCTCTCTCTCTCAGTTTTTCATCTTTATCACACTTCATCTTCTTGCAATGTTATTTCCCTAAATCTGTTGATTTTTCTTATTTCAGCTTTTCCCAACAGAATGGACATAAAGGATTTTCACGATTTTCACTCCTTAACTTACACTCCTTATTCATTTTGCAGAATCTCGAATTAAGAATTTTGTAGTATTTCCAGTCATTACTCCACCGTTTTTTCGTATTCTTTACTAGAAGTTTCTATTTTGTGAAATCTTATAGGATAATTTTGTTTTACTCATATATTCTCCTTACAATGTAGAATCTAAGTAATTGTTGTTATCTATTTGAATAAAGTAATCTAATCTAATCTAATTCTCTCTCTCTCTCTCAGTTTTTCATCTTTATCACACTTCATCTTCTTCTTATTTCCTACTCCTCCTCCACCTCGATTTCCTCTCCTCTTGAATCATAAGGTAGTATTTCATCATCATCATTCATCATCATCATCATCTTTGCCTTATCATCATCATCATCATCAACATCTTCTTCTTCTTCTTCTTCTTCTTCTTCTTCTTCTTCTTCTTCTTCTTCTTCTTCTTCTTCTTCTTATTCTTCTTCTACTACGTCTACTTCTTCTTTTCCTGTCGTCCTATTATCAAACCTCCTTTCCAAACGTTTTAGAATGTTTTCCTCCTCCTTGCAATAAGAAAAAGAAAAGAAAGAAAGAAGAAGAAGAAAGAAGAAGAAGAAGAAGAAGAAGAAGAAGAAGAAGAAGAAGAAGAAGGAAAACAAGAAAAAGTAGGAGAACAAGAACTTCTTCTTCCTTGTCTCCTTCTCCATCTCCTACTTCTTCTTCATCTTCATCTCCTTCTGCTCACCTTTTCTTCTTCTCCTCTAACTTCTTTTTATTATTTTCATCCTCTACTTCTTCTACTTCTCCTACCATCGCTCTTCCCACCTTCTTTCCAATCGTATTTTTAATATTTTTCTCCTCCTCCTTCCTACATCATCATCCTCCTTCCCTCCTCATCCTTCTCATCCTCCTCCTCCTCGTCCCCTTTCTCCTAATTCACATCATCATACTCCTCAATCATCTACTTCCCTTCAATTCTACAACACATGTCCTCCAACTTATAACTCTCCCTACCTGAGCTCAGCACATCACTTTGTCTCAGGCTTTTATTTATTCTCTATTAATCAAATTCCCCCCCCCAGAGCTCCTAACATCTTCAACCCCCACCAAGTACCTCCCAAACTCTCCCCCCAGAACCCCTACCAGTATAGTCTGTCCAAGCAAAGAAGACATTCTGGCAAGATGGGAAAATGACTACAGCTCACCCAATATTGGTTCAACAATTATGGATTTGATCTCAAATTGTAGGAAACATTCTGATCTAAAACTTGAGACCAAATTTATAATTCTCGAACCAATATTGACCGAGCTGGACTCATTTTCTTATCTTTCCAGAGGATCTTCTTTGCTTGGACAGACTATAATACTTGAGCTCAGCACCTCACTTTGTCACATGTTTTTATTCTTTTTCTATTTCTCAATTCCCCCCCAGAAATCCTCCAACTAACCCTCTCCATCAAGTACCCCTCAAACACCCCCGGTTCCCTTCAAACCTCTCCGTTACCCATTCCCCCTCCCCAACTCATAGCATTTGTTCGCAACTTTGCAATTACCCGTGTTCCAAAAATAGACTACCTTACATTAGCTTTACTCTGGATCTCCAACAGCTCATGATATACGAGGAGCTACTTTTACCCTCTGTGTTTTCTTCTCTCTGTGCATCTTTTTCTCACCACAGTAGAAAGCCGATTATCCGAACTAATTGGGACCGTGATCAATTCGGATAATTGGACATGGAATTGTATTTAAAAAAAGAATAAATTCTATTACAATTGAAAAGAGCAGTGTAGTGATTTTAAATTAATTTGGAAAGCCAAACAAAATATTATTTGCTGTAAATTTAATAAGAGATGCTTTGTCTGATTCCTCTCTTTCTTGGATCTCTTGCAACTTGTTAAGATCACTTACCCCTTCAAATGTGGGCGATATGAAAGATAAAAAATATTAATGAAAAGATATAAAAACTAAAAATAAGAAAAATTAAGGAAAGCTACGATCACGTCGTAAGGCCAGGCATTTGCTGGGACGCACGTGTGCACACGCACGCAAGCCAGCCAATCACAGCTCTTGTCTTGTCCTCAAGACAAGAGCTGTGATTGGCTGGCTTGCGTGCGTCCCAGCATACGCCTGGCCTAAACGCTGGTTTTTAATTTAACTACGCTTAAGACCGATTCGGATAATTGGCAATTCGGTTAATCGGAGTTCGGATAATCAGCGTTCTACTGCATGTAAAGAGAAAAGTACATATTGTTCCTCTTCTTCTCATGGCTAGTAACGAAGTGGTCTTATTTTATCATTTATATTTCAAAAATTGTATACGCTACTTTGAATGAATAAACTTTGTGATAGATGAATAAATAAATAAATGTGATGAATAATTGTTATAATTGAATGAATGCTCAGTTATTCAATAACCTCAAAATTTTACCCCATTCCTATAATAAGCATTGCCTTGAATCTACTAATTGAGCTTGATGGCGCTAGTCAATTTGTTTACATTTTTCGTTACAAAAAATGCAGATTTTTTATTATAATTATTTTTATTATAATTATTATACTATATACTATACTATAATTATAATTATTTTCGATTATTGAAGATTATATTCACATATGCCTCAGCCATGAGTTTATACTTTTTTGCGTCACCAGACTGTACTGCGAGGCATTCGTGGCACATGCCTCGGACTGTCGATACGCGGCTTTAAAGATTGGAGTTATTGAAGCTAATCGACTTGGATATTTGTGCTGCGAACAGCTGGTTTATCATAAAGGTGGAGGGTGTTTTCGTCAACTTAGATTGCGCCGACTATATTCTACTCTATGTACTCTTCTCTCTTGGAAACTTCCACCATCTCCTTCAATTTTCTAACTATTTATTTTTGGTCAATATTTTTTCAAGAAATATAACACTGTGATCTAAGTAGTAGATCAATTTTTTTCCTACAATTTGAGATCAAATTGACAATTTTTGAGCTAGTCATTTTCCCATCTTGCCAGAGGGTCTTCTTTGCTTGGACAGACTACAGCTCTTCCTTCTTACATCACAGCATTTTCTTATCCTTCTCCTTCTTTCATCTCATCTTTATCGCTATCTATTCCCGTCCCACATGAATTCCATTGCACGTATCTCATGAAGATAGCAACGGTAACATTGTCAAGAATTTATTCACTCCCTCAGGGCTAAAACACAAACTACACGAAACAATGAACGGTTTTTTTCAATTTTCTCTAGAGGCGACATAACTTTAAAGTAACACAATCTTCAAATACGTATCACATGCGATCCTACTCAAACACCTACTCTAGCACTTGGGTTTGGAGGAAGATGAGGAGCAGGAGGAGGAGGAGGAGGAGGAGGAGGAGGTGGAGGAGCAGCAGCAGCAGGAGGAGGAGGAGGAGTAGAAGGAGGAGAGGTATAGTTAGTAGGTTAATTTCCGAAAAAATATGAAATCTTATTAATTATATATAGCTGTATTTGAATGTAAAATATATTTATTGCACTTTTGAAGGAAAAAATGTATTCAATTATTTAATCATGAAAGTTGAATTATTTCTCAGTGACTAGTTATAGTCTGTCCAAGCAAAGAAAACGTTCTGGCAAGATGGGAAAATGACTCCAGTTCGGTCAAAATTGGTTCAAAATTATAAATATGGTCTCAAATTGTAGGAAACTTCCTACAATTACTTATATTTCTATAATTTGAGACCTATTTATATATTTCTATATTGAACAACTTCCTATATTTGGACAACAAAGATGTCCTTTCCATTAACACTTGACCTAGAGAGGGAGAGAGGGAGAGAGAGAGAGATAGAGAGAGAGAAGAAGAGAGAAATGATGGATAAGGAGGAGGAGGAGAAAAGGAGGACAAGAAGATGAAGAAGAGGAGTCAGGTAGAAAGTAGGAGAAGGTTGCGGTGAGGTTGAATGAGAAGGAGGAGGATGAGGGATAGGAGGACGAGGAGGATGAGAAGGAGGAGGAGGAGGAAAGAGGGGAGGAGGAGGAGGAGGAGGAGGAGGAGGAGGGAGGAGGAGGAAGAGGAGGAGGAGAAGGAGGAGGAGGAGGAGGAGAATGAGGAGGAGGAGGAATAGTGGGAGGAGGAAGAGTGGGAGGGAGGAGGAGGATGAGGAGAGGAGGAGGAGGAGGAGGAGGAGAAGAGTTAGAATAGGATAACCAAGTAAACGTGATGGGATGTGGGGATTATTTGCTACCTCAGGGGAGGGAGTGGTTGAGTCAATATCGACATTGAGGGAATAGAATGGAGCAGTCCCTGGAATGTTTCAAATAGTAACAACGTCATTGATCAAAAACAATAACATGGTACAGTTGTCACCAAAAACGTTGGGCGGTTTCGTCTGTCTCTTGTACGTGATGTAACCTACTAACAGCTGATTTAGCGCATCTATTGTCAATTTAGATTTCGAAAACATCATCTGGGCATAGCTAAATGACAATATAATTGACAACAGGGCCCTCGCGTGGGGTGTGAGGAGTATGCGACCGCACAGCGCGCCGCGGCAACCAAGCAAAACAGGAATTGAAAAAATTTTAATTGGGCTATTTGAATTTTTTTCTACTATTTGAAAGACAATTTTTCCACCAACAACTTGAAATCATAAGTAATTATTTTCTTTGCATCATCTATCTGCATTTACTTATTCATCATTATGAATTGATCAATTGAGGAAACGCGATCAACGTAAACGCCCCTCTCAAGGTACGATTCCCAATGCCTGGATCTACACACACTTCACACTTTTTAAGTAATTTCCAAATCAATTTCACTATTAGATTCAGATTCCCCTCCATCTTTTTAAGCACACCCCACCACAGTAACTGTTGAATTTGTTAATATTGTATTATTCTGTTATTGTGTTTTACCAATTTTTGTATTATATTATTCATTGTGTCTTTATGTGTGTCTAAATTGAAATAAATTGAAATTGAAATTGAGATTCAGTATACATTAGTAGCCCTAATAACAGAGTAGACATCCATAAAATATAGTTATGTGAATTGAGTTATGATGGCTAGTGCAGCGCAGCTAGAGCTGGGCAGCTCTAACAGCAAATTTAGAGTCGGGTAGTTCAAGCAGCTCGGCTCTAATTGCCGCTTTAAAATTAATAGTACATTTAAATTTAATTCTATTGGTGACTGATCACCTCACACTACTCAATGTAAGCTGAGAATCCCCCCTCTTAAATTCGTTTCTATTGGTGGCTGACAACTCCCTCCACTCTGTCGACCAATCACAAGCCAGTACAAGTCCACGCCCACAACGCCCCTTATTGGCTGATGTCATTACGTCATCATGGCCTAGCATAGGCGGAGCTTGAAGGCGTGTCTAATAGGAGTCGAAGCTAATCACCCTATTGCTATTGCCATCTGCTGGCTGAATTCGGAACTAACTTATCTCAGTATTATTCTGACTTTTAAATCAACCTCCAAAATTCTAAATAATAGTTTTTAATTTTTGACAGTAGAAATTTGTGAACTGTGCTGATAATGTTGAAAAGTAGTGCTGATGATTTTGTAAACATAACCTCTTTTTAAATAATTATGTATCGAACTTTGGGAAAAGACGTTTTGGACTTTGTTGTCAGTGTTTTAACCCTTTATTGTAATTCATATACAGAATGAATGAATCTCGATTTGCTTGTTATTAAGTTTCCAATTTTTTTATTAGGTCAAGTATATTTTCAGTGAAACTCAAGATTTATGATGATTCCCAATTTTTTTTCTGTGAGGAGTTTACAATCTCCCTTATGTGCTTTCAAGCAAACAAATAGAAGTAAATCAATTAAAAATTGTAGTAAATATTCTGATCTACAATTTGAGACTAAATTTATAATTCATGAACAAATATTGACCAAGCTGGAGTCATTTTCCCATTTGGCAGGAGGGTCTTCTTTGCTTGGACGTACTATAACTTGGTGTAATACAACTTTGCACAATAACAGCCAACATGACCTTCACTTGTCGCTACCCCATATATGAACGGGTCTATCTATTATGTATCATTCAGTAGACCTTTTATTGATTGGGGCATTCCTTTATTTATTGTGTGAGTGAGATTTGTATTGACGTAGTGGCATTCAGTGGTCTATTGTAAGACGCACGAAACCCATTTTCTGGGGTTGGAGGGTGGGGGATGGTGCTAAAATTAACCTTGAAGTGCAATCTGAGACATTGATTTGTGGTCCTTTATTTGGATAGGGGTGGCTTGAAAATGAACTGGGAATTACCGATTAGTCCTTTGTTTCGTAACAGAATGTAAACTTATATTCATATCTTCTATTTGAGTTATTCATTTTTATTTATTCATCGATTAAATGAGAGTTTGAACTCTCCTACGAACTCACTTAACTCACTTTACGAAACTACGCCTTGCACATTTTTTGTCAATGGCGCAACAGCCCTATGAAGGGCCTAGGCCTACCAGCTGGTTGCCAGTTTCATATTCACTGAACTATAAAGTCCATCCAAGCAAAGTAGACACTCCGGCAAGAGGGGAAAACGACTCCAACCCGGCCAATACCGGCCCAAAAGCAATAAATTCTCAAATGAACCCACAGCCCTCGAACCAACACCGACCGAGCGGAAGCCACCCCCCACCCCGCCAGAAAGCCCTCCCAGCCCGGATAGAAAATACAGCAGGCGAATAATCATCAACCAGGATAGAGGTAACGTGTGGTTAGCACGTCGATCCTCTCAACCATAAGCCAGTCTTCACAACCAAGTGAAGATGCAGAACACATCTGAATAGCATGCAGTTAATTAGTTAGAGTGTAATGCAACAATTTCTATTCCTCCAGAAACGGGAAACGACTGACTGTCTTTACTAACGACAGCCAATCTCCCAAAGGAAGGGAGACGCCTTGCACATGCATCAGCGTAATAGTATATGATACTATATGAGTTTGGGAAAGGCGTTTTTACATACGAGCCGACAGGCGAGTTTGGAAAATGATTATGAGTTTGTAAACCTTCCCACACGAATTATGTACATTTCTTTTCGCCATACTAGTCCGAGGAGGATTTATTAAAACCTCAAACAACTAAAAACATTAAATAAAGCTAACATGTAGGTTATGTTACACAACAACTAGCACATAAGAACACAGAAAACAATCATGGTGGCTTGTTCGGGTTTGACTCGTTAATTCATACGTCGGAATTAGGAATAAAACAGCTGGGCTAGATTTTGAGTGCTGTATTTATCATCTTGATGATGATTAGTGCTATAATAATCATCAAAATGATAATTCCCGCATTCAAAACAGCTGATGTTTGATTCTCTGTAAATAGAAATTTCCCAAACGTAAATCTAGCTTGGAAAGTTATCCATTCCATACGAGTATGACGAAAAATTGTTAAATACTATGCTAGGTGTCAGCTGACAGCGGGGAAGAGCCACTAAATAGCAGCACTACCACGCGCTTTGGTATCGTAGCGTATTAAACTCTTATTTGTATGCTGACGCCTGTGCGCAAACCTTTAGCAAAACTACTTCTCAGCTTGCCCAAACCTGACATTCTGGCAAGATGGGAGATAATGACTAGGTCAATATTGGTTCAAAAATTATAAAATTGCTGGAGTCATTTTCCTATCTTGCTAGAATGTCTTCTTTGCTTGGACAGACCATAGGCCAAGTCACACGTCACATTTTTGCTTACAGCTTTTCTCACGCACTAGGTGGTAAGAGGAAAGAGGGGGATCATAGTGTCCCTAGTTTGGGAGGGGGGAGAATTCCGGGGTACTGTATAATCGTAGTGTCCTGGGGGGGGGGGTGTTAAGGAGTAGAGTAGGATCGGAGTGTCCTGGGGGTGACTAAGAGGGGATATTGCTACAGGGTTTACAGGGGTATTGAGGAGTGGATTAGAGGTATAAGGGATGGATAGGGGTATAGTAGGGGGGTGTCTCGTAAATTATTTCCCGGGAAAATGTTGAGAGGGCTGTCCCATCGGATAATCCACACCCCCCTTACTATAGTTAACAAAGAAGACATTCTGGCAAGATGGGAAAATGACTCCAGCTCGATCAATACTGGTTTAAAAATTATAAATTTGATCTTAAATTGGAGATCAGAATGTTTCCTAAAATTTGAGACCAGATTTATTATTTTTGAACCAATATTGACTGAGCTGGAGTCATTTTCCCAGCTTACCAGAGTGTCTTCTTTGCTTGGGCATATTATACCACCTCATATGACCAGGGTGCTTGCTATATTTTCATCTCTCACATGTATTCTATCAATTTTTCTTGGTTCCACCCTTCCACACATCTAAAAGTCATCTCTAATAATCTATTTCAAGAAAGGTATCAAATAGCTCTGTATTATAAAAACCTAGCATTAATCAGTATAAATTGCCTCGTCTTTTATTATAGTGGAAACCCGTAACAATATGTAATAAAAAATAAGAATCTCTTCAATACAATACCCGGGCCACTCCAAATAATTCATGTCGAATATTCCAACTTCTAGCCTGATTGAAACAAATCTGAGTGTTTGAAGGATGCAATTCCCTTAAATTAATATCATTCCCTACGATTGTTTGCGAACCCTCCGCTAAGTAAATTATTGAAGAATGGAACCACCATATGAATCAAAACTTCTTCTTCTTCCTCTTCTTCTTCTTCTTCCTCTTCTTCTTCTTCTTCTTCTTCTTCTTCTTCTTCTTCTTCCTCTCCTTCTTCTTCTTCTTCTTCTTTCTTTCAAGGGTTAACCATTTGCCTATTTCGACTCACAACTCAACAATATTGTTATAGTTATTTCATCTGTAAGAATTTGATCATTACTCTATGTGATTGTATCCTAATTTTCATTGCTACCTCTTTAGTGGTCTCCCTACATTTCGTTTTCCAGCCGGCTTGTACGAAAGAGTTTGAAGAGGAATTCTTTCCACTGTCATCCTTCATAAATTCTCTTTCCAAAATTGAGGATACTGAATTATTTTATCTCTAGGCAAAAAAAAAAAGAACATTCTATTATCAACTGTATGAAAACATCCACTGACTTTTTCGTAATGTGCGACAATATCTTTGTTGATTGAATTTTCCTCCACTGTATCATACCCTATATATAGGGTATACCCTATATATACAGAGTGTTTCAGGAGGAATGTGCAAGAGTCGGATTCTAAAGAAAAAGTTAAATGGCGGCGATTGTGTAAATCTTACCCAAATCTCAGGAATAGCAATCGAAAATCGGAAAATCGCTACTAAACACAAATTTATCACTTGTGCTATGTTCAGTTGGACGTTTGATCGTTTGCGGATTTTAGATCATTTTCTTTGATCAAAGATTATAAGTTTTTCTATAGTTTTTTAGAATCCGACTCTCTTCAACTTCCATTAATAAAAAATACAAATTTATGATTCCTTACTTAGTTATAACCCTTATTGTTGAAAAATGGCGTTTTTTAGTATATTTTTCCAATTATTTCAATAACCGTTGAAGTTACAAACTTGAAACGGGTTCCATTGAATTCCTTAGCTAATTTTACATAGGAATTGATAATTTTAGAACCTGAGTGAAGCCTCTAAAAAATTAGAAAAATAAAATATTTTGAAAAATCTCAATTTTCCGCCATTGTTATCTCGGTAACAAAGTGTTTTTGGGGGATGGTCCTATGGAACTTTTTGTCTACTTGGTGTGAAGAATCAGCCTGAGAAGTATTGCACATTCCTCCTGAAACACCCTGTACATCATTTATCATTTTTTAGAAATTACACCATTTTGTATATTCGTTTCTGCTATGCTGTCTAGTCTACGTTTTTTACCCTGCACCACTCCACTGTGAATATTGTTATACCTGAATTTAAATCTCACTCTTTCTAAATCATACTGTATTTCATTACATATTGTTTATCCTTGTTATAAATCGCTCTCTAGCTCTTCAAGTAAATCTATTTCTTTATTAAGCACACGAACGAACGTAAGTTTTGTGAGTTTCACATTCTCTAGTATAGTTTGTCTAAGCAAAGAAGACATGCTAGATGAGGAAATAACTCCAGATCGGTCAATATTTGTTCAAAAGTTATAAATTTGGTTTCAAATTGTATCTAAGAATGTTTCCTACAATTTGAGATACAGTTAATAATTTTTGACCATTATTGACCAAACTGGAGTCATTTCTAAATCTTGCCAGATTATCTTCTTTGCTTGGACAGACTATACCTCTATTGAACACTTCTCTACCAATCTGCAACACTGAACGGGTTTAATTTCTTCTTCTTGATTTTTGTATTTACATTGAACATTTTCAATTTTATTATTTTATGTAAAATCAGGAATGAATGAATTTCAATTTCAATTGTTAAGATAGAGATAGGGATAACCCAAGGTATTGTGGCATCACCAGCCAACAAAACCAATGATTTATTTTCAATGTTCGTCTTCACAAAGGTCTTCAAATTGAAAAATTCGAATTAAAATTATTTATATATTTCATAAATAAGTTTTAAGCCATCTTTACAC
The DNA here is from genome assembly GCA_017141385.1 of Sogatella furcifera. NCBI lineage: Eukaryota > Metazoa > Arthropoda > Insecta > Hemiptera > Delphacidae > Sogatella > Sogatella furcifera. The sequence continues at coordinate 14,166,049 of CM029558.1, forward strand.
GGCAGATTTTTTATAAGAATTAGTGACACACAGTAGTGATACAGACAATAGACAACTGTAGAGATAGAAAGAGAGACAGTGATGGTGAAAACTAAATGAAGATGGAAAATCCATTTTCTTCGCCACGCCTAAGTGCGTGCCAAGATTCGAGGAAGTGATAAGATAGCACTTGACTAGGAACTAAAACGTAAACTACTGTCCACTTTTACATGGTAAATTGTAAACTAAATTTGTTGAACCTTCGGCCTAAATTCGCTCTAGAAGTGATATGTTTCAAATAGCCTACTGTAATTATATACACAAATAGGATAAGGACCTTCAATCATACTATCAACCATAGAGACTGTATGAACTTTTCGTTGTCTAGTTCGGTCTAGTCCGCCATAATTTTCCAAGTTCCTTAAGATTTTTATTGAAAAGATGAGTGAATCGTCTGTTATGTTCAAATGAGAAAAATCCAACCTAATTCTTGTCTATGCCGCTTTGCCAGGGTCAATTTCTATAGGTTTGAATAATTTAAAGTAATACTAGAAGTAGAAAGACAATTTTTAAAAACAGAAAACAAATTTTGAATATCGATTCTCTTGGGAAAGTTCGACAAATGAACGAATATTTCAAATCTTCTTCTATTTTCAATTTTTATTTAAAATTCTGTAAATATTTTAAAATTTCTAAATCTTGTCAGAATTTGCATGTTTGGCAAAAATAAGGGCTGGCGAGAAATTATTCAATCTCAGCATACTGTTTTGAAGCATTACACACCAATGGCTACACTGTGAATAAACAGTCTCTGTGAATATACAGCTTGTGGGAAGCCCACAATGGGGAATGATGGTGCAATTTTCTTCACAATTTTAAAGCTTGAGAAGAAATTAAGATGCATCATATCACAATATTATTATGATAGCTCAATTGAATCAAATTGAACAAAATAATTGTTTTTACTCAATCAATATATTAGTTTTCATCATACAAACAATCCAGTTGGGAGGAATTTGTGATAGATAGATTCTTATTCGATCTATGGACATAAACATTTTCAGTCAATAAATAACTCAAACCATGTTAAATAGTCTATCTATTTTAAATTAATGGTTTCACCTGTTGTAGAGCATTTACTATATTGAATTGTAGGGCTTCCATTGAAAGAGTTCCATATGGTTGCCAACTGACTCAGAATATGATCGCCATTTTAAAATTCTCAGACTACGAAACTACGATACAGTAGGAACGCCTCAAAATACTTCTCGCCATACGATTGGTCGCCCCACTACGTTCCTCCTCCAACTAGCCACGCCTTAGCCAATCACAAGTCGGCGTTGCTCAACTGGAATTTGTCGAGTTAGTTCCCAAGTTCCTCACAGATGGCGTTGTCTTGCTTTTAGTATTCCATGTTTATTAAATGCATTTTTGATAATTCCATGTTTATTAAATGCATTTTTGATAATTCCATGTTATTATAATGCATTTTTGATAGTTTCATGTTCGAAGTTTAAAGTTGTAGCAGGCCTACTCTAATTTAATTTCAATGTTATAGTATGTAGGAAGGAACTAATAGAACGTTTTAGAATATCTAGTAATGAAATGTAACTTTGATAAAATCATCAGTACAGTAATACTTGGAGAATTTTAAGAATACTCAAATAACTACTAATAGTGAAAAGTATAACAAAAAATTGTGATTTTTTCAACCTGGAAAATATTGACATCATTTCCTGAGCAAAGGTGATGAGACCATTACAATAATAAAAACAAAAATTATCACATATTCATTGATCTCACAAGAGTATTCTTGAATAGCTTATGCCAAAAAGTTAGGCGGTTTTGTCTGCTCCTTGTGCAATCCAACAGCTGATGTTGTCAATTGGAGTAGTCATTAAATATGCCTGGAAAATGTTTTTTGGAAGAGACAATAGAAACTTTACATCAGCTGTTAGTAAGTTATGTTTTGTACAAGAGAGAGACAAAACCGCCCAACCTTTTAGTGTTAGCTGTAGTAAGTATAATACCAATATAGGATAGAGTAAAAATATGAATTACATGCAATTAGGTTTCAATGCATGTGTTAATTACCAAAAATTGTTAAATGAAAATTATGAACATTTACAGCATTAGGAATTCTAAGGTACAACACTGGTACAAGGTCAGCTACAAGGAGAGAAATCCAACAATACTGCATTAAATTTTACAGTGTTGCCAGGTGTCAGTGAAGAATCACTCATAATATTTGTAGTATATGTGTTTATGGTTTCCATCAGTAGATATTACAGGTTCAATACCAACAAGCAGTTAAAAAGAAGCAGAGTAACTTGGCAACACCGCATTAAAATTTACAGTGTTGCCAAGTATCCATAAAGAATCACTTATAATATTATGGTCAGTTTGTTATGTGCTTATGATTTCCATTAGTAGGTATTACAGGTACAACACTGGAACAAGGTTAACTACAAGCGGAGAAACTTGGCAACATCACATTTAATTCTGCAGTGTTGCCATTTTGTTTAGGTACCCATCATTTTTGCCAAACGCATAGTTTGTTATGTGTTTATATTTTCCATTTATAGCATTAGTAGATTGAAATGTACAATACTGGCACAAGGTTAACTACAAGCAGAAAAACTCGGCAACACCGTATTCAATCTACAATGTTGCCATTTTATTTAGGTACCTGTCATTTTTGCCAAACGCATCAGTGTCAATCTGGATTTGTCACCTGATCTGTGACGCCGTCGTCGCCTATGTTCAACCCTGTTTATTGTTGACCGACTTTCTGTCGTCGGATGAGGAGGAGGAGGAGTGGGGGAAGGCGCTGAAACGCCATTGGCTGTGCTTGGATCGTATCGGCCAATCACAGTCTTTGTCATGGTTTGGCTGCTTACAGAACGCCCTGTGAAGTGCAATATTATGCTTAGAAACTATGTGTATTGTTATTGATTCATTTTTCTGTTCAATTTCAACATTATATATTATTGTATGCTAATGTGATTTCTTAGAAATATAGAAGTAAAAAAAAATTAATCTCAGCAACTATTTCTTTTTAGCCTAATACACAACATGTTAATATTTTAATGTAATTTCTACCAGAAGAATTTGGAAATTAAGTGTATAAGTTCCATCTTGCAAATAGCCCTACATCATAATTTAAAAATTGGATTATGGAGTCTAGTGAGAAAAATTTGATAACAGCAGACTGATATGAAATATTTCACACCAATGGCCAAAATTTGAATAAACAGTTTCTGAAGCACACTGGCGGCTTGTGCCCATGAAACAGATGAAGTGCTGTACAGTAAAAGATATGGGCACTTCACCTGTTTTGTGGGTACAAACCGCCAGTGCTGAAGTATCTATTATTTCCATTGGAATAATATTGTTGCTGTTGAGAAAAATTCAACTTACTTGCAACAATTATAATTAGAATTGAAGGAAATTACAGACAACTATGAAATACTAATGATTGTAGTAGAAATTCAGAAGAATGAAACAATACAATACAAGGAGAGAAATGATAAAGTATAGAACAAACAAAACACAAAAATGAAAAACTGAAAAAATTATAGATAAAGTATCGTGTTTAATGCTAAATTGATAACATACTTTGAAAGGAAGTTAATCACATACTATTAAACAAATCAACAAAGGAATACATATTTCTTATTTAAGCAAATCACATCAAATTGGTAGGAAAGGATTGGAAGGAGGTGATAAAGTGATGGTAGGAGAAGAAGAAGAAAAAGAAGAAGGAGAAGAAGAAGAAGATAAAAAATAATATAAATAATAGATGAAAAAATGAGAAGTAAAGATGTAAGGTTGAGTACGAATAAGGAATTGATTGGGTTTTGGTAGAAGATAGAAGACTTCTTTATAAGACTAGAAACTAAGAGACTTCTCACGTTCTGTCAATAGTCTGTACAAGCTAAGAAGACATTCTGGCAAGATGGGAAAATAATTACTTCAGCTCTGTCAATATTGGTTCAAAACTTATGAATTTGATCTCAAATTGTAGATCAGAATGATTCCAATTAGTAATCCTGAGTAATCCTATTTGTTTCCTGAAGTCATTTTTCCCATCTTACCAGAATGTCTTCTTTGCTTGGACAGACTATACCTCAACTTTGCCTCCTCCATTCTCTTCTTCATATCCTCCCCCTCCTTCTTCTTTATCACTTTTCTCTCTACCCATCTTTTCTCTTACTCCTCCTTCTTTCCCTCATCCATCTCCTCCTCATCCTCCTCCTCCTCCTATCCCTCAATACTTTCTAAAGCTCATGATTTTCTTGCCAAGATTGAGATCCTGACGACCAACTTGAATTCCCCAAACACCTTACTGTTAATTTACTCCCGAAGACAAACTTCTCTGTTTCTTTTTTGTCCTATTGCCCCCCGTTTTTGAAGTTTGTCGACGACAGAGTTTGTCATCGTCATCTTCTCTTTGAAAGGGGTTTTGTATAGTCCGTCCAAACAAGAAGATATTTTGGCAAGATGGGAGAATGACTCCAGATCAGTCAATATTCATTCAAAAATTATAATTTTTATCTCAATTTGTAGGAAACTAACTGCTCTACAATTTGAGACCAAATATATGATTTTTGAAACAATATTGATCGAGCTGTAGTAATTTTTCCATCTTCCAAGGATGTCTTCTTTGCTTGGACAGACTATATCAGTCACATTGCAGCTTTGGTTGAGAGTTTGTTAAGTTTTGTTCTCATGTAAAAGATCGAATCTGCTATTAAACTTTATCGAATAAAATGTTTTATAACCAAGGTAATTCCAAGTAAGTGGGATTTTATTTCAAAGTAAAATTATTCAAGTAAACTGAGGATTTCAGGAATTCGAGGAAGATTGGGTTCTCAGTATCTCAGCTTATTTAAATCTTTGAGATACTTGAAAATGTGATGCTACTTGAGATCAAGATGTTGAATTCTCACATATACCTTTATGTGTATAGTCTGTCCAAGCACAGAAGACTCTCTGGCAAGATGAGAAAATTACTCAAGCTCGGTCAATATTGGTTAAAAAATTATCAATTTGATCTCAAATTTTACATCAGAATGTTTCCTACAATTGAGAACAAATCAATTATTTTTGAACCAATATTGACCGAGCTGGAGTCATTTTCTCATCTTGCAAGAGGGTCTTCTTTGCTTGGACAGACTGTAATATGCAAACAAATATAATCATGATCTTTATTAATTAACATGTTGAATTCTGCTAATATTTTCCTGCTACATGTTTTTCAAGTCAATTTGGTCCATCCTGGAAAATATTGTGTATTTTTTTAACTAAACATAGAGTTGATTTCCATAGACTTATAATATTTAAAAGTATTGGCCTGACGCCTATAACGTTAGGACGGTTCGTCTGCTTCTTGGACTCTACAACAGCTGATGTTCTCTATTAGAGTTGTCATTTAGCTATGCCTAAATGATGTGTTTTGAAATCAGAAGAGACTATACATGCTTTAAATCAGCTAGTAAACCACCTTATCCACAAGCGAAAGCTAGCTCTACGATAGAATGTCCAAGCAAAGAAGACCCTCTGGCAAAATGGGAGAATTACTCAAGCTCGGTCAATATTGGTTAAAAATGATTGATTTGGTCTCAATTGTAGAAAACATTCTGATCTATAATTTTAGACCAAATCAATATTTCTTGAACCAATTGACGAGCTGGAGTCATTTCCCCATCTTTGCTTGGACAGAGTATAGATAGGGAAACATCTGACAGAGTCAGTACTTTATTACAGCCGTATAAGTATAAAAGGAATATCAGCTTATTCAAGAAGAAAAATCAGCTATAGTTTTTATAATTTGAGAAGAAGTATCAGCTAATTTAACAATAAGAATCAGCTGGAAAAACCAGTTTTAATCATTTTATCAATTGTGTACATTTTTTCGCCATACTCATATGTAATACACAACTTTGCAAGCTAGATTTGCGTTTGGGAAATTGCCGTTTACAGGAGAACCAAAGATCAGCTGTTCTGAATGCGGGAATAATCATTTTGATGATTATTACAGCACTAGTCATCATCACTATGATAATTAAAGCACTGAAAATCTAGCACAGCTGTGTTTGTAAAAACGCCTTTTCCAAACTCATTATGTAATATACTAATACACTTTTTATCTAGTTACTCTGTCTGGCGAGGAATCTCTAACACGCCATATATTTTCGATTATATCTCGGCTCATAGGCCACATAGAGAGTGGCTTCTGGTTTTTACTAGTTAATTGGTACCATCTGACACTACAATTTGAGCAACGTTTTCATTGGATTTGGTGTTAATTAGTTTTTTAATTGAATAAATAAATTGTGTTCATTTACGAATGTGTATTGGTGAATCAGGTGATCAGCAAAATTTGAAATACTCCGCTATCAACAATGATAATTTTTAGAAAAATGTGTTTATCAAATGTATTCATGTTGAAGTAGAGGTGTGTATGGATTCTTAATTTTTTCGAATTAGTGTAATATTTTCAAGTACCCAACTACAGTACTTTCTTTGGTGTAATTTTTAGTACATTTTAAAAAGTGTTGTTTTTTCAAATAATATTATTTCTTCTCCTAACATTAACAATCTGAAAAGTTACATCTAAATTAACTCCTAAGAGGTTAAATCAAAGCTCCAACCCACACAAATTTTCACTCTTCTCAAAAGACAAAATTATGAAAAATGTAAAAATTTGGTCTTGTGACAATTACACTCATTATGTCCACACTACACCTACACATTTATATTATCTTTGTAATCCTTCTGCTGTTAACACTTACCCAATTAACTCACAGAAAATGAAACCTCTTTTTCATAATAAGGATCAAGGGAAAATTCAATTTTTATTCTTTCACCTTTCAGATAACTTTCATCTTCATCTTCGCTTTAAGTTATCTTCTCTTCTTTTATTATATGTTTTCAATTTTCTTCACTTTAAGTGTTACCTCATGATGAACCTAATTTTCTTTACCTCATCATCATCCTTTCTTCGAACTTGTTCTTTATCATCTCTGAGTCTTTATTCCCTACATGCTTCTCCTTCATTTTCTTCTATTTTGCTTCTCCTTCTTCTTTTTATATTTCTCCTTCTATTTCTTCCTCTTCTCCATTTTCTCCCTTTTTGCTGATTCACCCTCCTACTACCCTCTTAAAGACCTCTCTTAAGATCTTAACCCATTATTATATTTTATGTTTTTATCGTTCTTCAATGTTATTTCCATCTCAAACTCCTATCTATCCCTCTTCTGCTTTCTTTCTTCTTGCTCCTCATTCTTTGTCCTTCTTCGTCTTCTTCTTCTCCTCCTTCTTCTTCTTCGCCTTTTAATCCTTTCTCTAAAACTTCTTATTCCAAAATTTCATCTTCTATTTATTACAAAAGAAGAAATTCTATATATTCTTTGTCATTTTCCTACGCCTTCAATAATTCCTATCCACGCTTCTTCTTCTTCTTCTTCTTCTTCTTCTTCTTCTTCTCCTGCTCATTCTTCTCTTCTTCTTCTTCTTCTTCCTATTCTTCTTCTTCTTCTTCTTCTTCTTCTTCTTCTTCTTCTTCTTCTTCTTCTTCTTCTTCTTCTTCTTCTTCTCATTCACATCACTGCTTTTGATCTTCCTTTATCATACTGTCTTCTTCTAATTCTTATCCTAGTTCTTATCTTCTTCCTTTCCCAATTTTCTTCCTATAATTCTTGATCTTCTTCTACTTCTTACACTCCTCCTACATCTCCTCTTCATTCTATTCCACTTCTTCTTAATTCACTCACTTTCCTTCTCCAATTCTCATCCTCTAACACTCTCACTACTACTTACTATCGTTCTTTTCCTCCTTCACTTCTTCGCACTTTGAAAGACATCTCTTTATTCTTCTTCTCCTCCTCCTCCTCCTCCTCCTCCTCCTCCTCCTCCTCCTCTCCTTCCTCCTTCTTCTTCTTCTTCCTTCTTCTTCTTCTTCTTCTTCTTCTTCTTCTTCTTCTTCTACCTCCCTAATTCGCCCCATCCCTTCCAATTAGTAAACAAAAACACCTCGGCCTGTCATCATTGACCTCATTTTCCTGCGTTATTATTTTCAACCCCAATTTAAGCTTTTCCACACCTTTCTTCACCTTTCAACTTTTCTTCTTACAAAGAATATTAATCAAAAGTCTGTAATCTTCCATAATAACTAGCAATTTCTAGCGATATTGAGTGAAAATCTTCAATTAAGTGTTATTAGAGCGGTGGGTCCACAACTTCAGTTATAGTCTGTCCAAGCAAAGGAGACATACTGGCAAGATGAGAAAATGATTCCAGCTCGGTCAATATTGGTTCAAAAAATTTTTATTTGGTCACAAATTGTAGGAAACATTCTTGTTTGAGACCAAATTTATTTTTGAACCAATATTGACCGAGCTAGATTCATTTTCCGATCTTGCCAGAATGTCTTCTCTGCTTGGACTGACTATACATATACAAAACTCTCAAGTACGTAGTAAGAGTTTAAAACTTATGAATTTGGGCTTGATCATATAAGAGCGGAATGGCACTGATTCATTCATTCATTAATTCACTCATCAGCAGAACTAAAAATGCACCGAACCGAATCCGTTCAAATTTGGCAGGCATGCTCAGTTTGACGTTTAGACGCGTACTAAGAAAGGATTTTTGAAACTTCATAAGGATGCGCCAAATAATTGAGTTTTTCTATAGTTTTTTTTTGCATTTTATTTATTTTTTCGAGAACCAATCAATAGAAAATGTTGATATTTGTTGGGCAGGTTCAAATAAAGTCTAGAAATGGTGTGTTGGAATATTTTTGAAATCCGTTCAAGTTTTCAAAATTGTAGATGTGATGCGGGTTGCATATCTTCCGCCATACGACCAATCCTTACTGTGAACTCAATAGCTCTGCGAGATTATAGATGATCTGATTGAGAAGATATTGAATCAAGTTTTAAACTATGTTCGATATACTTTCCAAGGTTACGCTCAATATTAGCGTTTTAATATTTTTCGGAATTTTCGGTGTTTTTCTTAGATTTTTCGATAACCAATTGGCAGAAAAAGTTGAAATTTTTCAACAGGTCCAGATTAGGTCTAGAAATGCTTATATAACAAACGGAAACTACTGAACTAAATATGTTCAAATCATATACCCAAGTTGAGCTGAGGTAATAGAACAACTAATTCAGAACGATTACTAAAAAGAACCCTGTTAAGTGATATGATGATTGAAGCAAATCCTTCCAAACGGAAATTGCAGGCGAGCGAAGTGAGCCTGTTTGTCTCAGCTGACACAGACAGAGGTTTTGCAATGTGCACTTATTAGTCTGTTTGGCTAATTTACAATGCTGATACTGTCAGGGGTCCAGGGGACGGAACCCCCTGGCTAGGCGGAGAAGGCGAACGAAGCGAGCCTGTCGGGTAGTTTTGTATATCAGAATGTTTTTTACAATTTTAGACCTTATTTTTATAAGCATTGACCGAGCTAGAGGTATTTTCCTATCTTGCCCGAATGTCTTCTTTGTGCGACCAGACTAACCTAATACCCAAGCAAATAAGGGTGAATACACCCGTCCGGTTAATTTCCAAGTTTAAAATAGACTGTCCAACCAGAGTAGACATTCTTGCAAGATAGGAAGTTGACTCCAGCTCGATGAATAATGGTACAAAAATTTGGTCTCAAATTATAGAGCAGATTCTTGTCTGCAATTTGAGACCTGATTTATAATTTTTGTACCAATATCGACCGAGCTGGAGTCAATTTCCCATACTGCCAGAATGTCTTCTTTGCTTGGACAGACTTTAGCTGATACGCTTTTAGACACCCGGTATAGTGCTGCTCACATACGGTTAATTAATTATGAGTCCTGGACATGAACTGAATGTCCATTACTCATCAAACCTCATACTCTCTCTCTCTTATCTCTCTCTCTCTTCTCTCTCCACTCTCTCTTACCTCGCAATCTCTCCATTTTCTAATAAATTTCCTCTCTCTAACAAAAAACACACACTCTGTCCCTCTCTCTTTATCTCTATTTCATGGTTGAGTGTTAATGGGAGAGATGTCTTTGAACATCCCTCTCCAAGATTGGACATTTATATGTCTAAACTCCGCCATTTTATGTAGATACAGCACAAATGTATATTACCGTTAGCTTTTTGAATCCTACATCTGTCTCATTTTTATAGTTTTAAAGTTTTTATAGTTTATAATTAGCCAACTTATGCAAACCATAATGTAATTAGTGTAATTTTCATTTATTTCTATTCTTATAGCATAGGATTCGAATTATTGTAATATGTAATTTACATGAATAAAATGATTGGATCCGAATCTGTCTCCCTTTTCTCCAAGATATCTTTCCCAAGAATGAAAATCTATGTGTCTAAATATTAAACTTATATAACTGACAATCCTAATCCATATTGCAGAACCTCGATTTAATATAAAATATGTATAAATTTTTCATCCATTTCAAAACAGTTTTTTCCGATTTTTTTATTTTGTAAGATTCTTTTTGCGAATTTTTTATTTTCTGAAACTTATAAAACAATTTGTTTTAGGTACTCAATTATATGGAAACTAAGCGGAATTTTTTCACCTATTTGAATAAAGTAATCTCATCTACCAATCTCACAAACTCGCTCACTCTCTCTCTCTCTCTCTCTCTCTCTCTCTATCTATTCCTCTACCTCTCTCTCTCACTCTCTCTCATATCAACCTCAATGAATTATGCAGTGCGATGTGGAGTTATGACGGCACTCAGCAGAACAGCCAGGCTAGGTCACAAGGCTAATGATGAATGTGGGTTCTCTAACCTCATATGACACCAACCAACGTGTTATGTTGAGAGTAATTAATTGTAAATTATTGGACTTGTAATATTACTAGTAAACAATAGTAATTATGTGAATTATTGTACTTGTGACATTACAAGTAAATAATAGTAATTAGGATGGACAGTATAACTAAAAGTGTTTATTACCATTAAATGTTAATATTACGATATCACGCGTCAAAATCAAACGTGATCCAGCATTTTATTGAATAGCTAACTAATAATATGGTTCAGTAGTCTAATGTGGTATTGCACTGGCGGCTCGTACCCACAAAACAGGTGAAGTGCCCGTATCTTTTACTGTACAGCACTTCACCTATTTCGTGGGCACGAGCCGCCAGTGTTGTATAGTCTTCCCAAACAAAGAAGACATTCTGGCAAGATGAGAAAATGACTCGAGCTCGGTCAATATTGGTTCAAGAATTATCAATTGTCAATTAACAATTCGGTAAATATTGTTTGTCTGTTAATGGCTCAACAGCCCAAGAAGCCTAGACATGCTAGCTGGTTGCCAGTTTCATATTCACTTCACTATACATAGAGTATATATAATTATATAGTATCCATTAACAGCAGAGTTAGTGGATAATACAGAAGAGTTGGATAATCATCAAGAAGGATAGAGCTAATGCGTGGTCAATACAGCTCGGTCAATATTGGTTCAAAAATTATTAATTTGGTCTCAAACTGTATTTATACACAGTTTTTATAACTTTTGAGCCAATATAAACCTAGCTGGAGTCATTTTCCCATCTTGCCGGAATGTATTTTTTTGTTTGGGCTGACTATACCGAGGTTATAATAGTATAGGTTAGTAATTATTATAATATATTAACCTTTAGACTATATAGCGTGATTCACTAGATAATATTCGTCACACTATTGAAACAAATTTCAAGAAGTAGAAAAGCAAATTGAAGTAGATGAGCACTGAGAAGGACATAAAAGAAGAAGAAGAAGAAGAAGAAGAAGAAGAAGAAGAAGAAGAAGAAGAAGAAGAAGAAGAAGAAGAAGAAGAAGAAGAAGAAGAAGAAGAATCAAGAGAAAGTCGGAAATGACGAGAAGGGAAAAAGGAAATAGAAGGAAGGTACACCACGGTCATGCATAAATACGTTTGGAGGTTGGCTAGGTAATCAAATTTCCGTTTCCTCCTTTCACTCATCCTTCTCCTCCTCTTCTTCCTCCTCCTCCTCCTACTACTACTACTACTTCTTCTGCTTCTTAATTCGCATCATCTTCTTATTTTTTTTCTTCTTCATTCTAATCATCTTCATCTTCAACTTCTTCTCCTCCTTGTTCTTCATCTTTTTGTCCTTCTTCTTCTTCTTCTCCACCATCTACTACTGCTTCCTAAACTTCTCCTTCTTCTTCTACTTCTTCTTCTTCCTCTTCTACTGCTTCCTTAACTTTTTCTTCTTCATTCGCATCATCTTCTTCATCATACAAATCATAATCTTCTTCTTCTTCTTCTTCTTCTTCTCATCTCCTTCTTCGTATTTTTCTTCTTCTTCTTCTCTTCTTCTTCTTCTTCTTTCTTCTTCTTCTTCTTCTTCTTCTTCTTCTTCTTCTTCTTCTTCTTCTTCTTCTTCTTCTCCTTCTTTCTTCGTATTTCTTCTTCTTCTTCTTCTTCTTCTTCTTCTTCTCCTCTTCTTCTTCTTCTTCTTCTTCTTCTTCTTCTTCTATCTTCTTCTTTTTCTTCTTCATTTCCTTCTCAATCTGCATCATCATCATACTCTTTTTCTTCCTTCTTTCTTTCATCATCATCTTCTCTCATTCTTTCATCATATTCTTCTCCTTCCTCTTTCACTTCATCTGAGATGATTAGGTTTTGCGCTGTGAAATCCTCTTTACATGTCGCCGGTGTATAGAATTGAGTCGGCCAGCCAGTTAGTGAGAAAGCCAAGTTGGAAGTGAAGGTTGGGACACCTTTTAAATAAAATTGCTTGCTTTACAAGTATAGTCTGTCCAAGCAAAGAAGACATTCTGGCAAAATGGTGGGATGACTCCAGCTCGATCAATATGGATTCAAAGTTCATAAATTTTATCTCAAATTGTACACCAGAATTTTTCCTACAACTTGAGGACAAATTTCTAATTTTTGAACCAATATTGATCGAGCTGTAGCCATTCTCCCATCTTGCCAGGATGTCTTTTTTGCTTGAACAGACTATAGTGAAAAAGCTAAGTTCGAGGAACACCTTTGAAATAAAGTTGTTTGATTTGCAAGTAGTGCTCGAGAAAAGTCGATGAAAGTTGAAATAGAGAGGAAATAAGTTGGTTTAAGACACTAAATAAGTTGAAAATTAAAATAGTTCAAGTTCTGTGGGCTACAGAGTTTATTACAGACAACATATTATTAGTGTTCAACTAAATGCAATAGAGCAAGAGAAGAGAGAAAAGAAAGGTTTATGTAAAGTAACCTATCAAGTATAGCCTGTCCAAGCAAAGAAGACATTCTGGCGAGATGGGGAAATGACTCCAGCTCAGTCAATATTGGTTTAAAAGTTACAAATTTGGTTACAAACTGTACATCAGAATGTTTTCTATAATTTGACACAAAATCTATAATTTTTGAACCAATATTGGCCAAGCTCATTTTTCAATCTTGTCAGAATGTCTTCTTTGCTTGGACAGACAACAGGTGTTTGTCTTATCGACACCGCTGATGCTGACACGGTCGTGGGTCCTGGCTAGACAGATAAGGCGAGAGAAGCGGGCCTGCCGGCTAGTAAATTGATAAAGCAGGAAATGTGAGAGAAGGGAAGGAGAAGATGAGGGTGATGGTGAACAAGGAACAAAGCAACTGAAAGAGATAATAGAATGAAGCGGATAAATCAAAAGAAGAAGAAGAAGAATGAAAAAGAAGAAAAAGAATGAAGATGAAGAAGAAGAAGAAGAAGAAGAATAATAAAAGAAAAATATGATGATGAAGATGAAGAAGAGCTGAAGGAAAATAAGATAAAATGGAATAGGAATAGGAGGAGGTGAAGGAGGAGAAGATGAAGGAGAAAAAAGAGAGAAGAAGATAGAGGAGGAGGAAGAGGAAGAGATGAGAGAAGAAGAAGAAAGAAAGAAGAGAAGGAAGAAGAAGAGAAGGAGAAGAAGAAGAAAAAGAAGAAGAAGAAGAAGAAGAAGAAGAAGAAGAAGAAGAAGAAGAAGAAGAAGAAGAAGAAGAAGAAGAAGAAGAAGAAGAAGAAGAAGAAGAAGAAGAAGAAGAAGAAGAAGAAGAAGAAGAAGAAGAAGAAAAAGAAGAAGAAGAAGAAGAAGAAGAAGAAGATGATGATGAAGAAGATGATGATGATGATGATGATTATGATGATGATGATGATGATGATGGCTGAAATGATGATGATTTGAAATGAGAAGGAGGAGAAGAGGTTAATAAAGAAGAACAATAGTTTAAGAAGAAGACGCAGAAGAGGAACGAGAGGAAGACGCTCTACGAAGCAGGGTGTGAAGGAGAGCGCAGTAATTTCCCATTCCATAATCCATCCAGCAGACAAGCAATTATACCAGCAGAGATGGCTCCATTACGACAGAAATCCCATCAACCCTTCTCATATTATATTGAAAAATTATTCAATTTCTATCACTATTCAATAGAATGACTTTTACAAGAGCTTCATGGTACATAATGGAATATAAATATGAATAAATAGTGGAGAATAAAAAAAAAATTATAAAATAGTAGTTTATGCAACGGTTGTATAATGGGAGCCTTTATAGCATGAGGTGAGATGTAAGTTAGAGCCACGAGCGAAGCAAGTGCTCTAAATATCTCACGAATGCTATAAAGGCCTAATACAACCGTTGCATACACTATTTTATCTACGACCACCAGTGTAGTTATCAGTATCAGACCAGTATCAAGCTATAGACCACCAGTATCAAGCTATCTGTAAGTGTATGCTATTATAAAAATCAACATACCGTCGTTTATTTAACTTCTTTTATCTTCATCCTACTTGAACTGTTATGATAATCAACTTATTACTTGTTAAATATGTTAAAAATAACATATCAGTCAGAACCACCAAACGCAATCAACAAGTAACAAAAGTTGTTGTAAAAGTGAAAGTTATTAACATATTCACTAACAAAGTTAGTAGTATATTGAACTATTTAAACTTTGGACTATTCACATTAGTTAAATATTCAAATACGTAAATTGAAATATTGACAAAAAAATACTGGTAGGCTACTCAATCCCAGTCGCAGTTTTGATTTTGAGGTTAGTTGAACACTGTTTACTTTTTATCACCTGATTTCGAAACAAAACAAGGAATGTATCATAAAGTGGAATTTGGACTGTATCGAAAAGTTCCTCCTGTATCGAAAAACGTTCATTACGACACGGTTCTGAGATTCAGTTTTGAAATGGTAGTCATTTCGATTTCAATTGTAAAACTGAAATAGGAATTTTTCAATACACCCGTAGATAAAAAACATTTATGGTGTGAAGGAGAGCGCCCATTTCAATATAATATGAGAAGGGTTGATAGGATTTCTGTCGTAATGGAGCCTTCTCTGCTGGTATAATTGTTTATTTGTCATTTGGTGAATTGATTCATTTGGAATAACTTATTGCTCTAAATTCAAAATTTTTATAATTTGGTATTTCTCCTGGACTATAAATTTATTCTCAATTGAAGTGCTACGAAAAAATAACCTAGTTTCGAACTTTATTATTCATCAAAATTTGGTATGAAGACGTTTTGGACATTAGTCTGTGTTTTAAACCAATAAGTTATCAGTGTCTGTCTAATAAATAATAGATAAATTTTACATTTATAAGTGGTAATTTAATTTACATTTTCTTTGGCAGCAGAGTTATCACCAGGTTTTCCGTTGAGAATTCTAATTGTGATGAGCGAGCTTGGATGTATTTTGTACTCAAAAGATCTCATCAAAAGATCGAATGTAATATTCACCACTGGCGGCTCGTGCCCACTAAACAGGTGAAGTGCTGTACAGTAAAAGATACGGGCACTTCACATGTTTCGTGGGTACGAGCCGCCAGTGATATTCACTCGTCTTATAGTTTTCATAGCATTGATTTTCTCAATTAAATTGTTTCATTCTAAAAATTTCTCAATTAAATTTAATTTTCTAAATTGTTTCATTCCATTGAAAGAAAATTGAACTAGACGCACAGCAATACAGATTAAAAATTTTTTAATTTTTAATTCAAACAGATAATAGTAATAGATGTTAATTCAAACTTGACATTTAAATTGATGAATTAACTAATAATTTTCATAAAATTTCTTCGAACTATTTATTTTAATGAACTTCTTTTCACTGATTAGAATAGATTAAATCATTACTGTAGTGAAACAGTTACATCTCAACTTCAACATCTTTTGAAAAATAAACCAAGTAGCCTAATAAAAAAAAAAATCGAAGAGAGATTCTGTCATGAAACTTATTTTCTACAGTGACTTTATCAAGTCACTGTATTTCTTAATACAGTGACTGGAAAATACAGTGACTGGATGAAAGATTCTTCTACAGTGACTTTATCAAGTCACTGTATTTCTCAATAGTTAATAGTGTTATCTATTGGTCAAAAGTGGAACTACGCCAACTACTGTGCTTCAACTCTTCGACCAATCACAACTGACTACACCTATTGTAAGCCACGCCCCTTTAATCCAACAATAGAAAGAAATGGCGGCATTTAGGGCTTTAGGTTCCATTTTGTGGGAGGATACATCTCCACCAATGGTAACAGTTCTGGCCTTCTGTCTTTTATGTCTTCTATTCAAATTGAATTGTTTCAAACTTCTAAAATGGAGTTAATATCGAGTGGTTTGGTTGTTAACTGTATTATTGCTAAATAAAATGAAAAATCAAATACTCATTTTAAAAAACTTAGAAGTATTATTTTACAGACATGTTTCGGGACATTGAAAATGGGCGAGTCCCGAAACATGTCTGTAAAATAATACTTCTAAGTTTTTCAAAAAGGGTATTTGGTGTTTCATTCTATTCATCAATTATTTTAAATAGCCCTAAGTTTAAAGTTTAATTTTCTGTATTATTGAATACGTTCACATTAGTTATTCATTGTCTAATATTATTGACGATTATTAATATTATTATTATTATTGTCTAATATGTATTTTATTATCAAGTATTAATATTATTCAATACAGTAAAGTCTAAATGCTCAATAGCAGTTTAACTATAATTTTGGTTTAAACCATCAGTTATAATAAATGCGAGCATATTTTGATTTATTCCTGGATTAGTTTAGACTTGGTTTGAACGGAGATGATGCAAACAAATCTTGAATCTTGAATGTGGCTCAAGTAGGCTAGTTTTGGATTACATCCGTATCGTGTAAAGGAAGCATTCCGAAGCGACAGCTGGAGCAGTTTTGAGTACTTTCGAGTAGCTTCAGATTCAACTCAAATTCAAAAGAATCAATTTAATTAGTTTTCCGTTTATTTTGTAACCTTCTTGTTCTGATTCATGTAATCTGTGTCGCATTCAATCTGCTTTTCATTTCTTCCAACTTATGACATCAACCTCTCTTTCACATTTCCATCAGCTTCCTCCTCCTCGTACTCCTCTTTTCTTTCTTCTATTTCTCCTCCTTTGACCTCGTCTTCTTCTTCTTTCCAATCTTTTTCTCCATCTTCGTATACTCATTTTTCCTTCACCTCTCCTCGTTTTCTCCCTTACATTCGTTTATCCCACGCACAAACACCCACTCACACCTTGAAGCAAATGATCAGGAAAGCTGGTCTTCAATCTTCATCCAATTGGTATGTCAGTACAAGTTCTGCTTCCTTCTCTCTCTCTCTCTCTCTCTCTCTCTCTCTCTCACACACACTCACTCCCTCTCTCTCTCTCACTCTCAGTTTCTCTTCAATCTTCCCTCTTTCCTAAAGATTTTGCTGTTTTTCATGAGATCATCTTCCTATATCTCTCTTTCTCTCAAAATCGTTTAGTTATAAGATAACTTTGAGCCGTTGAATTTTCTGAGCTTTTTCTCTGTTTCACTCTCTGACTCCCTCAATTCAAAAACAAGATAGACACCCCTGTCTAACATACTAGGGAAACCCAGAATACTTTCAAATTATTAATAGCATCAAACTATCAAATACTAACAAATTAACACAATACGAATTTATTTTTTAGAACAAATCTTTTGTTTCAATATTATTTTCAAAAAATCACACAAAACCCCAATTAAATTCCTTGACTAAACTACTGGGAAACCACAATACTATCTATATAGAATATTCTCACATTATAATAGTATACATTTTCAGAGACTGTTAATCTGTTTATATAACTGTATTATGAACTATATTGTGATATATTAATCTCACATAACGTACTATAGTCTGCCCAACCAAAGAAGACATTCTGGAAAGATGGGAGAGTGACTCCAGCTCGTTCAATATTGGTTCAAAAATTATAAATGCGGTCTCAAATTGTATAAAACATTTTCATCTACAATTTGAGACCAATTTTATCATTTTTGAAGCAATATTTATCGAGCTGGAGTCATTTTCCCATCTTGACAGAATGTCTTGTTTGCTTGGACAGACTGTATATAGAGAATCAGTAACCAATTACCACAAAAGAGCCTGATTAACGCTATTCAAATACGTGTGGGAACGAATTACAATTTTCACAATAAACTCATAGAATTCAGTGGAAGGAATCCGTGGTAATTCCGTTGTTTTCACGGCGAAAATTAATTATCAAACAGTCAGATCTAGAATATTCGACGGAGTGGAAGCAAAACATTTCCATCATGAATAGAAAGAGTTTTGCGTCCAAAACATTTTCGCTTTAGAATAATTTTCATGGATTGGTAAGTTCGTAATTCGTGGAGTGAAAAAATGGTTATTTCGGATGAGATTACTGTGATAAATCGAATGATGAATACAATATTGTTCAAGTTTGATAAATAAGTTTATTGTATTTACTCGAATGAATGAATGAATATTATTATCATTGTATGAATTATATCATCGAAGTTCAACACTTTTGAAAAATCATTTTAAAAAAATTAGAAAAGTAGAAGATCAAATGGAGATGTATTGAATGGGCCAATTTAATTAGAAGGTATTGTATTAGTATTGAAATTTTCAAACACGAAGTTGGTTGTCGAGTTCTTCATTTGATGCAAGCTTTATCTTGTGTGCTTGCTTTATATCATTATCTTTGCTACTTTGCTATTGTCTATTATCTCATTTTATGTTTCATCTTGTGCTTGAGCATCTTCTTGAAAAAGAATTGAACCGTGGATAAACATCTTATAAAATCAGTCATCATCATCTAAGTCGTTACTTAGAGACATGCCAAAATGTATTCTTCCAATCGATTTGAAGAGAGAATAATCTTAAGAATACTTATTGTATTTTATTTTTTGCTTTGAAATTAACACGAAGGTAAATGTTGAAGAAAAAATATTGTGAACAATTCTTATCGTTAAATGAAAAGACAAAACATTGTACTACCATTCATTTAATATAAATAACTACAACAATATCACATTCGCAGCTACTACACAAACTCTTATCGTACTTAATTGTTTTCGCTACACTTCAGGGGAATAAGCTGCTTACCAGTCCCTATGTGACTGTTGTCCTTGAGTGGAAAGAAGTCCTTTCCACACAAGGACCATCTCTTTCCAAGCGTGGACAGCTGACGCCATCTAGCGAGAGAAAATGCAACTACAATGGACCATCACTTTCTTTGAAACTGCCAGAAATTTGTCAAAAACAAGAAACTTTGTATTGCTATTGTACAATTTAGGATGATCGTACAAAAACTATCATGAGCTTAAACATTTCTGCACTAAGAAAATCGAGTATTCTGATAGTTATTAAGTAATATCCATTTGATTAGATCAAAAAAATTGTGATGCAAACTTTCAATACTTAGCAGTTCAGCTTACTCCAGATTCAGCTCAGCCGAAGCTAGTATAGTAAGTTATCCGGTCTAGCTGTTCTTAGATCTCATTAATCCTATTTGTTTTGTTCATTCATGAAATTAAATTGATAATATTTATTTGAAATGTAGCGAAAAAAATTATACACAACTCGCTCAGGAAGTTTTTTACGGTATTCGGAATTATTCCCAGGCTCGGCAAGCCTCGCCCGGGAAACTATCCTTATACCGTAAACTTTTCCTTCCCAGGCTTGTGGCGTAATGTACTATTACAGTACTGTACTTTGAAATGGAATAAGCGACAAATACGCGTACATGAATAAGCCCGTGATGAACTGTTTAAACTTTGTAAGAACAGCATATTATCAAGATGATTGAAATCAAGAATTATTGATTTCGAGAACATCAGTTGAAATTCAGTAATTTCAGCTTTCCAACAATAAAGTCATAAATTTTATGAAAGATTATATCGTCTAGAAACGGTTTTCAAACTAGAAACTAATGACTCACCAGCGCTTTCTATGACTGATGTACCATTTTACAGAATATGAAACAAAGACATTCTAAACAAAGAACTATGCTTTACAATACTGGAGAGAAAACCGGGCTACATTACAATGAAAACAGTACTTCCAATGGAAGGAAAACTTAAACTATACTATAGTCTGTCCAAGCAAAGAAGACATTCTGGCAAGATGGGAAAATAACTCCAGCTCAATCAATATTTGTTCAAAAATAATAAATTTTGTCTCAAATCGTAGATCAGAATGTTTTCTACAATTTGAGACCAAATTTACAATTTTTGAACCAATATTGATCGAGCTGAAGTCATTTTTCCATCTTGCCAGAATGTCTTCTTTGCTTGGACAGACTTTACAATAGTGCTTTCCGTAGTTTGAGAATAATAGTTTTTGCACAAAGCATAACAAATGACACTGTTGAAATAGGTATTGGATTGCAGAATTTTCGAATTTAAACAGGTAATAATCTAGTATTAACATATTCATGAAAAAGTTTTGAGTTCATATCTTTCAATACCTTGATTAACGACGTAGGATTGTTGAACCGTTTATGACAAATCATTCTATGGGATAGTATTTCAAGAGTTTTTGAAGAATTTACTAATTCTCTCTTAATTTTAAGCCCTCTTTACGCGGCGGATTTATGATACGCAGTAGTGATACAGAGTCCAAAATTGATACAGGAAGGAAGCTCGTTGATACGAGACATTTGCTACACTCATGGATCGACGCCATATTGGAAATAAGCTGATTCTATTTTTCAATTATTGAACAGTGTGAGAGAATTTCAACTTAGTTTAGGTGTTGTTTTTTTAGTTTTTGAACTAAATTTTTACAAAAAATTAGAGGAAAATGAAAATTTGACCAACTAAGATGGTTGTTCTAGCTTTCCTAGGCTATACTCATTGGAAGAGACGTGACTTTTAGCACGTTCTTCATGACTATTATTTCTTCTTCTTCTTCTTCTCCTTCTACGTCTTCTCTATCTTCTCCTTTCCCCCATCTTCTTGTATGTCACCTTCCACCGCCAACTCTACTCTTTATTCTCCTTTCTCTACTAATTTTTCTTCATTGCTTCTCCTTTTCTTCTCATTACTTTTTTTTCTTCAGCTCTATTAATTTTCTTTTTTTTCTCCTTCTCCTTCCTCTTCTCATTTTCCTTCGGTTTTCTTCTTCATCATCTTCTTCTTTCTTCTTCTCTACTTGTTTTTCACCTATCCCCACCAATTCTTATTCTCCTTCTCTATCCTCTACTCATTAATCTTAATCTCTTCTTCTTTTCTTCTTCTCATTTCTCTCATCAATATTCTTCAACTCTTCTTCTTCTCCGACTCCTCTTTCTCTTCTTCTTCTCTTCCTCCCTCTCACTTGCCTCCAGATTTTCTTCTTCTTCTTATTCTTCTCCTCTTTATCTTCTTCTACTCCTCTTTCTCTTCTTATTCTTCTCCTCTTTCTTTTCTTCTTCTCCTCCTTCTCTTCCTCACTCTCCTCCTCCTCCTCTTTCATCTTCTCACTTTCCGACAGATTTTCTTCTTCTTCTCCTCCTTCTTCTTCTTCTTCTCCTCCTCCTTCATCTTCTCACTTTTATTTATACCTCATATCCTTCTTCTTACCTCCTCCTTCCTTTTCACACTATCCTTCAGATTTTCTTCTTCTCCTTCTTCTTCTTCTTCACCATCTCCTCTTCCTCCTCCTCCTCATCCTTCTTCCCATTCCATCTTCTTCCTTCTCCTCCTCTTCTTCTTCTTCTTCTTCTTCTTCTTCTTCTTCATCATCATCACCATCATCATTATATTTTCTTTTCCGTACGTCAGTATTGTTACTATCACCATCATTCATAACCGATGTCAGCATTGTGGCTGGCCTACTTCTCTCTCTCTCTCTCTATTTTTCTTCCTCTCTCACACCCTCACTCTTTATTACTCTCTCTCTCTTTTACTCACCCCCAATGGTTTTCCCCTATTCAGCCCTCATTTCGCGCGCGCAATTTTGAGGTTAATGAGGCGGTGTCACTTGAGGCAGCTGCTGAGGCTTTCCTTCTAACAAGAGAAAAATACTTTATGATGAGAGCCTGAGGTAGGTTAGTGCTTCTCTTTGACCTCGTATGACGTGATAGGAAGGTTTTTGAAACAATGGTAACATTGGTCACAAACTACCGTATTTTTTAAATAATATTTTAAAAATATGCTACATTATTGAATGATGAATTTTTATTTCCATCATAAAAAATAACATCACAAATAATAATCACATTATTGTTTCAATTAGTTTAGTGTTGTCTGATATATCAAGCCTTTCAAATTAAAAATTAATTCTACTTCCCGATTTTTGATACACAGTGACCAAAATTGATACGCAATCGTACAGGAAGGAAGCTCATTGACATAATATATTTGCAACTCGTTTGACAATGCCGGAAATTGGGTTAAAATAACTATTCTCTCTCTGGAACTTGGTTTTTTGTTACTATTAATTTTCATTAATTCAACTTGAAAAATACCTTTACTGATTAAAATACTCTTAAAAAATTCAAAATTGATAAATAATAAATAAAATCAACTCATTTTCCAATATGGCGGTGATCCATTAGCATTGGAAATGTATCAACTAGCTTCCTTTCTGTATCAATTTCGGACTCTGTATCACTACTGCGTATCAAAACTTCGCCGTGTAATGAGGGCTTGAAACCTAATAACCTGATCACCTAGTCGTCTGAAAAAATTATTTTCTCACCAACTATAAAAGATGGAACTTTACCATAAATAAATCAAGACACGCAGGAAAGGGTCACTGGCGGCCCACGAAACAGGTGAAATGCCCGTATCTTTGCACTGTGCAGCACTTCACCTGTTTCGTGGGCACTAGCCGTCAGTGGAAAGGGTACAGACTTTATGAGGTATAAAGCTATACATATTGCCAAAAATAGTGCATTTGTAACTTACTCCATATATAGCCTCTCATTGTCAAGGATAAAAAATAAAGACTGTTTCCAGCCACGAAAACTTATAAACCATAAAAATATAGCCACGGTATATAACCACATAGTAGCGGTATATAGCCACAAATTTCCAAAAAAGTAAATTTGTGTAGTCTGTCCAAGCAAAGAAGATATTCTGGCAAGATGGGAAAATGACTCCAGCTCGGTCAATATTGGTTCAATAATTATAAATTTGGTCTCAAATTGTAGGTAACATTCTCAACTACAATTTCAGATCAAACTTTCAATTTTGAACAAATATTCACCGATCTGTAGTCATTTTTCCTTCTTTCCAGAAAGTCTTCTTTTCTTGGACAGATTATACTCCACATAGCCTCACATTTTCAAGGATATCACATATTACCAGACTGTTCCAAGCCACAACGGTTAACAAATACATATTTCCAAAAATAGTGTATCTGTGTCTGTACTCCATATAGCCTCTCATTGTCAAGGATAACATATTAACGGACTGTTTCTAGCCGCGATAAGACATTAATCTTGAAAATGAACGAAGCCTTCAAGTTCTCCAATGTCCACCTGAAGACAAATCACGCTGGCTAAAGAAAGGACAGGTAGGCTAAAAGTAGGACAAGCATTGATTCGCTAAATATGTGACTCAATTTTCAGAAAGTAGAGGAAGGTCTGGTGTCAGTCCAAGCAAAGAAGACATTCTGGCAAGATGGGAAAATGACTCCAGCTCAATCAATATTGGGTAAAAAATTATGAATTTAGTCTCAAATTGTAGAGCAGAATGTTTCCTACAATTTGATAACAAATTTAGAATTTTTGAACAAATATTGGCCGAGCTCGAGTCATTTTCCCGTCTCGCCAGAATGTCTTCTTTGCTTTGACAGGCTGTACATTGAGAGACCACTCTTGAAATGGAAATCAGGAGTCAATAATTATTTCAAAGCGTTTGAAATGCTAATCAGTAATTTCAATATTCTTTATTGTAGAGTGTTTAGTAATACGGGATTTGCGTAAGTTTTGCTTTACTCACTTGAATATGAGTTAATGTTTTGCTTTAACCGTTAAAGGTTGTTCACTTCAAGACGCCAAAAAGTTTGTCTCTGGCACGAGATGTAACCTTCTTACAGCTGATGTAAAGCATCTATTGTCTCTTTTGAATTCACAAAATATTCATCTAGGCTACTATTGACATTGTACTTATTGGCATTACTATTATATACCGTACTAGCCGGCAGACTCTTCGCTCGCCTTCAGGGGGCTCCGCCCCTGGACCCACAGTATCAGCAGTGTCAGTGAGTCAAACAGGCTCGCTTCGCTCGCCTGCAGAACCTCTGTCAGTGTAAGCTGAGACAAACAGGCTCGCTTTGCTCGAAAGCAAATTCCGTTCAGATGGGATTCAAAACTTATTGAACACAGCATTTCTTGACCTAATCTGGACCTGTTCACCAAATTTCGACATTTTCTACCAATTTATTCTCGAAAAATCCAAGAAAACTCTGAAAATTGAAAAATAGTGAAACGCTAATATCGTTGGAACTATCATAGTTTGAAACTTGATTCAATATCTTCCAAATTAGTTTATCTATAATCTCTGAACCATTGAATTTACAGTAGGATTGGTCGTATCAAGGCGAAGATATGCAACCCGCAACACATCTACAATTTTGAAAACCTGATTACTGGTAATCTTGAACGGATAAAAAATATTTTAAAAGAAAATTTCTAGACCTCATTTGAACCTGCCCACCAAATATCAACATTTTCTACCGATTGGTTCTCGAAAATGAGTAAAACGCTGAAAAACTAGAAAAACTAAAATATTTGGCGTATCCTTGAAAAGTTTTTAAAATCCTTTTTTAGCGCGCGTCTAAACGTCCAACTGAACATGCCTGCCAAATTTGAACGCATTCGCTTCATGGATTTTTAGTTCTGGTGATGAATGAATCAGTCAGTGCCATTTCGCTTATATAGATATAGATAAGTGGGGGTTACTTTGTGACATGCGGGGTAACTTTGGGACAGTGACCACTTCTCAGAAGTTATGGGTGAAACAAAATGGCGGTTTCAGCTATTCTTTGAAATACTCATATTTTCAATGTCGTGGAAAATCTGGAAACTTTCTATTGTCCATCAATCATTTCATGGTATATACGTCTAAGGTTTGTTTGTTTGTTTGTTTATGAGGGTGAAGCCCACATGAGCTCATAGGCTTGTGAGTGGGTAATGAAATGGATGATAGATGACGACTACTTTTTAGATAGTCGGGACCGACGGCTTATCGTCCCCTCCGAAAGACGGGGAGGTCGTATCTATGTGATTGTGCTGTAGTCAAAAATTGTTCTCCGCTTGGGATTTGAACCAGGATCCACCTGGTTATCAGACCGGCGCTTTATCACTCCTCCAACTATTATGATCTTTTCATATATTGGTTGACTTCAATCTAGCGTTAGAAAAACTTGAAAAAAATTATTTTCTTCTCATTTTAAAGAGATATAACCAAGCTTTCAGTAGATTGCTTTTCCTAATAAATTCATCGAGAAAATGAGAAACTTTGTATACTTTCATGGTTTTTTAAACTGACTTTCAATGTATGAAACTATGCATTTATGATCAGTTTCAATTTCTATAGGGACATATGCAAGTATCCTGAGTTGTAAAAAGCCAATTGTCCTTTGTAATATGCTTGAAACCAATTCAGTCGATTCTCAAATTTTGTGATTGTTTTATAACGTTATTAATCCTTATATTTCCCAACTTTCACTGATTATTTGGGTATATAACGATTAATTGAAGATGAAATTATGAATTTCATAGGCTACATTGTTGTTCTCATCAATTTACATACATTTTAAGAAGAAAAATCAATTTGTCCCAAATTTACCATTTTCATAAAAAATTATGTTTCATAATTAGATTATGCCTCCATACTTGATCTTCATGGACATTGTATTACGTAGCCAAAAGGTGTAGCTATCTTTTGATGTAGTTATATCTGAGATTGGCTGATTCGTATCTCACATATTCATTGAAAACTAGGATAACTGTCCCAAAGTAACCCCAAACGACCGGTAGGTTCCGTGTTAATTCGGGGGCTGTGGGTTCTGTTTGACAATTTTTGGCTTTTGGGCCGGTATTGGGCCCGTCTTGACAAGGTGTCTTCTTTGCTTGGACGGACTGTATAGTGGAGTGAATATGAAAATGGCAACCAGCTGGTAGGCCTAGGCACTTCTTGGGCTGTTGAGCCATTGACAAACGAACAAACAAACAATAATAAACAGCCTGATTATGACTCAGTACATTCTATAAAGATTGAAGTGTACAGCTGACGTCACAAGTTCAT
This sequence comes from Sogatella furcifera, assembly GCA_017141385.1. NCBI lineage: Eukaryota > Metazoa > Arthropoda > Insecta > Hemiptera > Delphacidae > Sogatella > Sogatella furcifera. The sequence goes on from CM029558.1 coordinate 14,192,587, forward strand.
GACGTAGTTTGTCATAGTAATGACAAATTTGATTGACAACATCAGCACAAGAGCAGACGAAACCGCCTAACGTTTTGGTGTCAGCTATGATACAGACCCTGCAACCTGACCAATAAAATATGGGAAATGTCAATAGTAGTCATAAGGCCCTAAGGCCATATACCCTACCATGAACTTACTACTTTATTAAGTAGATTGTCTAATACCCTACTCACGATGACTTATGAGGGTATATACTATACCCTATTCACGATGGAATAAACAAACTTTTTGCATTTGTGTGCATGTAAGTATGGGGTCGCTACCTTAGCCACGATAAAACATAGCTAATAAAATACATAACATAGACACGTAATAGCATTGGAAACGTGTATGTGTGCGAAAGTGTCCGCAATTTTTTTTGTCGAGACTGTGTCGTGTCGTTGCTATGGTTTGTCATCGCAACAGAAGCTATAGAAGCTATGGCATGTTTAGTTTGTGGGTTTGTTTATTTCGTCTCAAGTCATCGTGAATAAAGATGAATGAGGTACAGCATAGAGATTATAGTTGACGCATAAACGCTAATATTGGGAACACATGAATAAAGTCCAGTGATAGATTTGATGCAATTTCACCGATCAGCCGACTACCGAACAGCTTAACGCCCTGTTTATGAGGGAAATTTTTGATACGCTGAAAGGAATTGATACGCAACCGTACAGGAAGGAAGCTCCTTGACACGAGACATTTGCAACTCTACGCAAGGATCGTCGCCATATTGATATGCGAGCATCTTTCTTTAAGGAATTGATACGCAATTGTACAGGAAGGAAGCTCTTTGATACGAGATATTTTTTCAACTGATCGCCGCCATATTAGAATTAAGCTGTTTCTATTTCTGTCATTGTGAAAAATTGTCATGTGGTGATTCATAGTCAGTCTAGTGGCTTGAGTAGAGTGAAAGCACTGTTAAATAAACTCTGAAAAATTTAACTGAAGCTTGAACGTTGCTTAGCATACTAATTTGTCTACTTGCTTATAACTGCTTGTATAGTCCGACCAAGCAAAGAAGACCCTCTGGCATGATGGGAAAATGTCTTCACTTGGTCAATATTGGTTCGAAAATTATCGATTTGATCTCAAATTGTAGAAAACAATTTGATCTACTATTAAGACCACATTTATAATTTTTGAACAAATATTGACCAAGCTGTAGTCATTTTCCCATCTTGCCAGAGGCTCTTCTTTGCTTGAACGGACTATACAACAGTACATAGTACAACCAAATCAGTACATTGAACAACAATGCATTGTGCTTGCAGAAAGAATAGAATTTGTTAACTACCTTTCTATTTTTCATATGATTAAAAAAAAAGTATGTTGTCCACTTCCTTGCAAAGTAAGTCTCAAAAGACGCATGGTTACCCAATAATGAAAGATTCAAATCAGAAATCAGAAAGATTGTATGTTTCAATTGTATCATGTAGGCTATCGTATTGAATCCATCGAACTTGAAGGCAATTGAATCTCCTATATAGGTCACGTGATCACGTCAGAAAGTTAGGCAGCTTTATTTGCTCCTTGTGCGTTCAACAGCTGATGTTTTCAATTAGAGTAGTTAGGGCTCTATAAAAAGGGGGTAGACGCACGGTCCGCCATTCTGTGGTCAACTTTTAGCGCTAGGTTTGAATTCCTATGAATATTTTTGATGATAGAGACAATCAACAGATGTTTATCAAGTTAAGCAAATGAATTAAGTTATTGTTTTGAAATCTTGGTGGTTAATTTGTCATATAAAATGGTTCATATTGCTTAGCATCAAATTGCAAAAAATAAAGCCATTTTTATCATAAAACTAAAATAAAAAAATACAAATTTGCCAGATGTAGGAAGATGAATAAAGGTTAAAATTTTGACTTGGAATTGCCAGACTGGAAATTCAATGCTATGTGAAGTGAGTATTATTCTTTTCCCAACATAATTTTTATCATTAATCATATGTTTGACTGTCGAATTAAATGAATTCAAACCTGGCGCTAAAAGCTGACCACAGAATGGCGGACCGTGCGTCTACCTCCTCTTTATAGAGCCCTAAGAGTAGTCATTTAGCTGGTACTGTACTCTATTCACGATCACTTGAGACGGAATAAACAAACTTTTTGAGTGTGTATGCGTGTAATGGAAGGTCTTCTTCTATGCGAAACTTTCGGCCACACACAAACAGCTGTAGCCAACCACAGCTCAAGAAAAGAGTCAGCTGTTCGTCTGCAGCCGACTGTTTCGCATAGAATAAGACCTCCCATTACACGCACACACTCGCAAAAGGTTTGTTTATTTCGTCTCAAGTGATCGTGAATTGACTATAGATGTTTTTTTTTTTAATCTAAAGAGGCAATAGATTACCACATGATGCACATTACGATCAAGGGACAGACGAAACAGCCCAACTTTTGGCATCAGCTATTCGCACTTACAAAAATTCCAATAACTAAAAATCTATCAACAGCAATCGCGACTTGTAACTCTAATCATTTTACATTGGTTTCACGTCCCATAAAACATGTTTCGATTGAATTTCATCAGAGAAAATCTCAAACACCTCTCTAAATTTTATGACTGCCGGCTTCGACTAAAATTCTAATCTATAGTTGGCGCAAGCTGAGAAGACACGCCGTTACAATACACTTTACATTGTAACGGCGTGTCTTCTCAGCTTCCGCCAACCATCTAAGTTTGCTCTATGAGTCACTATAAGCTCCAATTGAAACAGAAATACTGTAATCATTATAGTCTGTTCGAGCGAAGACATTCTGGCAAAATGGGAAAATGTCTCCAGCTCGGTCAATATTTAGTCAAAAGTTATACATTTATTTGGTCTCAAATTGTAGATCAGAATGTTTTCTACAATTTGAGACCAAATTTATAATTTTTGAACCAATATCGACCGAGCTGGAGTAATTTTTTCTTGTCTGAAAGTATTCTTTGCTCAAACAGACTATAGGCCTACATGTAGCGCAACATACATCTGGGCAAACATTGCAGAACTTCATCTCGGTATAAAATTAAGTTTGGTAATAAAATTGCAATCATGTACTGTATTTTATCATCCTTATTGACATTCTAATCTAGTAGAAATTATTGTGTTTCAGAAAAAAAGTATTCCTAATAAGCAAGTGAAATCGTTTCGTTCTACACACTGGCTGCTCGCGTCCACGAAATAGGTGAAGTGCTGTACAGTAAAAGATACAGGCACTTCACCTGTTTCGTGGGTACGTGCCGCCAGTGTTTCTACATGACAATATTGTCTACATGACGATCAGTTAGGACTGATAGTTAAGACTGTGACATTTAGAATAACTACAAAATAAACAAAAAATCATTCCATACACGTATAGGGTCTACTGAACCGGACTGTGACAGTTAAAAACTGTAAGTATATGGAGAAACCGGCAGTCCAAATCAGCTGTAAACTTGCAGTCCGATCGTGACAGAACAGCTATAAACTTACGGATTCACATCCCCTGTCAGTTCGGACTGACAGTTCGATCGTTTACAGCTGATCGTTCAACGTTTGGACTGCCGGTTTACAGCTGTTTTGGACTGCCGGTTTTCCCATCCACTTACAGTTTTTGACTGTCACAGTCCGAACTGTAGACCCTAAGTGCATGGTATGATTGTAGGTCTTTGTTTTTTTGTAATATTATTTATTGTGCTCTAAATTTTTCGAAATTTTATATTTTGCAGAAGTTATTTTGGTGATATTTTTGTGTTTTGAACTCTCTCAAATTGATAAAACTTTTGAACATTTAAATCTCCGTGGATCATTTCAAGAAATACCTCAATTTCCTATCGAGGATAATTATTGAGGTTATTTTCCCGGTGGAACATCCTTTTAGGACTCCCCACCAAATTTGGCATACGCTAATAATAATAATATTATTCTAAATTACAGAATTAGATGGATTATTTTCTTAAAAGATTGTACAGAAATAAGTTTTTGTTAAAGATTAATAGACGTACCGTACAGAGAAATACATTAGGGTATGTAGAACAATATATATGTAAGAATGATGAAAAAAATATTAGCTTACCAGATTCATAGAGAACGTACAGCTCGGCTCAGCTTGAATGCTGTCTACGGGTTGCTATGCTCCTGTGAAGAAAAACATTAAGCTTAACACAACGTGTTTTTGAATTACGTAATGACAGTAATACTAATTGAACTCAAGTAGAATGGAAAGATAGAAGAAGAAGAAGAAGAGAAGAAGAAGAAGAAGAAATTTGACATAATTAAACTCAAGAAAAGAAGAAGAAGAAGAAGAAGAAGAAGAAGAAGAAGAAGAAGAAGAAGAAGAAGAAGAAGAAGAAGAAGAAGAAGAAGAAGAAGAAGAAGAAGAAGAAGAAGAAGAAGAAGAAGAAGAAGAAGAAGAAGAAGAAGAAGAAGAAGAAGAAGAAGAAGAAGAAGAAGAAGAAGAAGAAGAAGAAGATGAAAAGACGAGGAAGAGGAATGTCATAAGAATAAGAAGACAAAGGCGGATGAAGCAAGAAAGAAAGAAATACGAGGGAAGTAAGACATGAGGAGGAGAAGAAAAAGAGAGGGTGAGAAAGAAGGAATGTTATGAGAATAAGAAGACGAAGGTGAATGAAGCAAGAAAGAGGAATTGAATTGAAGGAAGGTTAAAGTCTGTCCAAGCAGGGAAGACATTCTAGCAAGATGGGAAAATGACTCCAGCTCGATCAATATTTATTCAAAAATTATAAATTTGGCCTCAAATTGTAGATAAGAATGTTTCCTACAATTTGAGACCAAATTTATGATTTTTGAACCAATATTGAACGAGCTGGAGTCATTCTCCCATCTTGCCAGAATGTCTTCCTTGCTTGGACAGACTATTCCAGTTCAATTACAAATTGATATAGTCTGTCCAAGAAGAGCCTCCTGCAAAATGGGAAAATGACTCCAGCTCGGTCAATATCAGTTAAAAAACGATAAATTTGGTCTCGAATTGTAGGAAACATTTCTCTCTACAATTTAAGAACAAATTTATGATTCTTGAACCAATATTGAACGAGCTGGAGTCATTCTCCCATCTTGCCAGAATGTCTTCCTTGCTTGGACAGACTATGCTAGTTCAATTACAAATATTGAAACCGTATCTCTCTCAAAGTAGATGTTTTCCTGCCATGCGAACTTACTTCACGACTGCCATAAATTTGAAATAAACTTGGTCACGTTGGGAAATTAATAATGATCAAAATCGTAATAATAATATTGAGCCTGACGTTGCATGATATCATACCGGATTATACATATGTCTGATATATACCTCAACACATAAAATAGATGATTACCTCAACACATATATAGTATAGTGAGGTATCATTTTTGAAATAGCTGTATATATGTCAGCCGTATATATAGTCTGAACAAGCAAAGAAGACATTCTGGCAAGATAGGGTAATGCCTCCAGCTCGATCAATATTGGTTCAAAAATTATGAATTTGGTCTCAAATTGTAGAAAACATTCTGATCTACAATATCAGACCAAATTTATAATTTTTGAACCAATATTGACCGAGCTGGAGTCATTTTCCCATCTTTTCAGAATGTCTTCTTTGCTTGGACAGACTATATCATACACCGTATATGAAATGGATTATAATTAGATAGATATACTGTTCAACAAAGTAGGAAGCATGTATCAACAAAGTAGATGTTACAAATTTTATATGGATATCATGGTAAATATGTAAGTGGTTGGTATATTTACATTATATAGATGACCTATACATGTCATATAAAATGACAGGCTTATAGACTACAGTAAGGAGCAGACCATAAAATTTAGAAGTCTCATACGTTGACATACCTTTACATTTATATTAACTTATACAGCCTTACCTAGTTACCTTTACATATATTTTACTATGAATATTGATTAACCTATAGTGTTTCCAAGCAAAGAAGACCCTCTAGCAAGATAAGAAAATGACTCCAGCTCGGTCAATATTCGTTCAAAAATTATTGAGACACAATCACAAAATTCACAATTTGAGACTAAATCAATATTTTTGAACCAATATTGACCGAGCTGGAGTCATTTTCTCATCTTGCCAGAGGGTCTTCTTTGCTTGGACAGACTATACCCATATGTATTTCACGAATGCATGTAATAAGTAGATACAGCCCTACCTTTACATATATTTTGCTATGAATTTCCAATTCCCATATAAGTTTTATGTATTTCGTGAATGAATATATACAATATTTGGTATCTACTATGAAATAAGTTAAGGTATATATATACAGGGAATAAACTAGCAGAGTTCAGCCCATTAGAAATTATCAACTTCATCAAGTTGAAAGCAAGTTCAAGTATAGTCTGTTCAAGCAAAGAAGACATTCTGGCAAGATGGGAAAATGTCTCCAGCCCGGTCAATATTGGTTCAAAAATTATAAATTTAGTCTCAAATTGTAGATCAGAATTTTTCCTACAATTTGAGACCAAACTTATAATTGTTAAACTAATATTGACCAAGCTGGAGTCATTTCCCCATCTTGCCAGAATGTCTTCTTTGCTTGGACAGACTATAGGCTACTTCAATTTCGATATCCAGTTACGCAAATAAATTTTAGTTAGGCATGTGGAATGTGGATGCAGTAGGCTAGTATTTAATGGAGATGAATATTTGAATGAATTATGAGATCTAGAGTTTATTACTTTTTGATGGTGAATGTAGGGTAGCCTATACGTTTTGGCAAAGAGGATTGGGATATCATCGACTAATATTATTATTAACGAGGGCTCTATTATTCCATAGTTTTTGTTTGTTTTCTTATTAAAATTTATTTTAATAAGGAAGAGTTTTAAAAAATTGCAGCTAACCGAATTAGGTTCCTCTTGGAGTTAGAGTAAAAACTTCATCTTATTTTTTTTTGCGGATGATGCCCACATAAGCATTTTAGCTTGTGCGTGGGTAATGGATCTTGAGTGCTAAGGTGATTGATGAGGTGAAAAACAGCCATGCCACTGGGATTCGAACCCAGACCTGCGGCAGTGCTAGCGGACTGAAGGTTGTGACGCCCTAGCCCACTGCGCCACCGATAATTAATTAATTATTCATTAATTAGCCTATTTAGTAGAGTAATTATTGAGTAAAGTAATTATTTATTGAAATTCAATAATTACTCAAAACGAGTACGGTATCACAAAAATGTTGACAGCCGAGAAATAGTAGCTATTATAATCTAACTTGAGAGTGCTTTCACACCATATCAAACGCAACACAACAAAACGTAACTTATTGTATGATGTTTCCTTTATCTTAGGGCTACTTTATTTCTGTTTTTTATTTTAAATAATAATTTCAGTACCCTTTTTCAATTGAGGTTAACATTTTGAATAAAAACCGTTTTGTATGACTAAAATACTATAGGTAGTTGTATTGTACGAATTATAATTTTTAGTAGATGTAAAAAAGTTTCTTTATTCTGTCTGTTGTACATTTTTCCAATGTTAATTTTCTTTCTACTGAATTTTTGTAAACAGTTTTCTTAAGTGTAGCCTACCCATCACACACAGGCTCTATAAAATTAATAATTTATTTTTTAAAACATTTCATAATACAGCACATACACTGGAACTTGAACGTATTTAGCCTATTTAGGCTACAGAACGATACTTCAAGTAATCCATATGATCGAATGAAAAATCACCTCAATTATTTCCATGAGAGCTTTGAAAGTAATCTGTAAGTGACATTGCACTACTTTGAAGTTCAAATTGAATTATTGAAAAAAATCATGTAATAGTAGGAAATATTACAAATAATAAGAATTTTTTTTTTTTTTGTTTGTCAATGGCGCAACAGCCCAATGAAGGGCCTAGTCTTACCAGCTGGTTGCCAGTTTCATATTCACTCCACTATACAACCCGTCCAAGCAAAGAAGACACCCCGGCATGACGGGAAAATGACTCCAGCCCGGCCAATACCGGCCCAAAAGCCATAAATTCTTAAACAGAACCCAAAGCCCCGAACCAACACCGACCGAGCCGAAGCCACCCCCACCCCGCCAGAATGCCCTCCCAGCCCGGACAGGCAATACAGCAGGCGAATAATCATCAACCAGGATAGTGGTAACGTGTGGTTAGCACGTCGATCCTCTCAACCATAAGCCAGTCTTCACAACCAAGTGAAGATGCAGAACACCTCTGAATAACATGCAGTTAATCAGTTGGAGTGTAATGCAACAATTGATATTTCTCCAGAAACGGGAACCGACCGACTGTCTTTACTAACGACAGCCAATCTCCCAAAGGAGGTAAATAATAAGAATAATGATTGAATATAAGAATTATTCAATTAGAATGAATTACAGATTACATTAAATTGCTTCTTTAAATGTACGGTAGGCCTACCGTTTATATTGTAATAGATTTCAATTACTTCTCAACTTCTAATGATCTGATCAGTAGTTATTAACATGATCTAAATAATTGCAATACAGACATCAATATTATTTTCATCCTTTGTGTCTAGCAGGAACTGCTAATATAAGGTCGACTTCGAGTGGAAGAGAAGGCATGACTTTGGGTACATTCACACAAAAATTAGACAACACAATACTCTTTGTTTTGACTATACCCTAGGACAGACAGTACAAAACGCAAAAACCTTTTTAAAATCTGTTGATATCTGATAGTTCAGAACTTATTGTATTATGTATCAATGTTTGAATCTTTTAATACAGATTTCAATTAAAACTTTTAGATAATACTGACCTGAAAATTCCCTACGTCTGGATTGATAACGGATTTGAAAATAAGTTTAATATAGTATGTTTACTATTATAGCTTCTACCAAAAGTTTAAGCAGTTTCGTCTGTTCCTTGTGCGCTCCAACAGCTGATGTTATCAGAGTTGTCAATTAGCTATGCCTAGATTACTAGATATTTTTGAAATCAAAATAGGCAATAGATACTTTACATCAGCTGTTAGTAGGTTACATAACGTACAAGAGACAGACGAAACCGCCTAACTTTTTGGCATCAGCTATGTTTATAAAAAGAAATCGATTTTAAATTATAGTAATCTTAACCTAAAATCATGATACTCACCAGAATATATTTATTTTGAAGATTGTAACCGGATAAACAACACTACACCTTCAGAAAAACACTTTTCTACCAAGTTAGAAAATTTCAAATGTCCAGATAAACAATAATATTGTAAACACTTGTTTAATAATATGTAAAATATAAAAAAGTGTCACAGACTATTTGTTATGGTGGACTAAAAACAAAATAGATAACTTACTCTAATATCAGACTTAACTTTAGCAGAAGAGATTTATGAATTGACTTGGATTTATAAAATTGACAAAGATTTCAAGGTTCAGGATTTCACTAAAATAATATCGTTGTCACTTGCAATTTTATTAGAGACCGTACGTGAAATTTATGTGTACATAGCAGACAGCAGACAGAAACTGAACTGAAACTGACTAGCCAACCCAAAAAAAATCCTTTCTTCAAAAGTAGGCTTACCAACATAATCTTGAAATAATTTTGAGGGATGATTTCAACAAATTAGATGAATATTGGAAGATTTGGAAAGAAATTGGTAAGATTTATGCAATTGAGAATTTTTTGAGATGTTTTATGATAGATTTTACTGCTTCTTATGACATTTTTCATAAAATTATTTTCAGCTGTTCCTAACAGCTGTCAAGGTCGTTGAATTTCCATCGGCTGCTAGATTCTGGATTCAGCCGAATGTCAAAATGTCAATTGATAGGGGAAGTACGGTAACATCTTTTTGAAAAGTTTTTTATACTGAATTCACTAGTTTTAATTGGTTCTTTTGTGAGACAAAACAATTTACCATTTCTTTGAAGTTGAATTTAGTTTTTATCAAACTAAGAAATTCATCCAACCTAAAGAGATTGAAATTACATAGTTACTGTACTGCTTTTTTAAACATAACTATAAGATCACATTTTAATGAATAAGATAGCATCAACATCATTAAGGTATTTTAGCAGTATCAAAAATAAAATGGGAGATTTTCAAAAAGTGACACATTGTATTTTCGATATGGATGGACTCTTGCTAGGTAAGTAACTTGAATTTTACTCATGTTGTACAAGGTTGAGGTTATTTTTAGACTGCTCTTGAAAATCGTTATCAACAGAACAGCCTGCTGCAAAATTTAGGCATAATCTTGTTATTGCGGTTTTTTGGCAATAGAATCAAGGTTGAATTACCTCTTATCAGTAGGCCCACTTTGAAATGGTATTCTATTGTATCAGTCTATTCTGTATTGAAAAAAATTTCAAGGTGAAAGCAGTCCCACCTAGAACCAATAAAAAAATTTAAATCTTATTTCTTGAAAAAATATCAATTTCATTTTAGAATAATTGTTTTTGACTGTAAACTATTGCCATATTCATAATATATTATTCACAATCACCTCATTTACTGAGTAGTATAGGCTAGTTGTAAAATATATAGTCTAAGCGTTGTTTATTCATCTACATTTTCTATTTCTATATTACCCATTTTCCCAAATCTTAATATTTAATAATTCTTGTATTTAATAATTCTTTATACATTCCACATTAATGGTGTGATCACACTATGTCGGTTTTTTAGTTAAGTCGATTCATGATCTAGATTAAGTAGATAAGTTACATCGAGAAATAGATAGGCTTCAATTAGAAAGATAGAAACTATGGGAGCTACAAATCTTATATTACAAATCTTATTATTACTTGGATATTGTTACTTAATGTTAATATATTCTAATTCTCAATTTTTAAAACAGATGTTCCTCATTTGGGTAAAGCTATTTCAGTTTATAATTTCTGATTGTTTCCATTTCTAATACTTATCAGCTTCTCTACTAGGATCTACTCAATCAAGTCAACATGGTTCAAAATGACCTCGTGTAGTGGCATAGTCTTTCCAAGCAAAGAAGACCCTCTGGCAAGTTGAGAAAAGTACTCCAGCAAATCCAGCTTGTTCAATATTTGTTCAAGAATTATAAATGTGGTTTTTATAGTAGATCAAATTGTTTCCTACGATTTGAGATTAAATTGATAATTTTTGAACCAATATTGACCGAGCTTGATTCATTTTCCCATCTTGCCAGAGGGTCTTCTTTGCTTGGACAGACCATACCATAATTTAAAATTTACTGATTCACTGAGAAATTGTTCAGAAATCACAGAAGTTCAAACAAAGTTATATAAAAGATCATGTAAGTTACAAGGAATAAAATTTGCCATGAATCATGTTTCATGTTATAAAGTCGACATCAATTCTAGATAGTCTGACAAAAGTTTCAAAAACTTTCCACATAAAAACTAATCTTTATTTGGACTAATAGAAAGATAAATTTTCTATTACTTCATTACTAAAGAATTGAGTAACTTACATTAGACAAATTGAAAAAGAATTACCAAGAATTAGTCCCATTACTAAAGAATTGAGTACATTAGACGAATTAAAATTTAACAGTGTGCGAGTTTCAATCTTTTACTTGGTTGTAATGAAAATACAACCTCAATCACAATACATGACTACAAGATCACAAGATGATGATTACTAATCTATATACATATATAGGTATAGATTACTAGTCATATTTGCACTGTTTATTTATTGATAGTCAAAAGTTATTTTCATATTCTCATCAAAATTAGGAAAGGAGACGGTTTGTACATGTGTCAGTGTTTTCACCTATGAGTGTCATTGTAATATCTCTAATAAATAGATAAATTATGTATATTATCATTTACATAATATAATATATAGCCTGCATAATAATGTATATAGGAATATTCCAGCATCACATGGAGAGAATAATCATTCACCAGACACGTAGAAACAATTAACCACATAGGCCTCGGTAATTGCTTTGATCAAAGTAATCGTTTCTCAGAACTGAATAGAATCATCACGTATTGTCAATTATTATTAATTAGATACCTATTATTATTATGTCAGACAGAGGCAGCTCTAATTAAAATTAATTAATTATTGAACAATTGATCTTATTAATTTTTTAAAACAGTATTTCTCATTTTGTTCTTAATTGAGTTATTACGAGTACGGTAGTTATTGGTTGAGTCGTTAGTGATATTGTGGTAGTTATCCATATTAAATGATAAGACAAGATATTGTCAAACCTTGATTGATTAAAAATCGAGACACCAGTTTCGGTTGCTACACAATTATCAAAGTGAATTATAATTGATTATTGGTTATTAGTTGAAACAAAGTTGAAGTTTGAAGATTTTTTCATGTGTAATTTTTCATTTTTGTTTGACTGAAATAGTTGTATGTAATAATGCTAACACTGCTCTATTATAACATAATGGTAGTGCGTTCTGATATCTTTTATTTTTATTGAAATTGTATTGATAATTAAAATAAACAAAAATATTGATGGCTCAACAGCACATGAAGGGCCTAAGCCTACCAGATGGTTGCCAGTTTCAATTTTCATACTCACTCCACTATACAGTCCATCCAACTTATAATATTATAAATAATAAATGGTTCTCCTTGGACGTTTCCAATATAGATGTTGACATGCTTAAAGGAATAAAGTTATTCTTATTCTCAAGTGGAAATTTATAATATTGAGTTTTATCATGGAGGTAACTTCTTTCATTATTCACTTCTTGAGTTTTATTATTCAACATAACCTGGTATTAGACTGTTTAGTATAAATTTATAAATAGTGTAATAATAATATTCGTGTAACCTGGCTGGCTCAGGTCTGGTGTCAGAGTTTTCAGGTCGCTCCTGATCAATTTCAGGGCCTCTGACATGTCTTAACGACTATTTTTAGGCAGCCGGGACCGACGGCTTAACGTGTCCATCCGAAACACGGGAAAGTGGCCTGAGAAAAATTCCTGAGGTCTGACCTGGGTTTGAACCCGGGACATTTGGGTTGCAACGCCAGCGCCTTACCCACTCAGCTACGCCACCCCCGATAGTGTATAGTATAAATTGATAGTGTATAGTATAAGTGAATAGTATAAATTGATATTAGTACAAATTGAGGAGCAGTTGAAGGCATTAGCCTTATACAAATGTATTTTTGTATAAATACTGATTGATTGAACGATTAATGAACAATTGATCTAATAAACTTCCTATTTCGTTTTCAGATACAGAAGGAGTCTATAAAGCAAGCTATGAGAAACTGTTGAAACAATATGGACATGATTACACAGAAGATATTAGAGTCAAAGTTTTGGGAACAAAAGAACAGGATACAGCGAAAATAATTATTGAATCCTATGGATTGCCTTTGACTGTTGAAGAATTTAGCAAAGAGTCGAAAAAACTGCAAGTGAGTGATCTCAGCAAAGCTACTTTGTTGCCAGGTTAGTATAGATTTTGTTTGATTTCTGACAGAATATCGATAGGAATAGAATAGTTTTTTTATTGAAAGATGAGGAAGTTGAACTGAATTTGAATTCTTCTATACGGTATACTCTATCCAGGGCCCTTCGGTTGTTTTTTTGGCGACCTGTGCCCGGTTTGCCGTCCTCATGCCAGAAAAAGTTGAAAAAACTACAACAAATCTTTAAAAATATTAGTGAGAAGTTTTTATCGGAAACTGTGCAAGATTTTGGAAAGCGCCCACCTCCCATTACCAGACGAATGCAATCCAACATATTATTCTCGTATATTCACAGCCAAACATGATTCAAGCTGCCTTGCATGTTCACAGTTTTCTCAAAACAATCGCAATGGCAATGGTGCATGTGGTGTGGCAAAAAGGATTATAGGGACTTGTTTTTTTTAATGTATCCCAACGTATTGTTTCGTATTTTTATGTATTGGATACGTGATAAGCAAAAGCCTACAGGAATTAATAAAAAATTGAGAAAAATTGTCACATTGTACCGTACTTCATCATTAAAATATTGAATTTTTAATTATTGATTCATTTATTTTATTAATTTTCTTGTAAGCACATAAGGATGGGAATTATAAAGTTTTCACAGAAAAATATTGGGAATCATCATAAATATTCCATTTTACTGGGAATAAGAATGTTTGAACAAAAATTCGGAAACTCGGTAACGAGCAAATTGAAGATTTCAGCCATTACCACTGCTCTACCAAACTCTTAGCAATAGGTTGACTTGCTTCGACTTCCATTAGACACGTATTTTGTAATTTACATAAATAAAATGAATGAATCTGAATATCTCTCTTTCTTGCCAGGCGCCGAACGCCTAGTCCGTCACCTGCACCAGTCATCGGTTCCAATCGCGGTGGCCACAAGTAGTGGCGCGCCACAAGTGGCCCTAAAGACCACCAACCATCAGCCGCTGTTTGCACTGTTCCATCACATTGTGTCGGCCAGTACTGACGCCGAGGTGGTCAATGGGAAACCGGCGCCTGACATCTTCCTGGTGGCGGCCCAGAGGTTCAAGGATGGGGTGAAACCCGAACAGGTTGGTGAAAAAATAGCCTGTTGAATAGGTGATATTGTGGTAGTTATCCATATTAAATGAAAATAATAATCATAATCATCTTTATTGAGTAATAATACATAGAAGAGTACAATAGGCAAGACCCAAAACTTTTCCTCTTACAATTTATACAAATATATTAAAGATAGGTTATATGATATTTTTCACTACTTTTTACACTAAAATCCAAATTTTGAATTTTGAAGTAGATTAAAAAATACAGTACCTACAAGATATTGACAATATCACTGGCGGCTAGTACCCCCAAAACAGGTGAAGTGCCCTTATCTTTTACTGTAGAGCACTTCACCTGTTTCGTGGGCACGAACGGCCAGTGGATATTGTCAAACCACAGACTTATCAGAAAATCGAGATACCGGTTTCGGTTGCTACACCATTAGCCTATCAGTCTTCGGTAAATCAGTTTAAATCAGAGTTTACCAGAGATTGATAATAGTGTAACAACCGAAACAGATATCTCAACTTTTAATAAATCTGTGGTATGGCATTATCTTCTCTTTTCATTTGACTATGCCAAGTCGTTTATTATAGTCGTCCACAGATCATTGGAATAACCAAGGTCACGAGATTGCTGAGCCCTGTTGCCACGGTTGTCCACCCTCACCCAAACAAAACATCACTCCTTCTCTCTCTCTCACACACACACTCTTCTGTTCTTGGTACAACTATACTTTGATATTGTTTTGCATAAAAAAATACTAATTAACATTTTATGATAAAGAGATGGTACGTATTTCACAGTGAATATTTTCAATAACTTACTTTTTCGCATAGTGAAGAGGAATGCATTTCACACAAATTAAAAATATTTACTGAGAAATATATATAGTCTATTTCTCATGAATCTTCTATAGTCTGTCCAAGCAAACAAGACCCTCTGGCGAGATGGGAAAATGACTCAAGCTCGGTCAATATTGGTTCAAAAATTATCAATTTGATCTCAAATTGTAGGAAACAATTTGATCTACCATTAAGACCACATTTATAATTCTTGAACAATTATTGACCAAGCTAAAGTCATTTTCCCATCGTGCCAGTGGGTCTTCTTTGCTTGGACAGACTATACTTTGTTGTAAAAGTTGTTCAATCCTTTGTCATATTGCGGAGTTTGGCTCTGTTTTGTATACTTTTAAATAGATTTTCAATTTTTTCAGTGCCTGGTATTTGAAGACGCCCCCAACGGCGTACAAGCTGGTATATCAGCTGGTATGCAAGTCGTCATGGTGCCTGATCCAGTCATACCCAAGGAACGGAGAAAAGCTGCTACCCTGGTACTCAACACACTGGAAGACTTCAAACCGGAGCTGTTTGGGTTGCCTCCGTTCCCTCAATAGGATCAACATTGACAACACCTTCATAAGTTATTATCAAGGGGTAACCGCAACAATACTCTATATAATTCAAATAATACTCTACAAACAATAATATAATAGAGAAAAATGAAAAATAATACAACAATGCCAACACTTTTCATAATGACAAGAGTAATAGCAACACCAGAAACAGTATTGAGAAAAGTGAAAAGTCATCAGAATACAAATGCGTTTGCCTCAAATAAACAGCCATAAATTATGATGAGAAAAGAGATATTGACAATTAACAGCTAGAGATTATGATGGGAAAAGAGATATTGACAATTCAAAGCTAGAAATTATGATGGGAAAAGAGATATTGACAATTAACAGCTAGAAATTATGATGAGAAAAGAGATATTGACAATTAACAGCTAGAAATTATGATGGGAAAAGAGATATTGACAATTAACAGCTAGAAATTATGATGAGAAAAGAGATATTGACAATTAACAGCTAGAAATTATGACAAGAAAAGAGATATTGACAATTACCAGCTAGAAATTATGATGGGAAAAGAGATATTGACAATTAACTGCTAGAAATTATGATGAGAAAAGAGATATTGACAATTAACAGCTAGAAATTATGATGGGAAAAGAGATATTGACAATTAACAGCTAGAAATTATGATGAGAAAAGAGATATTGACAATTAACAGCTAGAAATTATGATGGGAAAAGAGATATTGACAATTAACAGCTAGAAATTATGATGAGAAAAGAGATATTGACAATTACCAGCTAGAAATTATGATAAGAAAATAGATAATTGCAACACCAAAAAATAATCTATAGAAAAAAGTGAAAAATAATCAGAATACTATTGCGTTTGCTTTGACTAAACAGCTAGTAAATTTATGATAAGAAACTGCAACGTACAGAAAAACTGATGAGAAAAGATATTGTGAACCAACTGGGAAGGGGAGAAATGGGAATTCAAACATTTCTTGGTTTTAGCAAGAGATTATCGTAAAACTAAAAAGGAATTAATAGAGAAAAGTTGAAAATAATCAGAATACAAATGAGTTTGCCTGAATTCATAGCTAGAAATTATGATAAGAAACTGCAACGTACAGAAAAACTGATAAGAATATAATGAACCAACTGGGATGGGTAGAACTGGGAATACAAAGATTGTTTGGTTTTTGGTCTTTCCAATTCTAGAAACAAAAAGGTATCATAAAAAGGTTTTAATGCAAATGCTGCATTCTTTCAAATAGGATCCCAGTATTTATTATTAGAAAGTTATATTAAATCCTAGAGAGTTCTATCATTCTATGATTCTATATTGTGTGAAGAACCGACATAACTGCATAGGATTGCACATCATGGGAAATGTCATTCCATTTTTATAAAAAGCGTTATATCAATATTTATTATAATCATTAGCCAAGTTAGCTGAATCTCTATCTCCACACTTTTTCGATTTTTGTGTGCTGCACGGTATGTTCTAGTTTGTCCAAGCAAAGAAGACATTCTGGCAAGGTGGGAGAATGACTTCAGCTCTGTTAATATTTGTTCAAAAATTATGAATTTGGTCTCAAATTAAAGGAAACATTCTGATCTTCAATTTGAGACCAAATTTATAATTTTCGAACCAATATTGACCGAGTTGGAGTCATATTCACATTTTGCCAGAATGTCTTCATTGGTTGGACCGACAATACGAATACTTCAGCAAAATATTATGAAGATTACTATGCAGCATAAAAATTAATCAAGAATGGAAATAGGAATTGTAGTAAATCGCTTTAGTGAAGTTAATGTTTTTTGAAAATTATAAAATAGAGTTTTATTTTTCTATGTTGAGAAATTTAGTAGTTTTCTACACTTAGATCTAGTGATTATTTCATGCACAAGTTATTCATTGTTTAACCATTTATCGTTATAATTCAAAATTCTAAATGTTTCAAGTCTTAGGAAAATTCTAGAGGTAGTTGATGGTATAGCGAAGCATAATTTTTGGAATATTCGTATTCTTCACTAATTTTCTATGTGATTGATAAAAATATTATTATTCTTTATTCATATGTGATTGATGATAGATATTATTCTTCATCCATTTTACAATGATTGTTTTATCCTAAATTATAAATAAAGTTTATAGATTGTCTTCTTAGAAAAGTAGTAACATAATATTAACATTATGTTATATTTTAATCAAAAATTCTATTTCTTTTGTAAAAAATTGATTTGAGAAGAAAATATGTATTATTACTATACAATAGTTTACCAAAGAATTACGGCTAGATCTAGTCAAATTAATTTTTAATTTCAACAAAATATATTTTCATGTTTCCACAAAAATGGAATTTTCATAATATTAATTTCTGTAGTGAAATTCTGTATTTTTAGTCACTGGCGGCTCGTGCCCACGAAACAGGTGAAGTGCTGTACAGTAAAAGATACGGGCACTTCACCTGTTTCGTGGACACGAGCCGGCAGTGAAAATGAATGCATCTAATTAGATATAGATAATTCATCAACAAAATTTAGCTATTTATTGAACTTAAAGTTAATCTACTTAATCAATCCCATCCAATCAAAGCATGTTATCAGCTCAAAATAAAATTGAACCCATAATATATTTTTAGGTCAAAATTGTTATTAAACATAATTTTCCTATAATAAAGCACGCATTAACTTTATAAAACTAAAGAAATTTAACTGCCAAATTCACTATTTTACTAAAATAGATCCTATATTTTATTGCCAATAAACTATGTAACTTATATCATTGATACTTAACTAGATGTTAATCTAACCTATGAATTAATTCTATGTATGTTACATGTATAATGCTATAATAAAGTTTATTTTTATGCAGAGTTCTTATGTTATTCATTTATAAAAGCGAATATTTTTTACCCTCAGTTCATGTTCAGGAGTCAGCTTCATAAAATTTTAGTAGTCTTGTAAAACAAGAAAAAGGCGGTCACACTCACAACATAATATTAATAGATTGGACTATTGTAAAATAAATTTTGATTTTTTGGACGTTGACCCTTTTTTCTTTATTACAAACTTCTAAAATTTTATGAAACAGAAACAAATTTTTCAGGTACGGTACCAATCAATGTCATTGATCTCCAATAGACAGATGCTTGGAGATAATAATTATATCTATTATTATAGCTAAAGCTAAATAGTAAGGCGATTTCGTATTTCTCTTGTACGTGATGTAACCTACTAACAGCTGATGTGAAGCATCTATTGTCTCTTTTGATTTCAAAAACATCATCTAGTCATTTGATAGCTCAATGACAACTCTAATTAACAACATCAGCTGTTGGAGCGCACAAGGAGCAGACGAAACCGCCCAACGTTTTGGTTTCAGCCAAGGCCGAACTTAAATGTTGATATAGTCTGTCCAAGCAAAGAAGACCCTCTTGCAAGATGGGAGAATGACTCAAGCTCGGTCAATATTGGTTCAAAAATTAGAAATTTGATCTCAAATTGTAGGAAACATTTTGTTCTACAATTTGAGACCAATTTTATATTTTTTGAATAAATATTGATCGAGCTGGAGTCATTTTCCCATCTTTCTAGAATGTCTTCCCTGCTTGGACAGTCTTCAACCTTCCTTCAATTCAATTCCTCTTTCTTGCTTCATTCACCTTCGTCTTCTTATTCTCATTACATTCCTTCTTTCTCGCCCTTTTTTTTCTTCTCCTCCTCATGTCTTACTTCCCTCAAATTTTGATCTACTATTACGACCATATTTATAATTCTTGAACGAATATTTACCAAGTTGGAGCCATTTTCCCATCTTGCCAGAGGGTCTTCTTTGCTTGGACAGACTATATACCTAAAGGTACTAAGAAACTTTTCAAAGTTTCTTTAATTGAGATCTTTTATTGCCTTCTATAGTTTGGCCGTGAGTCAGTTATACTATACCAGACCTCAATCCATTTGATCTCCAATTAAACATCTTACGAGAATCTGGGATCAACTTTGACCGTGGTCAAGGCAAGGAAAATAGGATGACAACTTCAAGAAAATAAGTAGAAGGAAAAGTCAAGCTTGATTTAATCAACACAAAACTACTGAACTAAATAAATTGATACAAATATCAAAATACTACTCTGTTTAAAGTTGATAACAATATCAACAAAACTATGCAATCATTACAATAAATTATGGAGTTCTGCTAACCTTACTAGGTGTAGTCTGTCCAAGCAAAGAAGACATTCTGGCAAGATGGGAAAATGACTCCAACTCCATCAACATTGTTTCAAAAATTACAAATTTAGTCTCAATTTGTAGGAAACATTCTGCTCTACGATTTGAGACCAAATGCATATTTTTTAAAAACAATATTGATTGAGCTGGAGTAATTTTCCCATCTTGCCAGAATGTCTTCTTTGCTTGGACAGACTATACCACTAGGAAACGTTACAAAGTTTCTTTAGTTGAGATCTTTTATTGCCTTTATACTATCCATTACGCTTTCAAAAGAATAATTAGATGAATCAACTATCGGCTTCAGTCTGTATGGTATCATTTCTCCTCCGGAATCTACGACGAAAAATATCCTGTAAAGAATAAAACAATTATGTCAATACCGTACCATAAGTGTATTTATTTGTTTATTTATTTAATGATTGATACAGTGAGCTGGAGTCAATGACCCAGCCCACATACAACAACGTCATAAATACTAATACTAATACCATTGGTAGGCAATGATACAGTCTGATCAAGCAAATTATAGATTTGGTTGGTCTCAAATTGAAAACAACATTCTGCTCTACGATTTGAGACCAAATTTATAATTTTCGAACCAATATTGACCGAGCTCAAGTAATTTTCCTATCTTGCCCGAATGTCTTTTTTGCTCGACTAGACGGTTTCATCAAGTTGAGTTTTTACAGTACATTTTCACTTTGGATGATAATGATAAATAAACATTAGATTTTTTTATTTTAAATAATTATCAAAGAACCCTTTTTCAATTATTTTTTTAATAATTGAAAAAGGGTCCCAGAGATAAAGGAAACAATCAACATTAGATTATGAATGTATCAAAAGAATAATAATCGTATCGAAAAGGTATTGTAGGCAACCACAACTGTATTGAACTTACAAGAATTCTCTATTCGATTGTATATTTTGATTCAAGTAGCAAATTGTAGAATAGAATATTCATTTATTCAACAATAATACAGAAAATTTCCATACAGTTGAATAAAATCAGAAAAGTTTACAGTCAAAAATTTCTATAAAAGCAAATTCAAATCAAGTTATTATGTAAATCATACATTGAAATTACATTATTGGCATACATAATCGACATTGGAATACATAACATTTAATGTAATTTGTGTATCTTCTTAAAAGGGGATTAAACGGTGGACACAAAGTTTTAGAGAACCTTAGTATTCAAGAATTAGAAATTCTTCTCTTATATCACAATTATAAGGATTATTTTTATAAAACACACAATTCAATTATTATGGAAGACACAATGTCATATTTTATCAAGTATAGTCTGTCCAAGCAAAGAAGAACCTCTGGCAAGATGGGAGAATGTCTCAAGCTCGGTTAAAATTGGTTAAAAAATTATTGATATGGTCTCAATCGCAGGAAACAGTCTTATCTACAATTTGAGACCAACTCAATATTAAATTAGCAATAAAAAATTTTTTTGAACCAATATTGATCGAGATGGAGTCATTTTCTCATCTTGCCAGAGGGTCTTCTATGCTTGGACTGACTATACTATGGTCCAAGAGCTTACCTGAACAATAGTCCCGCGCAATCCCCGCCAATCAAATTATAATCGGCCGCTAAATGCTGATCGGGCGTTACAATTAACGCCACAAACGGCGTTCGACGTCGATCAACTACTGATTGGCAGTTAACCAGGTGCTGATCGGCGGTTAAACCAAGTTTAATCCTCTCCTCATCAACAATCGAATTATTGCCACTTATTTTCTGATCGGCGTTTAAACCAGCATCAACTCCCTTCTTATCAACTATTGAATGCTGATCTGCGTTTAAACCAGCGTCAACAACCTTCTTATCAGCGGTTAAACCGTCGTTAAGTTTCTGCTGACCTCCAATCAAATCTCCAACATTTCTATGCTGACCGACGATTAAATCATTGGTCACTTTTTGCTGATCAATAATTAAATCGTTATCACTCATCTTTAATAACTCATCACAAACTTTTGGCAGCTGGATTGCATCACTAACTCTTGCCTGGTGGACTATCTTGTCTCCAACACAGTTTCGAGACTGATCCAAGGTTAATCGTCCGTTAACCAAGCGTTGATCGATGGTTAGATCGCCGCTAAACCAGCGTTGATAGTCGGCCTGTGTGCGGACGTCGACGGCCGATGGTTGCGGTTTGAAACCTGGGTGAGAGTGGTACCACCCCACCACCGCTAGACCGCGCTCCTCTATAGCTGTGCTGGCTTCGCTTTGCGATACTAAAACATAAAAATGGGAGGTTGAATGAATGAAAGCATGAATGAATGAATGAATAAAAGAAAAGATAAATAAAATAATGAATGAAAGAACTAATTAATATCGCAACAAAATCAAATAACTTCACCTTCAACTACAGAGTGTATACTAACAGTATGGCTATTGATTGTTTGAGTGTCACACTCATGTTTGGTAAACTCCGTCGATCCATCATACTTTTTGCATCCATCAACTCTCATCAGATGTGAAGCTGGCTACGAAAAGTTAGGCGGATTCGCCTGTTCCTTGTGCGCTCCAACAGCTGATGTTTACTGATCTCTGGTAAACTAAAACTAAAGCTCAAACTAAAAGTTTTTTAGTTTACCAGACATTGATAATGATGTAACAACCGAAACCGGTATCTCGATTTTCTAATAAATCAGTGGTTTGACAACATTCATTTCATTTAATGACATGACATCCCTTCTTCGAATTCTATTGTTTATCGCTGACTTTCTCATTTAGCTATACACCTTAGGCAATTTAGCTATTATTCTGGTTTTATACTGAACCAACCTGGACAAATCTCACAGCCCACTTGATCGGCGCTGACACTGCGACAAGGCACAGCCACATGTACCTCCAGCCGTCGGTCGCCCTGGTCATAGATACCGCCCAGCAGCCCAATCACCTCACTCTGCATGTTGGAACTGCCGTGCCAGTTAGCCACCAATAGGGCGCTCGCTTTCACAACGGTACAAAATGGCTCCTGGAAAATTCGAATTCAATTCAAAATCAAATTTGTTCTAAATTGCAAATAATACAATTTTATCAATATAATGCATGAATTTTATGCTGTAGCAGATACATACAGAGTGCATGTTGAGTAGTTATGAAAGTGTGGTAGTTACCCATATTAAATGAAAATACAAGATATTGTCAAACCACTAATAAAAAAGCGAGTTACCGTTTTCGGTCACTACACCATTATCAATCTCTGTCTTTTCCCCTTTCTCAGAACATTTTCTCTTCAGAATTAATTTTTTACAATTCTCATTGATTTAAAATACCAGTCAACAATCAGCAGGTATCCTACAATAATGATAAAATATTTTTAATTAGATTGTTCCATATGATACACGTATCATGTTGCTTATCTTCTTCAATGCATATACACAAGCAACAATATTAGGAACAACTACACTTCGTTCCTCAGTTACCGGATTGAAATTTTGGAACAAAGTAATCCTGGATCAATCGGTACTAGTATCAGAATAATTATCACAGTTGTCTTTGAAAAATGAAATGATAATATAGGTTATGTTTACTTTATCACAAAGTACAATATTATAATGAAATTGGAATTAATCGAAAGGAAAATCATATTAATACAGTGGAACAACGATAATTCGTAGTTCATGGGACCAAAGATTTTGTAAGAATTAGGGAAGATTACGAATTATCGAAGCTATTAATCAAGGTAAGTAAATCTACCAGGTAGGCCAGCGTCCATAAAAGCCCAGCAGTCCACTTTTTTCCTGCCGGATGACGTCACAAGTTTTATTTTTTACATTATGCTTTATACCTATATTTATGATTCGACATGTATCTAGGATTCCAATTTTCCAGATGTTCCACAGAGAATTGAAAAATAAAAAAATATCACGTAAAAAGCTCAATATCAATGAAAATAATTGTGAAAATATTTTAAAATGATGAATTAATTTATTGAGTATTATCACAGTCGAATAATGATGAATAATGTTGTGATAGGTATTAGAACAATATAATGAGTGCTATTGTTGTCATAAATTGGGGCCAAAAAAATAAGCTTTAGTGGGTTCAAACTATGCGATTACGATTATAAAAATGAAAATAATCATATTTCACTACAAAACAACTAGGACAACTTAAAAATATTGTTTCCTTGTTAATTGAGATGTTCTCAACTCATCAGAATTAATTACAACAATACTATTCTTCAACACTAACGAAAATAGGTTATGTTTACATTTTCATCAGCTGTGCTTTTCATTTTGGGTGCTAGAGTGCGACACTGTAGAAAAATAGTGACGTCAGATTTGTGAACCATAATTTCCAGGCAAATATCCCACCTGGTAAGATTTACTAGCCTTGGCTATTAATGATGGAAAATTATTTCAAGGGAATGAGCTTTCACTACGAATTATAGAGGTACGAAGTATCGAGGTTCCACTGTATAACATTTTATAAATACATTTATGATATTCCAATAACTTACATATTTTCCTTTCACGATAAATGTGTGTACTGTGTTCTCTACTAAGATGATGTTGCCACAACTGAATTCAATTGGATCAAATTTCCCAATTCGTTATCAAATCGAGTGAATCGAATCATTAATCCGGATTAAATCTAATCACGTACTAAGCAACTAGGATAATAAATGGAAAAAATATATAAGTTACTGTATAAATAAAACTCACCGGATTCTCCTCAGTGAACTCTCTGCACGTGATCAAATCCATTTTCTCATGATGACTGCTTCTAACTTTACTCTCTTTCACAACTCGCTTGATCAGCAAAGATCTCGAAGCTTCCTCATCATTAGCTCTGAACTTGAAGCAAGGCATTCGCTTTCTCGCACTCAGGCGCTGTTTCAACTCAGCACCGCCGGTTTCAGATGGTTTCACAGTTTCTGGTTTCGACGGTACTTGTTGGCTTGTAACCGGTTCAACCGGTTTGGCCGGTTCATAGGAGGCGGTTAGGTAGTGGCATTGTTCTAAAACGAAAGAGAATTATATAGTACAAAAATATTGGTCTCTCGGTGAGGGTGATCTATCGGTGAACGTGAAGTCAAGCCACGAACACTGTGGACTGCTCTTGGATGGGTGACCGGTATTTCGCCAAGTACACATTGTCGAGGTGGAACTACCCGTAAGGGTCTCCCCACCATTAAAAGCCATAAGAATACTTTTTTTAGGACGAAAAATAAAGGAAGTACTGAAAACTTAATTGGTAATTAAAAGTAGGCTAGAAACTACCAGTATAGTCTGTCCAAGCAAAGAAGACATTTTGGCAAGATGGGGAAGGACACCAGCTCTATTAATATTTATTCAAAAACTTTAAATTTGGTCTCCAATTGTAGGTCAGAATGTTTCCTACAATTTGAGATTAAATTTATAATTTTTGAACCAATATTAGCTGAACTGGAGTCATTTTCCTATCTTGCCAGAATGTCTTCTTTGCTTGGATAGACTTTATAGATGTCGCCAAAAAGTTGAAAGATTTCCTAGCTGATGTAACCTACTAACAGCTGATGTAAAGCATCTAATAACTTTTTTGATTTCAAAAACATCATCTAGGCATAGCTAAATGACAAATCTGATTGACAAAATCAGCTGTTGGAGCGCACAAAAAGCAGACGAAACCGCCTATTTTTTACTTCAGCTATATCTGTCTGTCAGTAATGAGTCAAAACACATGAAAGTAATAAAGAGAGTTTCCTGTCATCTACTTCAACCTACTTTCTTTCTTGTGTGAATACTATTTCAATAGTCTGTCCAAGCATAGAAGACCTCTGGCAGGATGAGAAAATGACTCCAGCTCGCTCAATATTGGTTCAAAAAATATTGATTACATCTCATATTGTAGATCAGAATGTTATCTACAATTTGAGATCAAATTGGTAATTTTTAAACCAATATTGACCAAGCTGGAGTCATTCTCCCATCTTGCCAGAGGGTCTTCTCTGCTTGGACAGACTATATCTAGTCTTGAGACTGAAGAGCAAGTTTCACCTAACCTATCTTACTAATCGATTCAAGCTACTGATAAGATTATAAAAATAAGAACTTACCACAGCCGAAGTTGATGTACCCTTTCTGTTCCAAATAGGCATGCACTCGACTGATCAGGTTAACATCGCCACAATTTTTCAAACCGAATCTGACCGACGTCTTGGTTACATAGTTGGGCTTGCTTTCCAGCCATGTATTCACAATATGACTCCGTATCTGCAAAAATAACATCAAATATTAACAAATCATTCAGAGTTGCGGCGCATGTATACATGTATAGTCTGTCCAAGCAAAGAAGACATTCTGGCAAGATGGAAAATCACTCCAGCTCGGTCAATATTGATTCAAAAATTATAAATTTAATCTCAAATTGTAGGAACCATTCTGATCTACTATTTGAGACCAAATTTATAGTTGTTGAACAATTATAATAGAAGATTATTTAGTGAAATGAGAAGATTTGAATGAGTCACAAATTCCTTGAGAATTCCATCATTTATTTGTCATAGTCGGTACAAGCAAAGAAGACATTCTGGCAAGATGGAAAAATGACTCTGGCTCGGTCAATATTGAAATATAGAATTTCGGTTTCAAATTGTAGATCAGAATATTTACTACAATTTAAGAGAAAATTTACAATTTTTGAACCAATATTGACCGAGCTTGAATCATTATCCCATCTTGCCGGAATGTCTTCTTCGCTTGGACATCTATAGCCAACTAAACTTCGGAGTTTTTCTAAAACTTCGGACTAAACTTCAAGTATTTCTTGGAGTGGAAAACCTGGCAGGAACCGAAATTTGTGCTTAACCTAAAAATTTGGACTATATTTTAATCAAAATTGTGTTCTGAGAAATAGTCCGGGCCTGTCATAGCCTGTTTTTTTCTTTCACTAAGTATTTTGTCATTAAATTTAATAAATTGAATAACAATTATTAATTTCACTCACCCTCAAGTAACGGTTGAAATTCTCCGATTTGGCGAAAAATTCCGGATGCAGTTTCATTTCTTCCTCGCTGACTATATCGAAATTTAACTGTAATTCTTCGGTGGGAGGTGGCAAACTGTAGATTTTCTCCAGACGTTCCTGTATGGTCTGCATGTATTTGCTCATTACAGCCGCTTGGTGGCTTTGAATTGCTAAAATTCAATAGTAGAGAATTAGAATCAATCATTTTTATTCACCTTAAAGCCTTAAGTTACGTTTTCCTGTACACGACACGACAGTCGGTCGCAATCAGATAGCTACAGCTAACCACAGCTTGTTTAAAAAATATGCATATGGTTTTCGTTGTGGCATCGACTATAGTTGTGTCAAGCACAGAAGAGCCTTTGGAAACATGGCTGCCATTCACTGCTGCCAGTAGTCGAAATGAAAATTGTTCTAGTATAACCAAATTTAGGAAGAAATAGTACAGGCTTAT
The DNA here is from genome assembly GCA_017141385.1 of Sogatella furcifera. Taxonomy (NCBI): domain Eukaryota; kingdom Metazoa; phylum Arthropoda; class Insecta; order Hemiptera; family Delphacidae; genus Sogatella; species Sogatella furcifera. The sequence goes on from CM029558.1 coordinate 14,220,057, forward strand.
GCCCGGTTTTTCCAAGCACACTCAAATTTGAGGGACCCTCAAGTTTACTACACTTTACTACATTTCCTATACTTATAATAGAAAATGTCAGCTGTTCATCAAAATTTGAGGGTCCCTCAACTTTGATTGTGCTTGGAAAACCAGGCATCAGTGTGCTTGGACGTGTGCGTCTTTCGGAGGAGACGATAAGCCATCGGTCCTGACTACTTCAAAGTAGTCGTCATCTATCATCCATATCATTACCCACGCACAAGCCTATGAGCTCATGTGGGCTTCACCCTCATAACAAACAAAAACCGGGCATTAGACTATTTTTTCTTTCTCAGTTCATAATTATGTTATGATTTGTGCTATCATATGTCAATAATTAAATAAAAAAATATTTTCATTCGTGAAATCAATATGATTGAGATTAGTGTAAAAACGGTAGGTTGGCTGAAGTGATTTTACCCTGGAATTCCAAGTTCTGCGCATGCGTAGTTACACTCTCACTTCCCTCCGCCATCTTGCAAGAGGCTCTTCTGTTCTTGGCACAACTATATCTACTCTATCATCAGTAGATTATCTTTGGTCGTGGGGAGCTACCCATGAGGGTAGGTTCCACTCGCCTTGGTCTCACTCTGGTCACCCATCCGAAAGCAGTACATAGTATTTGTGACTTGACATCAAAATCACCTAGCAACCGTTTTCACTGAACAACGTCGGACAAACCTGTGTGGTTTGCTTAAGCTCAAAGATATGAAGATTGTCTGAAGCTGTTAGGCAGTCGGGACCGAAGGCTTAACGTTTCTTCCGAAAGGCGTATCTTTGTGATTGTGATATGGTCAGAAAATTGTTCCCAGTCAAGATTCAAACACGGGTCCTCTTTATTACCAGACCGGCTCACTCCAACGAGCAACCCAAAATGATGAAAACTTTTTATTTTTTAATTAATATTTTAGAAATATTACAGTGAAAAATTATTAATAGGTGCATTACTTTATTAAGAGTGGGTGTTAGTGGACGGCAAACTGCCGGACGGCAAAATCAAGCCCCATAAGAACAATGTAATTTTCATCAATCTCTTGGAGCAGATAGAGCCTTTATTATGGACAGAATTTCAGGTTATTTATCTCATTGGAAAGAGAATTAAACTCTCCAGGGGCGTGACTTCTTACTTTGTCGATTTCTAGTTTATTTCAATAATTAGAGTTCAATACTTTCATAGTTGATTAATTGAACGATAATTATTAAATAAACTAAAAATCGAAAAAATAAAAAGTCACGTCCCTGGAGAATTTAATTCTCTTTCCAATGACATAAAGGACGTGAAATTCTGTCCATAAATAGAGGCTCTATTTGCTCCAAGAGATTGATGAAAATTACATTGTTCTTATGGGACTTGATTTTGCCGTTCGGCAGTTTGCCGTCCACTACCGCCCACCCTTAAGCCTCAACCTCAATAGCAATTGAGAAATTTGGAAATATTACAATTACTGTATTGAAAAAAATAATTAATTAGGCCTACCTGCTTGTGTAGTAAAGACAGGTACCGTTTGCACTTCTTGTTTGGTTTCAATGACAGGATCCAGTTGGAAATCTTCCACCACAGTGGTATCAATTTTGACGTCTTCTTGTTCGCAATCGCTTCCATCTTCAATGTCGATTTCTTCATCATCTTCTTGCGAGTTGTGCTGTATTCTTATCTGTGAATAGGAAGAAAATTGATAAATGCAATAAATAGATGAAGTATAGATATGATAGTGAGAAGAGAAATGCAAAATTTAGTTAATGAATACAGATAATAGAGTCATTTAAATAATATATTTTTTATTTAATACAATTTTTTTCAGGGTTATGCCCACATGGGCTTTTGGGTCTGTGCGTGGGTAATGGGAAGGATGATGATGAGAGATGAATGGACCTACTGTGTTCCGAAACACCAGGAAGCGATTTTTGAGACTCATAAATTGAATTCAGAGGAATCTCACCGATTAGACGCTCTCTACCACTGGGACAACCGCTTCTCTTAATGGAAACTCACAACAATGTGTGGTTTATAGCTCTAAGCAAAAGAACCTCATTGAGAACAAATTAATTTATTACAAAAATTGGAGGAACTAATTGATGGAAGAAGAGGAGAAGAAAAGACAACCAAGTATAAAAACAATGTGAACAGAAAAACAGAAAATTTCTATTGCTATCAAGTTTCATCTCACTACCTATCAAGATTTATGAAATAGTTGGAAATATTAAATACATATTTAACTTAATTTATTAATAAGGGTTGATAAATAAATTTCAAGTCAAAATTCAATATTTTCGACCATGGTCGAGTGATTTTATGAAGTGATTTGGTTTTTATAATAAATAATGTTTTAATATGAAAAAATATGTTCAAAAATAAGTGTTTTCCAGTGCAAAATAACTAAGTTATAAGCTACATAGTTCTCCATGTTCCTATCTGGGGTGATTCAGGTTATATGGCGAATAAATGAAAAGACAAGATGTTGTCAAGCCACTGATTTAAAATGAATATATATCACATAAATCAGTGGTTTGACAACATCTTGTCTTTTCATTTATTATGGATAACTACCACAATATCAATTTCACAACTACTCAAAGAGTTATATGGCGAAGTGGAACAATCTTTGAGACTCCCCTCTATCAAAAGCCATACGCTAAACAATAATGATATCGACAATTCATTAAATAGTAATGAATAATTTATAAATAAAAATTAACCACGAGGAATTACTAATATCTTACCACTTGTTCCCCGCTAGGTAACGTAATCGAGTTCTGTTCTTCAGGCAAAACATAGGGCAAGTTCATGAGGAGTTCTTCCGAGCTCGAGCACTCCGTTATCTTTCTCTTCTTTCTGCTTTTCCTTCTCCTTTCTTCCTTCTTTTTCACCATCTTCTGTCCTCTCCTATCGCTCTCCTCTTTACGTGGACGTCCTCTCGATTTCCTTGAAAGGAAGAAAGAGAATAATATTCCCTTCATATAAGAAAATATCAAAGTTTTATGAGACGAATATAAAATGAGTTATAATAAAGATACCTATTTCGGTTGCTAAACAAAATTATCAATATCTAGTGAACCCTGGTATAATTGACAGTTTACCAGGATTGATTATGGTGTAGCAACCGAAACCGGTATCTCGATTTTTAATAAATCTGTGGTTTGACAATATCTTGTATTTTCTTTTAATATGGATAACTACCACAATATCACCTGTCCAAACTACTGAACGAGTTATAATAAAGAATGAATAACATAAGAATATTCACTACAATGCTTTTTACAAGATTTATCAAATTTTTCATTTTCAAGATTTATCAAGTTTTTTCATTTATTATTTACTGAGCGTCTACCATTCATTAAGGAGGACCATGGTTCAGTTCCTGCTAGCACTAAATTTTTCAAAGTTTATTTAATTTTGTAAACTTTTGGACATTTTCATCTTAATTTGAATTGAAGAAGTTTTGGGCAATCGCCTGTTTTTTTATATATTTTAATTGTGATAGAATAAATAAATTAATTCGTCAGTTGAAACTTACTTAGCAGCCGAAACAGTCCCTCCGCTATGTGACGAATGAACAGATCCCATAAAAGTATTTCCTCCACTGCCTGAGTTCAATCTCTGACGAGGTGTGGGACTTTGGACCGTGGGTTTGGCTGTGGTTACTGTTGCTATCACCTAAAAAAATTATTGCAATAATTATTAAAACATTAATACGAGAAATGATTGTAACCTTGTCTAAATACAAATCAAATCTTCAACATTTTTCAATTGTATTCAATTTGACGATTCCCTGGTACCCAATTCGCATCCTGAAAATATCCAACAGGCTTATATTGTGCGTTCGCGAATTGTAGGGAAACCCTTTTAAAATAGTGCATCGAGATAAGTTACTCTATTCCCTGTGTGAGGGAGAGATTACCTATTTCATTTGTCTCTTCAACATGTCATCTTGATAGCTGTAAGTATATATTTTTAAACTTTTTCAATTTTAAACAAAATCTATCTAGTAGTAAGTCTGGGCGAGTAAAGAAGGCAATCTGTCGAGATGGGAAAATGAATCCAGCTTGATCAATATTGATTCTGAAATTATAAATTTTGTCTAAAATTGTAGAACAATGTGCTCTACAATTGAAGACCAAATTTATAATTTTTAAACCAATATTGATCGAGCTAGAGCTGGAGTTATTTTCCCATCTTGCCAGAATGTCTTCTTTCCTGAACCAGACTAGGACCTGATTATCTAGGACAGTCGAAGTGCTCGGGAATATACCCTAATATCAGTTATAATTTTACAAGATAACAATACGCCCTGATCACTAATGCCTAGTTTATAGGATGCCAATTGGCGAGGCAATTGTCATAAGACAACTGATGCCGGGCGCAAACGGCAAACAGCTGATAATGTCTATTAGAATTTTCATCAAGCCATGCCTAGCTGAGGATTTTAAAATCAAAAGATTCAATAGATACTTTATATAAATTTAGCTGTAAATTTCATCAGACAATTGTGAAAATTGGCATAGTATAAACTAGGCATAAGGAACTTTAAAAGCAAATATTATTTTTATATGTTTTAATAAGATAAAACCAAAATCGATACATACCTCCTCGATAGACGCCGGTATCTGCATATCATCGATCAATTCGGCACAGTCGATAGTCGACAGCTGACTATCGAGAACGGCGCAGGTGCTCAGTTCGGGCGATGAGATTCCCGCCAAAAGTCCCGCCCCGACTCCCGCGCTTTTAACGCGCGCACGCACCTGCTGCGACGTTTTGCTCCCAATGTACTGGGCGAGCCGGGACCAGCTACGACCGAATAGTTCCTGAAAAATAAATTAAAAGTTGAATATTATTACAAGAGAGATTCAGATTCAATCACTTTATTAATGTAGATTACATAATAGAATATATCGGCTTAAATCCTATACTATGAGAATTAAATATGAGGTTAGTAACACAGTTTGCTTGAGTTAACCAAGTATAGACTATAGAAACTTGTAAAATGTCTCGGATATGGGAATTAATAAGCTAACTATAATATAAATTTGTGCTAAATCTACAGAGATTCAGATCACTTTATTCATGTAGAGAACATAATACAGTAAATCGGTTTAAATCCTATGCTAGGATAGACTAAATCCTATTGAGATACTTACGTTAGGGACTTCCATGATAGATTAAGATATTTTGGCATCATCATCACATTACAATAATATTATGAAGAATTATTCTGAAATTTCTAGTGAATTTAGGCATATTATTTTTCTTCTCAGGTTCAAATGATTTGTGCTCTTTTTCGCATACTATAACCCCCTACACTCAATTCAAACCCAAACTTGCAGCCCTAAAATTAAGTGAATTCCCCAGCAGATAAACAAACAATTTGCAGAATTTCAGATAATAAACAGCAACAGTACGCTCTTGCTCACAAAGGAAAATTCATTGCCATGAGACTGTAAGGTTTGAATTGAGTATAGAAGGTATAGATAGTCTGTCCAAGCAAAGAAGACCCTCTTGCTTTGGCAATAAATAATTACAAGAAAAATAACATTCGATTAATCTATACTTACTAGTCCTTTATCCAGGAGATAGCATTCTTTGTCGGTCCACGTCGTGTCCTTATCAGGACTGGCCGAAGTTGAGCTGCTGCTTGGCATCAACAAGTTTGAAGTTGAAGAGTAACTACACAAAGTTTTATCATCTTGCCAGCATTGGGAAGGGCTTTCCTGGAGCCAATTACTGCCTGAATACTCATTATCCCCTTCATAGCACGACCATCTGGAAAATGACAACTTGTTATTCAAGTAGGTAGGTACAGTTTGTTATCGAAACACAATAAGCTTACTTAGAAGGAATCCAATCTTCAAAAATAAGCTATCAAACAACCAAGTTTTATTAATATTCTTGTATCAAAATAAAGTTATTTATCATATTTTTTATGATTAATTTGATAAAGGCATAGTTCTGGCAGTGTATTTATGATCATAAGAGTGATTTATAGTCACAGTTGGAGGCCTAAACAATAATCAGTCTAGGTTAGGATCTTTTTTGAGATATTGGAACGAATATTTGTCGGTAATTATTGTAATTAAGTGTCATGTAGAAATTAATTATGAAAATTGATAACTTACATTCGGTTGTCGTTCTTTGTTAATAGATTTTCCAACGTAAAATCTCCCAAAATATCAACTTCATCTTCATCATCCATGGCTTCAGTCTAGCTAGAAATCTTCTGTACGAGAATCACTTGCTGGAAATACTAGGATAAATAATAATTATATAGATAAGTACAATATAATTCACTATTTTCAAGAATATTAATAAAAAGGAAAACAACAAAAATTATTATCAATTATTGATAAAAATCAAAACAATGAAATTTGACACCACAGCCACACTAAAGACACAATCTCAAAATGGCGGAATGAAAATTTGTGTGATTTTGTTTTTGAAGGATAAACATTGAAAAAATGTTTTTGATAATGTTTAATTACCTCTTTTTGGAATGCACTACCTCTAAACACTCTGGATAGTTCAAATTTTAATAATAAATAAAAAATAAAGTCCATTTATAAGATAATTGAGTTTTGAAGGTTAAAGCTCCCAAACGTTCTATGATCCTTGAAAGTATAGACTAACCAATTAACAGCTGGATATCAAATCACAAGCTGTCATTTTGGATGTTATCTGTTGTCCGTATCAAATTTGTTGTTCAATTATGTTTGTGCCATAAATTACAAATTCACTGATTAGTTTCTTGTGGATTATCGATTTCAAAAAGTTGGATAAAGGTAGTCAAAAAAGTAGGTAAATAAATTCTTGAATTCGTTTATGCTACAATAAAAGCCATCTACAAAAAATTTTCAAATTCTAACCAAACTCACACAACATACCGTATAAATTATTGGAAATTTGTCATTTTCTTATACTATATTGTTGTTATTTATCTAAGACGAAGTTCTTCCTCTAGAAGCATCAAAGTTATCAAAGAAAACACTCAACAGTTTGCAGATTTGAATATTAAGAGCTAAGTTAAGTTAACATACGTTAGTATAATAATATAGTAAGTATCCCTTGTAGGCATATTTAATCCCTGTATCTGTTATCAATGTTATCAACATATCCAGAAAATAGATTCTTATTTGAGTATTTTTCTACTCTGATCAATATTTTGTCAAATCTCAAAATGCTTCTTTTTTATATAAAATGAGTTGAGAAACTTGCTGTTAGTTTACATAATTTACAACTTTAAATACAGTATTCAATAATTCTGATGGAGTACCTGCTTTAATTTTTTTCAGTTCAACCAAATCATGGAGTTCGTGGATATGATTCTGACACCCAAACTGGACAATGTAATATTGCACGGCCCGTTCCATGGACCAGTGGATGGAACCCTTTGCATTACTGGTCACCATTTGATTTTGTCCTCTCGAAAAGAGGGCGTCGAAGAACTCTGGGTAGGTGAATACAAGTTATTTGCCGGCCGAGTGGACTGGGGCGTTACAACCCCCAGTTCGCTAGCGCTACCCGGTCGTGGGTTCGAATCAAAAATCATACCAGAGGCATGATGTGGACATGACCCTCATAAAACAATTAGTATAAGAGTGTCCAAGCAATACATACATTCTGGCAATATGAAAAATGACTCAAGCTTCTCAATATTTGTTCAAAAATTATAAATTTCGTCTGAAATTGTAAATCAGAATTTCTCCTTCAATTTAAGACCAAATTAGTAATTTTTAAAGCAATATTGACCGAGCTGAAGACATTTTTCCATCTTGCCAGAACGTCTTCTTTTCTTGGACAGGCCATAATCTGTTGAGAGTATCGATGCTCTGTATTTTTTTAATAACTTACTTTTTTTCAAATTTTTTAATAAACTGCATAATTATGGTGTTATACTGTTTTCATTTTTGTTTTCAGCTCCTCCATCAAAACATAGACTGCATTGAAAGAAAGCCGAACAATGCCCAAGGAGGTGGTATGATTGTAATAAAATGTAAAGATTTTCGAATAATCCAACTGGAAATTTCTCAAAATGAAGACTTCAATAATGTTGTACAGTCTATTGAGCAGTTGTTGACAATAGGTAAGTAAAACTACAATTAATAAGTTGTAAGTACTTATAAATCATGTCCTATTTTTACTTTCAAGCATTTTTATTCCATCAATTCATATTTTTTCTCAAATCCATTAATACCCATGCAAACATATTATTCTGCATATTATACTGTCATATCCTATCAATTTTCATTCCATACTTTTCAGATGAACTAACAAAACGCTATCCATTCTTTTTTCGTCCAATGTATCAAATTTTGGAGGACGGCTGGACCCTGTTCAGGCCAGAAACTGAGTTTAGTAAATTAATCCAGGGAGAAGAATGGAGGTTGACTCATGTGAATAGCGATTTTCAGGTATGTTTGTTCAAATTTCTATTAATAAATTCAATAAACAGTTGAAATGTGTGTAATTATTTATTGAGAGGCTTCATGTAGTTACAGAAATAACAATTTTCCATCTAAAATTGACAGATTATACAAACAATAGATTGTTAAAGCAGATCAGAAGTCTCGATTCTATTGATTGTCTAATAAAATATTGTATTCATTGTTCTAGAATTCAAGTAAATTTCGCAATAGGATACATGTAATTGAATGGTTTGTTTCTGTTATTTTTCAGGTCTGTCCAACTTACCCCAATATTCTAGTTGTACCAAAAAATGTTGATGATGAAACTATCATAGCTGCTGCTAAGTTCAGGGAAGGAGGTCGATTTCCAGTGCTAAGCTACAAACATGAGAGCGGGGTACGTCTATTTTATTTTTGATTTTACCGATTTACCTTTTTTTTACTATAACATCATCTTTACATGGTATATTTCTGATATACATGTAGTGGGTCGAGCAGTAGTCTGGTCGGGCAAAGAAGACATTCTGGCAAGGTGGGAAAATGACTCCAGCTCAGTCATTATTTTTTCAAAAATTATAAATCAAGTCTCAAATTTTACAACAGAATGTTTTCTACAATTTGAGACCAATTTTATAATTTTTGTACAGATATTGACCCAGTTGGAGCCATTTTATTACTTGCCACTTTTTTTAATGTCTTCTTTGCTCGACCGGAGTATGCGCAGTAGTGATACAGAGTCCAAAATTGATACAGGAAGGAAGCTCGTTGATACGAGATATTTGCAATGCTCATGGATCGCCACCATATTGGAAAGAAGCTGATTCTATTTCTCAATATATCTTCTATAAATTGGCTTAATTAGTTATCTTATAATAAATGGCTTATTAGTTGGGAGTTCAAAAGAAGTTCCACAGCCGACTTAACCACAATTTAAACAACCACAAATTAAAGGTGACATATCTGGGGCAACTCGTTGTCTCCATTGAGAAATAAATACCTGGCAATCAAATTGCAATTGCAAGAATTTGATGATGGGAAATTGTGATAGTTCTTGATTCTATACACAGTGGTTAACTTGAAATTTTGATGGAGTTCTTCTGATTTTTTGGAGCCTAAACACAAAAAAGAACACTAGGAACACTAATCCAAGATCGGGAATTATTGAATTTTTAAATTGAAATTTTTGGTGAAGTTTTTCTGATTATTAGAGCCAAAAACACAAAAATAGCACTAGAAGCACTAATCCAAGATCGGGAATTATTGAATTTTGAAACAATTTAGAGCACACAATTTTTCCATGGCAACTTAACATTTTTTAAATTTATTCTATGTAGATATTACTCGAATTTTGTCTATTTTTTGTAATAATTGCAGGGTGTCTTGATGCGTAGCAGTCAGCCCTTAACTGGTCCCAATTCAAAAAGATGCAAAGATGACGAAAGACTTCTTAACTCAGTTCTTGGTCCGGGAACTAGAGGCTACATCATTGATACTAGGAATAGCGGTATTGCACAATCTGCCAAGGTGAGGATTGACTTTTTCTTATACTTTTTTCTTTTTGATTTCTTGCTGAACGTTTTGTTTAAATATGTTTTGTCTTTGAAGAACCACAATAAAGTTTTAAAAATCACTACCCACATGAGCTTCTGGTTCGTGTTTAGTTATATTTTATCCAAGCAAAGAAGACCCTCTGGCAAGATGGGAGAATGACTCAAGCTCGGTCAATTTTGGCTCGAAAATTATCAATTTGATCTCAAATTGTAGGAAACAATTCGATGTACTATCAAGACCACATTTATAATTCTTGAACAAATATTGACCAAGCTGGAGTCATTTTCCCATCTTGCCAGAGGGTCTTCTTTGCTTGGACAGACTTTACTTCGGTTGAAGAATAATTGTTCCCCTGTATGTGTGTATATATATATATATATATATATATATATATAGATGAATGTATGTATAAATAAAGAATCGAACTCGGGTCCTCTTAGTTATCAATTTGTTTATTGTTTTTTCAGAACAGAGGAGGTGGTTTCGAAATGGAGATTTTCTATCCACAATGGAGGAGAGTTGTGAAGCCTATTGAGAGGCATCATGTCCTTGCTGATTCTCTTGCTAAACTAGTAGATGGTGAGTTGATCATATAACTGTCTCCTTAAGGTAGGTTCCCATTACTACAAGTTGCAGGCACATGTCGGGCACAAGATGCAATAGAAACACGTAGTTGTATGGAGCAACGCAAATCAAAAATCAGCTGACCAGTGTGTGTTGCTCTGTGTTTATTTATTTATTTATTCAAAATCACATCACATCATACTTTGAGTTGAACTCATTTGACTGGTTACTTGTCACATTTCTAAAACTAAGTTACATACAATTGACAGGATTGGCATACAATTGACAGGATTGGCATACAATTGACAGGATTGGCATACAATTTCCATTGTATATTAGGCACATGCACCCCTTTGACCTTTTTATAATCAAATGGAAACCTACCTTTAAAAATAATTTATGGATTTTATTTATCTTAAACAAAGTATACAAGTTCCAATTCTCTCCTTTGGGAGATTTGCTGTCGTTAGTAAAGACCATAACCATCTATCATTAGAATGATAGAAGGTTACGGTAAAAATCGTTTCCAGTATCTGGATGAATAGTAATTGTTGCCTTACACTCTAACTGATTAACTGGATGTTGTTCAGAGGTGTTCTGCACCGTCACTTGGTTACGGAGACTGGCTTATGGTTAAGAGGATCAACGTGCTATCCACATGTTATCTCTATCCTGGTTGATGATTATTCGCCTGCTGTAAGGTCTGTACGGACGGGGAGGGCATTCTGGCGGGTTGGTTTTGGGCTGATATTGGCCGGGCTATAGTAGTTTTCCCGTCTTGCTTGGATGGACTGTATAGTGAAGTGAATATGAAACTGGCAACCAGCTGGGAGGCCTAGGCCCTTCTTGGGCTGTTGAGCCATCGAAAAAAATGTATACAAGTTCAGTTCTATGATAATCACAAAAGTTGTAGGTGTAAAATGATTGGGAGGAGAAGAAACAGATGATGAACTAGATAAAAAAAATCAATTCATAAACTACATTTTCGCCACACTGCACAGAAAGCAGCTGTTTTCTGTGCACTAAAGAGATTCGAAAGACGCCATTTACAGGCAGTTTTGCTACTAGCTCCGAAAGAGGTCTCTTTCTGTCCACTACACAGAAAGAGACTGGTAGTTACCTATCCGGCCGCTAGATCGGGCGACAATGCACTGCTTTTCTGCTTTAGCCTTCTTTAGTTCGAATCAGCGATCGCCGCAAACATTCTTATACAATATTTATTATTCTTATTCTCGCAGTGTGGCGAAAAGTATCGTACTCAACTCTCACAGAAAGGTGTTTACGGTATTCGGATAACATATTCCCGGGCTTGGCAAGCCTCGCCCGGGAAACTATCCTCATACCGTAAACACCTACTTTCTGTGCTTGTAGTGTAATGTACTATTATTGTACATCTACATCAATTGCACATTTCTATGTAGATTTACTGGCAACCAGCTACCAGCTGGTAGGCCTAGATCCTTCTCAGGCTGTTGAGCCATTGACAAACATGTAGATTTACTTTGGCTGTGGAGGTAATAATAATAATTATTTTTATTCTACTTTTTTTAATATTTCAATTTCTTCCAATTGAATTTCCATACAACTGTGCATCATCATTCTGTTGTTTTTTCAGCCTGTAATGATACAAATTGTGCCATGGACAAATGGCTGACCAGAATGGACTCAAGCAATTGGTTGTCTCATCTCAAGGATGCTCTGAACTGTGCCTGCCTAGTAGCTCAGTGTCTTGATCAGGTAAGTTCCAATTTTCTCTTATTCTTTTTCTTCTTTCTTATTCTATCTTTAAGCGCCCTGTATATGGGGATTTCAGTTTCGGCCAGTTGAATATCTGAAGCTAATCACAGCTGTTGTTGTTTGACTCAAAGGCTGAGCTGTTGTTTGACTCAAAAATGACAAGACAAAGGCTGTGATTGGCTTCAGACATTCAACTGGCCGACACTACAATCCCCGTGTACAGGGCGCTTCACACTTGTAAGAGTGGACAGTAGTAGTCGGCCATTTGCCGTAGAGTAGAATCATGTCCCATAAGAACAATGTCATTTTTATCAATCTCTTGGAGCAGATAGCAGCGTCATCTATGAACAAGAATTCATGTTTCATATATCATTGGTCATTGGGAGGTAAATTGTATTCTCTAGATGTTTTACGTTTCACTCTTTCTATTATAATATCATTTAAAAAATATAAATATTTTTAATTTAATATTATGTATCAATTTTCTAAGACTCTAATAATTTAAAAATTGTTACAATAAAAATGAAAAGTAGAGAGCCTGGAGAATTGAATTATTCTCTTTAAGTTATTTATTTATTTCCATTGCATTCACTGATCACTGAAACAATGGGGTTTATTGGTATTCCGTTGAAACTTAATTTTTCTATCTAGGCCTATTCATCTATCTATGACTTTTTTCTGTGACTATGATGCTGTTAATAGGTATTTTTTGGTTTGTTTCTTCAATACAATAATTCTTGATTCTGTTTTTTTAGGATAATACTTCAGTATTGGTACATGGTTCTGAGGGTATGGATGCCACTCTTCTAGTCACTTCTCTAGCCCAAATCATCTTGAATCCTGATTGTCGCACTGTCAGAGGGTAAGTTTTGCCTAGCTCTGTTTAGATTAGTTTTTGAAATCAAAAGAGACAATAGATGCTTTACATCAGCTGTTGGTAGGTTACATCTCGTACAAGAGAGAGTTGAGATCGCCTAAATTTTTGTCATCATCTGTGGTGTAATAATCCCAAATCAAGCTGGATAGCAGTAACAATTTACATAGGATATTTACAAGGTGTATCTTGCTTTTTCTTTGTATCGTGTCGTGTTCGTATCCTGATTTAACATGTACATAGTCAGTCCAAGCAAAGAAGACCCTCTGGCAAGATGGGAAAATGACTCCAGCTTGCTCAATATTTGTTCAAGAATTATAAATGTGGTCTTAATAGTAGATCAAATTGTTTACTACAATCTGAGATCAAATTGATAATTTTTTTAACACTATTGACCGAGTTTGAGTCATTCTTCCATCTTGCCAGAGGGTCTTCTTTGCTTGGATAGACTATAGTTTAGGCCAGAGAAAAGTTGCTCATTTGTCACACGAATCTTGACGTCTATTCACGATCACTTGAGTTGAAATACACAAACTTTTTGCATGTATGTGTGTGCTTGTAAAGGTGGGTCTTCTTCTATTCGAGACGGTCAGCTGCATAACAGCTGAAGCAAATCATAGCTCTTGTCTTGAGCTGTGATTGGCTACAGTCCGAATCACCTTGTCTCAAGACTCTTGTCTTGAGCTGTGATTGGCTACAGTCCGAATCGCCTTGTCTCAAGACTCTTGTCTTGAGCTGTGATTGGCTACAGTCCGAATCACCTTGTCTCAAGACTCTTGTCTTGAGCTGTGATTGGCTACAGTCCGAATCGCCTTGTCTCAAGACTCTTGTCTTGAGCTGTGATTGGCTACAGTCCGAATCGCCTTGTCTCAAGACTCTTGTCTTGAGCTGTGATTGGCTACAGTCCGAATCGCCTTGTCTCAAGACTCTTGTCTTGAGCTGTGATTGGGCTTCTCTGAATCTACAGTCCTTGTCTCAAGACTCTTGTCTTGAGCTGTGATTGGCTATAGTCCGAATCACCTTGTCTCAAGACTCTTGTCTTGAGCTGTGATTGGCTATAGCCTGAATCGCCTTGTCTCAAGACTCTTGTCTTGAGCTGTGATTGGCTACAGTCCGAATCACCTTGTCTCAAGACTCTTGTCTTGAGCTGTGATTGGCTATAGCCCGAATCGCCTTGTCTCAAGACTCTTGTCTTGAGCTGTGATTGGCTATAGTCCGAATCACCTTGTCTCAAGACTCTTGTCTTGAGCTGTGATTGGCTACAGTCCGAATCACCTTGTCTCAAGACTCTTGTCTTGAGCTGTGATTGGCTACAGTCCGAATCACCTTGTCTCAAGACTCTTGTCTTGTCTTGAGCTGTGATTGGCTACAGTCCGAATTGCCTTGTCTCAAGACTCTTGTCTTGAGCTGTGATTGGCTACAGTCCGAATCGCCTTGTCTTAAGACTCTTGTCTTGAGCTGTGTTTGGCTTCAGCTGTTCGATTGCAGCCGTCCGTCTCGAATAGAAGAAGTCCTAAGGCCCGTATCCACAGTGCGAGGCATGTGCCGCGAATGCCTCAGAACGCATGCCTCGGATACCGGGTTTGCTCGCAGCAAGGCAAACGCGGCGCACAATTCGAGTTGAAATACAAATTATATGTTTCTGAAATTGATGGATACAGGTAAGCGTGTACATGAAAATAAGATTTGTTTGTTTTCTATATATTTTGTTGGTATAAATATGAATTTCAATGAGTAATTAAACTCCAATTTTGACTCAACCTTTTTAGCTTAAGTTGCAATTTTGTCAACTCATTCTCAACTATTTCTTCCTCTTCTCTCACAGTTTCGAAGCACTAATAGAGCGCGAATGGCTACAAGCCGGTCACCCCTTCTCCACCAGACATGCGCAGTCCTGTTATTCGCCCAAGAGGAGCAAATCTCAGGCGCCCACCTTCCTGCTGTTTCTGGACTGTGTGGCGCAGATACAGACCCAGTTCCCGTGCAGTTTTGAGTTTAACAACGCTCTGCTAGTGAATCTGTTCGAGAACTCGTATGCGTCGCAGTATGGTGAGTTTGATTGGTTTTCATTGATTGTTATAACATTAATAATTGTTAAACATTATAGAGATTGAATTATCATAGTGTGAGTATTAGATTAATACAGTTTATTGGATATTAATACAGTTTGATTGGATATCTCGATCACATGGTACAAAGACGCCATAGTTTTGCCAGATTCCAGTGAAGTTCCATTAGGGTAAAATTATGTCAAAAAAGGTTAGGCTTAGGCTGTTTGTTAATACAGTACTATACTATGATATAGATGTAAAATAGGTGTATACTATGTAGCACCCGCAGCCTAACCCGAAGCCTCACCTTATGTGACATGTTTTTACCCTTAGGGTAATTCATAGGGGGTTAAAATAATATCTTCCATTTATTACATTACGTTTACTACAGCTGATTACTAATACTGATTACTACAGCTGATTCATGAAGTCAACTTTCATCTTCATAATATTATTTCAACGCACAATGAACGCGCTCTTGAGTTTACATTGAAAAGATACTTTGAAGATCGAAATTATTGTTCAAAGAGTAGTTTGAGAGGTAATTGATCGAATTTGCGAGCATAAATTACTACTTTGTAGTTTCTTCCATAATCAAAAATATTTGAAAAATAAATGAAAATCAAACACCCTTTTAAAAAACTGATTTTCATTTATTTTTCAATTATTTTAAACAGCCCTAAGTTTTCAAGTTCAGTTTTCAAAAATATGTGTTTGTCTCAGGTAAAATGTAACTTAACTTGGCTTCCCAATAGCTCACTTTTAGGTTAACGCAGATTCTTGATCCCGACATGATTGTGTCCGTGTTTTCTAGTAATAGAAACCTACTATCTACTATGATATAGTTTGTGTAATTTTTCTTAAGGTGGGTTGACAATCACAAGTTGACATAAGTGTAAGAGAGGACCTGCAAGTCCTAATTTCGCCTGTTATGAAAGACAAAAATAAATAAACCTTCCTTGGGATGTAATAGAAACATGGAGTAGTTCTATAGAGCAACGCACACTGATCAGCTGATTTTCGATTTCCGTTGCTCAATACAACTACGTGTTTCTATTTTTCATCTTGTGCTCAACATGTGCTGGTGACTTGTTGTAATGGAAACCTACCGAAATGGAGACATTTATTCGTCTATCTATCTAAATACCCGTGACTTGTAGTAATAAAAAACTTTTGGTAATAGACCCTACCTTTAATGGAAAAATGCACACATCTATCTGTCTATCTAAATGTTTACTAATTTTTTGTTTGATAATGTTCCAGGTACCTTTCTAGGCAACTGTGAGGCCGATCGTTTAAGGATACAGCTATCCAAACGCACTACTAGTCTGTGGTCCTACCTGAATAGGCCCGATATACTGCAGATTTATCTGAATCCAATGTACGAGCCTATCAACAAGGTTATCTGGCCCACTGTAGCACCTGTCAGTCTGGTAAGAATGAAATTTTAAATGAAAAGAAAAGATATTGTGAACCACTGGCAGCTCGTACCCACGAAACAGGTGAAGTGCTATACAGTAAAAAATAGTAAAGATACGGTGGATCACACTTCACCTGTTTTGAGGGCACGAGCCGCCAGTGTTGTAAACTCTGGTTTACCAGAGATTGATAATGGCTTAGAAACTGAAACAGTTATCTCTATTTTCAATTAATCTGTGGTTTGACAATATACGAGTTACATGTCAACTCTTATAATATCAAACTCTTTATTTAGAATAATATAGAATAGAATGACTTCTTTATTTTAATGACGTGGCGAAGTTTTGATAGTAATGTCAACTCTACCACTTAACCACGAGTCTCAATATGATCATATTAATCAAATTCAAATTCAAAATCGTTCATTCCCTCAAAATAAAACAAGAAATATCTATGTACAGAATTAATAAGCAACACACAGAATCTATTACAGAATTATTAAAGATGACTTAAATAATAATTTATAATTTCTTAAGTATAAATATTATCATAAATTATTTTCAGTTACTTATTATTGATAATAGGAGGAAGAGCCTACATAGGCAAACATTGCCTGTGCGTAAGCTGGAGTTGAGTTTATTTTTATATTGTAATATCAACGAGAAAAAAGTATTTAAAGGTTTTCAAAGTACAAAAAACTTTTAGAGGCAGTACTGTATGAAGAAAAAAAATTGTTCAAAAGGCAGAAATAATAAAGGAAGGGCGAAGTAAAATAAAACCATTGAATGATGAAAAAGAGAATCATATTTAATATGGATAACTACCACAATATCACCTTCACAACTACCCAACCAGATTGAAATTAATCTTCAGTAAAAATCACTATTTTGGAAAATTTGCTTTTAAGAACAGAGATTGCGATTATTTCTAGATACATTAACATTCTCATACTATTTGATTTATTGAAATAAAATGAAACTCAATAGATTACAACCTTCCTCTTCATTGATGAAATTCAGGTTCAATCTTAGGTGTTTGTCTATTAATTCAATTAATTTCAGGAATTTTTTCATCTATACACTGTATACACTATATACATTTTTAAATGAATTTAAAAATTTTTTTAAAATGTATTTGTAATTTTTTTTATCGCAGACCCTGTGGTCAGAACTGTTTCTGCGCTGGGTGGTGGACCAATCAGAGCAGCGCTGTGCCTGGCAGAGCATCGCGGCGCTGAAGGACAAAGACAAGGAGCTGAGACTGAAGGCGGGGCGACTGCGTCGTCAGCTGATCGATCTAGAGAAGGAGGCTAAGCATTTGGGCATTGTCACCACTTCTTAGGTGTCGAAAAGATGTTCGAAATGGATGTGAAACATTTGTCACTGAGATGGTGTTATAGTCATTGAGTTTGAAACATAAATTAAGGCGCTTTCGTCTGTTTCGTTTACATTCCAACAGCTGATATTTCGCTGAGAAGGGGCGGATCTAGGAATTTGTGGTAGATCGAGGGCTTGTGGGGACCACGATTTGTCGGCGCGACAATTGTTTCGTGCTGAATTACACATTATCAAGCGGGTTTAGCATGACTAACTAACGAACCACTTGATAGTTGAAGGGTTGGAGCAATATTTCCATATTTTTGCATCCAAAGTAGCATTTCAGAACTCTATTCATTATTAATTAAATAGAGGTAATGAAATAATGATATATTCATTATAATGATTATATATTCATAAATAATGATTTATTCATCAGGAAAAAAGACAATACAATTGTATAAATTTTAAATGCAATATAACACACAAATAAAATAAAAAAAACAGTACTTAGGATTCTTATAAATGTTATAGAAAAAAATATGTTATAACAGTAAATAAAGATTCAGGCTTTATGCATTTCAACCCTGAGCAATATTTTTGAACGACACTTGGTCAGTTGAGGGTGATTTTTTTGTATTTTTGTGTTGAAGATTGCTTTATCAAAACTTTATTCTTTATTATTATGGTTATGAATACTGGGTTCCATTTGATAATGAACTAGATTAGAATAATTTATTTATGAACATTCATGAACTTATTTTATTCCGAACGTCAAGAACAGCATTCAAACACTTCTATTTTACAACTACAAATCAATAACACCTTATGGTAACCACAGTCTAAAAACACAGCTGATGCTACAATATACATTACATTAAATAATTTATCATTCATTATTCAATTATATAATTTATTATTGAAATTATGTTTTCAAATGAACCTTTTAAAAGAACTATAACTCATATCTCCGTTTGTGGAAAATGAGTTCATCTGTCGAAGTGGGACAACCTTTGGGTCTCCCCACTACAATAAATAAATAGAAAATTATGTGGATTCACATTTTATACGGACTAATCCTTGACATTTTTCGTACATCACTTGGTACGGGTTGGATCGCCTCCTATAACCCCTCTCTGGATCCGCACCTGCGCTCAGGTATCTAAGGATAGTCTGAGAAACTGTATCTTACCAAATGATTAGAGAAGTTCACAAAAACATCATTTTTCTTGATTTGTAGAATCATTTAAAAATGAGAGAGAATGAAGTAACTGAAGAATGAAAATGAAGAGAATGATGCCGGGTTTTTCCAAGCACACTCAAAGTTGAGAGATCCTCAAATTTTGATGAACAGCTGACATTTTCTATGATAAGTATAGGAAATGTAGTAAAGTGTAGTAAACTTGAGGGTCCCTCAAATTTGAGTGTGCTTGGAAAAACCGGGCATGAGAGTCCACTTTCTGTAACAATCAAAAACTGTAAGTGGATGGGAAAACCTGCAGTCCAAAACAGCTGAAAACCGGCAGTCCAATCAATTGACGATCAGCTGTTAACGATTGAACTGTCAGTGGATGTGAACCCTAATTAAGATTAATAACAATCCATCATTTTTATTATATCATGTCGCCTTTAATGTTGTTTGGATATAGTTTTATGTAGAATTGGTAGGAATATTGTAGTAACTTACTTGAATTAAATTTTATGAGCTTTAAACGACAATATGAAATGAAAGTAGTAGCGCTAAATGGGAGCGGATCATTGACGTATTCAGGTCTGAAGTTGAAAACTATTTCAAGAAATGTATTCAAATTCACATTGAAGTTTGTTTTGTTTTAGAGGATGAAGCCCACATGAGCTCATAGGATTGTGCGAGGGTAATAAGATGGATGACTACTTTTTAGGTGGACGGGACCGACGGCTTATCGTCTCTTCCGAGAGACGAAGTGGCCGTATTTATGTGATTGTGCTGTGGTCAAACGCAAAAAAGAATTTTGTCTCGATTGAGACTCGAACCAGATACTGGTTTTCAGACTGGCGCTTTATCACTCCTCCAACGAGCTTAAAATTTCACTCAGAACTATTTTACACGACACTGCAGTCATAAATTTAAATAAATAGATGAAATAGGTGAGCTTAAAATGGTTCTAAATGAACTATTATGAGCTCTTTGAATCAGGTAATAGGATTTCAGCGTTAAACTTGAATATTGATGAAAGGATTTGGAAATTTATGTAGCCTATTTGAGAGATAGAATGCATTAATGTAAATTTGAAATAATGCAATGAATAAAATGGTTATTTAGGACTTGTGAGGTATGATTTGCCATTTTAGGGGGACCAAGAAATTTTGGGAAAGGGAAGTTCCGATACCTGTAGGATGATAATATAAGAAGTATTACCTATCAAATATGTCAAGGTTTTCAATGAAACGAAACGTGCATTTTGTAAGGCTGCTAGACCAAAAGGAGTTTGCAAGTTTACCAATAAAAATTTGTCTTAACAATAAATAATAATAAATATTAGCAAAGTAGTTATTTAAATATATTATTATATATATTTAAATCATTATATTCATGATCTTGAAATATTCTATCTCAAGCACTGAATTATATTTGAAGTAAATATAGTAAATAAAAGTAAAATAATGAAGTAAATAATTATAGAGACTGTATAATCAGTCTGAATATACAGTCTCTGTAGAAGAAAATGTTGAAAACATAAAATTTAACAAGAATAGTATAATATTGTTGTTACCTATTATATAACTATCCATCATATTTTCGTTATCGATGTTGCTTATTATTAAATTACTATTTTTCTCAAATGAAGAACTTATAAACAATCTTTTTTATCCAACTGATCAAATTATTCTATCTGCTTGGCTGTAATTAAACTGAATACTATCCAAGTTTTTGAAAATTATTATTAATCTATTGGAAAAACACACATAGGTTGAAAGAACAGGCATAGCCCTTGGTATTTCAAAACACAATTTTCATTAAAATATAGTCCAAAATTTGAGGTTACAAGTCCAAATTTCTAAGATAATTTTAAGAGTGGGTGGTAGTGGACGGCAAACTGCCGAACGGCAAAATCAAGCCCCATAAGAACAATGTAATTTTTATCAATCTCTTGGAGCAGATATTGCCTCTATTTATGGACAGAATTTCACGTTCTTTATGTCATTGGAAAGAGAATTTAATTCTCCAGGGGCGTTACTTTTTACTTTTTCGATTTTTAGTTTATTTTAATAATTATCGCATAATTGATTAACTAAAAAAGTATTGAACTGTAATTATTGAAATGAACTAAAAATCGAAAATGTAAAAAGTAACGCCCTTGGAGAATTAAATTCTCTTTCCAATGACATAAAGAACGTGAAATTCTGTCCATAAATAGAGGCAATATCTGCTCCAAGAGATTGATAAAAATTACATTTTGCCGTTCGGCAGTTTGCCGTCCACTACCACCCACTCTTAAATGTAATGAATATACACTGTGCTGAATTTATTGTGTCTCTTGCATTGATAATATCTTATGTCTTATCCATAAGTGCTTTCTATAAATGTTATCTAATAGAATGTTATGTATTCGTAAATAAAAATCCTGTATGCACTTCACATTCCTCTTGATTTTTTTGAAAATAAAATTAGTATCTTGTTTTGAAATTAATCTTCACATTTTTCATTCCACAATAATAAATTATCAATAGTTCATTACTATGTAATGTCCTGAAGTCAATACCTCATTAAAAAGTATTTAATTGATGAGAGAAGACACAGTGTCAGGTGAGATGTTGTGATACTTGTACGTAATTGAAGAGCACAATATTGTCTATATCAAAGAAAATAAAAATTTTCTTAAACAATATTGTGTTCTTCAATCAATTAATTGATGAGAACTATGAGAAAACTATTCCTCTGCAATCAGTTCTCTTGATAGTCTAATGAGTAGTTAATAATTGTAGGTACATGCTTTTTCGCATCAATTAGGTCACCTTCGACAAATATAACGAGTGCAGGCTGAGCTAACTTATGCTGCTCTCACAATAATGAAGAGTCCACCATCAATCCAAGAAGTCTGACCTCCACTCCACCAAAGGAAGGATGAGGACCATGCCTTGGAGTGCATAACTCGTTCTGGGTTTTTTCCTCGTCATTGTCATTGGTAGGCCTACATTTTGGCCTCTCTTCTGTAAGCCTGCCTCTTCTATGTCAAGCATCACCGCGAGTCTCACAAGATAGAGGGCAAATCCATAAGCACTACCGTATACTGTACCGGTATAGAATAGAATAGAAAATTCAATTTATTCAACAATAATACAGAAAATTTCCATACAGTTGAATATCGTCAGAAAAAGTTTTAAGTTGAAAAAAACATTCAATGAACCTATTACACTCGAAAGGGAGAAAACCTTTTGACATACCTCGCTGCCGGCTGTCTAGAGTGCTTTTGCCTACCCTGCCTGGCACTGAGGAGGAGGATGTTCATCCACTTGCATGTGGACTTACAGGATGCCCCCTACACTGTCTTCAGAAGGAGTCTGTCTCTTTATCTTGTGAGTGTATAACTACATTGTAGTTATATTCAGTGAATGAAATAATTTTGAGGACCACTTATCAGAGGTGTTGCCAGGAGTCGCCTCATATCTGTCATAATAAATAAGTGACTAGTTTCATTGAATGACAAAGATCTAGTTGGGCTTTGTTATTATTTGTTGATCACTAAGAAGTTTAGCGGTTTTTTGTTATTTTTTGTGCTAATTGATGTGATCTGTGATCTCTCTCGTAGATCGAACATTGGAAATTGGAATTGCTCCATGCAAACCACACGCTTGCATCTTCAAGGAGTTGCTTAGACACATCAACAATCTAAAAGTATGACGATTTTTCAGTACAACAAAATATATTATTATACTGTTGAAAAAAGAGACCAAAAGTAAATTCAGGGGGACAAATCTCAAGAGCCCTTTAGCAGCCTACGGTACCAATAAAACTATTTTTGGGGAGTCCGATAGTAGCAAGCATTCAAAAGGCACCAGTGTCCTAATGTTAAGTCGGGCTTCGGCCAAAAACTCAAGTTCTGTCACGTAAATTTGTCAAACTCTTTAAATAAGTATGATAAAACTCTGATTTGACAAGTCTTTTTCCAAAAAATGGGTTTTGAACACTCTCAACTTAGTATTTGTAAGGATAGTTATATTATTTAATGAAAAATGCTTTAAAATGATAAAATCATAGGAATTTTCAACCGGTTTAATCATGATAACTTAAAAAATGAAGCTTGGCGGTCATTCATAATTTCCGCTAGTCAGGTGAAGTACCACAGAAATGCAAATTGCCAATCACTGTTGATTTAAAAAATTGTTCAAATGTCAATTTATTCATAATCAAAAACTCATATTCGCATCAAAAATATTCAAAGCTCTTCAATTTCTTTCAAATTTTAGAAATATTTAATAATTTTGAGTAATTTTACTGTGCAAAATAAAAACAAAAAACAGGTGATGCTCCGCCAATTGGAAGCTGCAAGAACGCGCACACACGCACATTCGCACGCATACAGCAGGCTATTTTGTTCTGTCTTGTATGTCTGCTGTAAACTGTGTATAAATTTAATTGTTTTCCCATTATCCCATTTATTAAACTACCTCATCCACAATAAAAATCATCAATGACTTATAATCTGTGAATAATGTTCCGCAAAAACAACAAGAACCCTCATTTTCTTCAAAAACTAGCTAATCGGGAGGTGAGTCTGTTGTACTGATCTGCATCCAGTAACGAAACATTTGTTTATAACTTATGTTTCGACTTAAATCTCGTGTTCAAATGTATAGAATATCATTGTCTGAATTATCTTTATGAGTATTTTGTTTGTATTAATTTACGTTTCATTCAATGCGTATTAAAAAATATTCAGGTTAGTTTGTTCTGCCAACGATTGATCTCCAGACTACGGCTTTGTCTGTAATTTAACTGCTCTAGGATAAAATTATTGCATATGCATGTAGACAAATTCAATTGAAAAACTATTCTGCTCTTTTATAAATTCTTTTTGCTGTTATATTGATTTTTTATTTATGAAATAAGTTAGATCCTCTATCTCATTCCATAACAGATAAAGGATCTCGCAGCCTTTTACATTCTTCTAAACTCATCAATATTTGTTTTGGAACAATAAATTAGTCTAATGGATGAGTAAATCTTTGATACAAACTTAGATCTCTGTTTTGTTACCTCACACCTTTCTTCTATTTCAGATAAGTGGTAACTTTATCAGAGAGGGGAAAGCAAATAGCCAGAATTCGTCCGCTTCCAAGCTTTTCAAAACTATTCCGTCAAGATGTGTCTATCAGTTGAACAATGTCATAGATCTTCCAGGAAAGTAAGTCAAGTTCTTTATAAAAATTTTAATTGTTGATTGAGAGGTGTTAATTGAGAGGTGTAAGCTCATCCATGTTCATCTTATAGCAGAAGCCCTTGAATGTATAGTCTGTCCAAGCAAAGAGGACATTCTGGCAAGATGGAAAAATTACATGACTCGATCACTTTTGGTTCAAAAATTATGAAATTGGTCTCAAATTGTAGAGCGGAATGCGTACTACAATTTGAGACCAAATTTATAATTTTTGAACCAATATTTAACGAGCTTGAGTCATTTTCCCATCTTAACAGAATGTCTTTTTTGCTTGGACAGACTATACCTGATCATTTCATCAATTGAATGACAGTATTTATCTTCAGAATTTACATCTTTTCGGCTCTACTAAATAATTTTTGTGATGATAAATTCGTTAAATCGTTTCTTTTGCAGGCTCATATTCATGGGCACAATTTTTTTGTGTGATTAATTCGTGAATCTTTTTTCTTTTGTAGTCACGTGTTCATGGGCACAACCCGTTGCGGTCAATTTCTGCTGACCTATTCATTTATCTCGCACATGGCGCGCAGCAGCCTGTCGCAGCGCAACAAGTATCAGCTGCACTGGTGGCTGTTCAGGCCGGGACAGCGGGCAGCCAAAGTAGCCGAGGTGCAGCTCTTTGCTGACTATGCAGTTACTAGCATACTGACCATAGGCATAGCGCAATGGCCTACTGTTAACCAGCGGCTGGTGGTTTACGGGTATTGGTGAGTTGAAATTTGATAGAAAAGATTGTAATATGGTTATATTCTTTTACTATATTCGTGATTATCATTTCTTATTATTAGTACAACTTCCATATAATTGATTGTTTTTATACAAAAATAAAGATTATAATGGTTATTATAATATCAAATTTAGCACAAATTTATTAACTTATCTTATTCTATATTTATTTATATTCTTCTACAGCAATAATGCAGAGGATTACCTTGAAGAAGATCACAGACGCTACTATTTAACAATAACCACGCTTCCATCTCTTGACTGTAGAGACTGTCTTACTGTGGCTGCCTCATTCGATGAAGAAGGTAAAATAAATAAATATGATTATGACATTAAAATAACATTAACTGGAAAATTTCTCTATTGATGATTAGGCCTTTATAAAATTCATTAGGCTCACAATCGTATGGTTCACAATAATTAGACTCACCATTTATCAACCTATCAAAGGGTGCTTTTCAAAGGTTACAGCGTACAAAAAAACTATGCTTTCTTATAAAATTGCTCATACATTAGTGCCCTTGAGAACTGTAGTTCAATATTTAGGACTCTACACTTCACATTCTTTATGGTATACTATAAGATGAGCAATTTCGCCCTTTTGGGAGATTGGCTTGTCGTTAGTATAGATAGTCAGTCGTTTCCCCTCTATGGAGGAATAGTAATTGTTGCATTACACTCTAACTGATTAACTGCATGTTATTCAGAGGAGTTCTGCGCCGCCACTTGGTTGTGGAGACTGGCTTATGGTTGAGAGGATCAACGTGCTAACCACACTTTACCTCCATCCTGGTTGATGATTGCCTTTGCTTTATAGTGGAGTGAATATGAAACTAGCAACCAGCTAGTAGGCCTAAGCCTAAGCCCTTCGTGGGCTGTTGAATCATTGACAAAATTTTAAGTAACGGTTCTGTGAACATTATCTGTTATAATTGTTCTACTATTGTATGTGAGTGGGTAAAATTCACACCGAAAATGTTTCTGTATCTCTTGACGGTTTGCATAAAAAAATTAAATTTTCAAATATTTTCTTGCAGACATGGCCGCCAACTGGGACTCCTGCGTCAGCTTCAGCTGTTTGGCACACGGTCTCACCATTCACTCTCTGTTCGATGTGACCCCGCCCTATCCCAAGTTCGACTTTGACATCAGTCTCAAGCTGAACAACAGCGTAGTCTTCAACACGGTCAACTTCCTACATGTGTTGTCGTTTGATTTTGAGAATCCGAAACCCGACAGACCGAACAAGAGTGAACAGAATATTGTCAGTGCGGAGATAAACCACAGGTGAGATTGAATGATGCAAAGTCGCATGCTACTCCCCGGAATCGAATAATAAAGCTTCACGTTTTCTCCCTAGGGAGAGAAAGTTGATCATTTTTCCCTAGGGGTAAACCCATAAGAATAACATGGGTGACGTCATCCATCATTATACAGCATATGAAAATGTGCATTTTCATCTGATCATTTCTTCTTCTACTTATTCTTCTTCTCTCTTTACTTGAGTTTAATTATGTCAAATTTCACTCAAATTAACTGTAATTACGTTTTCGCCACACTGCACAGAATGCAGCTGTTTTCTGTGCACTAAAGAGATTCGAAAGACGCCATTTACAGGCGGTTTTGCTACTAGCTCCGAAAGAAGGCTCTTTCAGAGCTAGTGCACAGAAAGAGACTGGTAGTTACCTATCCGGCCGCTAGATCGGGCGACAATACACTGCTTTCTGCCGCTGTAGCCTACTTCAGTTCGAATCAGCGATCGCCGCAAACATTCTTATACAATATTTATTATTCTTATTCTCGCAGTGTGGCGAAAAGTATCGTACTCAACTCACACAGAAAGGTGTTTACGGTATTCGGATAACATATTCCGGGAAACTATCCTCATACCGTAAACACCTACTTTCTGTGCTTGTAGTGTAATGTACTATTAATTTTGTCAAATTTCAAATAAAATATGTTGTGTTAATATTTTCCTTCACAGGAGCATAGCAAGACCCGTAGACAGCATTCAAGCTGAGCTTAGCTGTACTAAAGTATATGGTTGTAATAAAGTGTTTTTAATAATGTTTGTGTTGCAGAGTGGGACAAATAATGACCACCAGGTACCCGAAAGAGTACGCTCTTCCCTACGACATCAACGAGGCAATCAAAAGCACCAATCCCATTGCAAAACATGTGATGAAGCCGCTCCTTCTACCGCCTACCTCTCAGCCACCGCGCGCTTCCTCCATTTTTCACTCGAGAGAGGTAAGTTTGAGGTTATGTTTTAGATTATTCTACAGCTGACGCCGGAAAGTTAGTTTCATCTATATTTTCATCTTCATCTTATATATATTAATGGACTTCATTTATATATTAATGAAATCACAGTCAATTTCTGCCATTGTACAATATACGTCAAGTTTTATTAATAATTTTATTCACGTTTGTTTGGAATTGAAACGTTTTTTTATTCGTTTGGTTCTTCATATAAAAAAAATATTTAACTGTTCAAAATTTTTCACTGTGTGAAACGCTTCACAGTTTGCTGAGATCATTTTTTTCCGCAAGCCGCCATAGTTTTGCCAGTTTTAGTGTGGATTACATGCAAACTTGAAATGATTTATCTATTTTTCCAACTTCTTTTGGTAGAAATAACTTTTCCAACATTTTAAATAATATAAGTAGCAAGCTCCAAAAAGTTAGGCGGTTTCGTATGCCCCTTTTGGGCTCCAACAGCTAATGTTGTTAATTAGATTTGCCATATGCCTAGATGATGTTTTTAAAATTGAAAGATACAATTGATTCTTTTCATCCGCTGTTGGGTTACATCATGTACTAGAGACAGACGAAACCGCCTCAATTCTAAGCATCAGCTATAACCAATCAAAAGTGTGTCACTCAATGGACACACTTTGTGTGTACTGTCTCTGTAGTTAGACGGATATAATATTGTGTAATCTATCAGTTGAATTTACCCGTCTTTTTCAGTACAATACTTCATTTTCAATCGATATTTTTTATTATTTGTTTATTATTAGTTTGTTGATTATTTTATTATTAGTTTATTTGTGAGGGATTTGCTTGACATGTTTCAGGGTGTATTAAACTGTCATTATTCAATTATTGTCGCAAAAAGGTATATTCTCTATAAATATTTCAATTTGAATTATGTTTATCGATATTAATTTTCCTTTTGCAGAAATCTCCCAGACAGTGGTGTAACCGCATTCCAAACTTGGCTATGAAACCAGTTCCAATCAGAACCAAAGTTTGGAGACGCAGTATTATTGATCAAGCTGAAAAGGTAAGGAAAAAAATTACTTTGCCAAGGATAACTAAAAACTTCTAAACTTCAATGAAACAGTTGAGGGTTGATTATGGAATTGAAAATGTATTTGATTTATTCAACAGTACGCAGTAGAATATTCTGTATTATGGTTGAATTATCTTGAAATTTTAGGTTTGTTTACTTTGTCTCAAGTCATCGTGAATGAGGTATTGTTCGGTAAATATAAGATTTCATTATAGTCTGTCCACGCAAAGAAGACATTCTGGCGAGATGGGCAATGACTCCAGCTCTGTAAATATTGGTTCTAAAATTATAAATTCGGTTTCAAAATGATACCTAAAATTGGAACCAAATTTATATTTTTTGAACCAATATTGACCGAGCTGGAGTCATTGGCCATCTTGCCAAAATGTCTTCTTTGCTTGGACAGACTATAGTAAATAAAGTATTTCTTTTTCTTGTACTGTATAGTAACTTAATAGTGGAATGAACGAGTTTTTGATATCTAATAATTCCATATTTTTCTATCCAGGTGTACGCGTTTGAGGAATCCGAAGAGCCAAAGAACAGCGAACCCAAGTTCAAGTGGTACCGTCGCAAGCGGTTGGCCGACAAAATGTACGAATTCTGCAGCGACGAAGACGACGAAGACATGGAAAACATTCGTCCCCCCGACAAAACCGGACTGAAACAGCTGCCGCGCTACAAGTACTTGTCGCCAACGAAGCTGACCGCGCCAAAGTGTGACAACGACAACTCATTCACAAAAATGATACGCAAAAACGTGGACTGTTGCAAAAATGATACGCGATATGTGATACCGAATGCCGACTGTTGCAAACGACTGATTCGTAAGACTGATGAGGTTATTAGACACGAAAACAACGAACTAAACAATGCTAGTGATAGTTTGAAAGCGAATAGTTGTAGTTTAGATGAGACCTGTTGTGATATAAGGCAGCGAGACATGGTTCCCTCACAAAACTCTCCTAAAAATGTTGCAAAATCGAGTGGAATCAGCGATTTCATCAAGCCCAACCCCATAGAAAACAGTAATTTGGTTGAAAATTTGAGTGATAAACGGGGGGAGTCTAATTCAGATGAAACCAGTTGTGATAAAAGGCTCAGAGACATGTTTACGGCTCAAAATTCTCCTACAAATGTTGTGAAATCGAATGATTCTACTTTTGTGGAGCCTTGTAGTGATAAAAAGCAGCAAGATACTTCTGATAATTCGGATAAAACCAGTTGTGATATACAATGTAGAGACATGGATCAACCAATTACTGTACAGTCTTCTCTGAAAAATCAACCTGAATCCTTTGATACATCAAAATTGAATGAAATAAGTGGTGATAACGAAAAGCAATACATGGATAGTTTAAAAATAGCTTCAAGTTTTAATAGTACCAGTTGTGATATACAGCAACGAAACATGGATAAGCCTGTGACAATACAAATACCTCCTATAGATCTTCCGTTCTGTGTGACAATTGACAAAAAGGAACCGGAACGATTATTGAAGCAACAGGAACGATTGATGAAAGAACCGGAACCGTTATTGAAGGAACAGGAACCGTTATTGAAAGAACCGGAACCGTTCTTTTTGTCTCCTGCTTCTGTGAGTTTGAAAAGAGTGAAAAGTGATATCAATAACTGTGATAACCGGAACTTCTTGAGTACTCGTGACACTCAATCTAATTCCTCATCATTTGATAAAGTATCAAGTGATTTGAACATGATTGATTCAGTATCAAATACATTGAACTTGATTGATAGCACAAAGAATTCTAGTTCAACTGATTCTGCATTGGAAAACATTGAAACTATGGAAATATGTGAAAGTAACAATGAAAAGATTGCAGGTTCTTATGTATTGGAAAGCTCAAAAATCACTGATAGTGAAGATAAGGATTGCACTTCCTCAATGAACATTGATAACAATTGTAAAAGTTCCCAGGTATCAAATACTTCCTCAACAAATACAGAAGTTTGTATCAGTTCCCAGGATTCTGTATCAAATACTTCCTCAACAAACACAGAAGTTTGTTTTAGTTCTCAGGACTGCGTGTCAAATACTTCCTCAATAAATACTAATTTCTGCAGCAGTTCTAAAGACTGCGTACCAAATGCTTCCATTGACAATTTATCAAAAACCATGAACACAGTACCAAATTCTTCCACCAGGGAAACTATATTCTCATTGAACAATCCTAGTGATAGTGTATCAAATTTGAAATCTACGTTTGAAACGAAACCTGTATCCTCAATTTGCAACACAGCCGGTGATACTGTATCAAATTTGAAAGCTACGTTTGAAACGAAACCTAGGGAACCTGTATCCTCAATTTGCAACACAGCTGGTGATACTGTATCAAATTTAAGATCCATGTTTGAAGCGAAACCTAGGGAATCTGTATCTTCCATTTGCAACACAGCTGGTGATACTGTACCAAATTTGAAATCTGCGTTTGAAACGAAACCTAGGGAACCTGTATCCTCAATTTGCAACACAGCTGGTGATACTGTATCAAATTTAAGATCTATGTTTGAAGCGAAACCTAGGGAATCTGTATCTTCCATTTGCAACACAGCTGGTGATACTGTATCAAATTTGAAAGTAACCTATGAAACAAGCAACATAAACCATGATGTACGTGCCATTATAGCCGATTGGGAAGCTGATTCCATATCATCAATGTCGCCCCAATCAGAATTTTCGTCTATTACAACCTGTAACTCGCCTAAGGTTTTGGATTATGGTTTTGGAGATAACTGTACTGAAAGACACATGGTTATACAGAGGTTCCTCGAAATACCTCCCAGATTTGGGTGTGGCACAACTAGGAAACACTGTTCCCAACATACCAATCACCATAGATGTGCAAACATAACCTCAAATTTGTGCGATTTGAAAGTTTTGCAACCTAACCTCACTAAATGTTTCCGTGTATCTTCCAATCAGTATCCACCAATCAGAATGCGTGCTTTACAACCTCACAATCGAAATCGTAGGAGTTGTTTTGATAAAAGTGGTACACTATTATCACCTCCTTTATGTGTTAGATATGAGAAGGAAGAAGAATTGAAAAGAAAGAAAATTGTAGGATCGAACAAAAACGAAGGTACACGATTCAAACAAGATTCACTTCTTTCACCACCTTTGAGGTTTGATAAAGAAGAGGAGATTAAAAGGAAAAAGATGTTAGTGGGTGGTAAAATGGAGGTGGACAGTTTCGAAGCGAAAAGGAGGAGAGAGGGGAAAATAGGTTACAATGAAATCGTTGATAATTTTGAGGTTAAACGTAAACGAGACATGAAATCTGGTAGTTGTAGTGGCGGGGAAATGTCAGATTTGAAAAGGAAGAAAATAGATGATACATCGAATTCTTTCGAAGATGAATTAGCTGATATCTTGGATAATATTGTGGATCGTCGTAAGATATCCGATTGTTCCATACAACTAGATCGTAGGTTCATTGAGGTTGATGAAGAGATGATTTCAACGATTACTGATATCGAAGATGACGACCAAGCTGTGGGTTTTCATTGTGCGTTACCCTTACATGTACATGGTTCAGCCTATGCTCAAATGCAGATGGTATCCAACCAGAAGGTTGATAAATTGAATGTTCCATGTGTGTTGGTTAGACAAAATAGTTTGGATATTGAGCAACTATGTTTCAAAGCGGCTGAGGTTATTTGTAGGTGTGAAGGTTTCAAATTTTGGTTTTGTGATGATTATGACACGGAGATTGTTGAGGTTTGTCCGTTGGATGGAAGTGTGTTGATTGTGATCTTCATGAGGTTGAATGTGGAGCAGAATGAAGGGGTCAAGCTAAACGCAGGACAGACGACGGGGCTAAACACAGTGCAGTGTAGTGGGAAGGTTGTGGTCGATCGTAGACATTTCTACCAGTGTAAATGTTTGTTTGTGTGGAGTCCGGGCAGTCAGGAGTGTTGGTTGGAGACGTTTACACACTTGCGGCCTGTGCTGCACGATAGGGCAGAGGCGGATGGATGGAGTCCGGCGAGGAGAGAGGCAGAGCGCATGCGCGCCAGGGCGGAGACGGGGTTCTTCCATTTGCAGCCTGCGCCGGCGATCAGGGCTTTCGTGCATCGGTTGTACGATGACGATGATAATCAGAGTGAGTAATTTTCTCAATTTGCTTGAAAGATTTCTTTAAAATTCATTTCCATCCTATATGATTGAAAGATAGATAGATAGATAGATAAATGCCTTTATTTTCCACTTTGTACAACATAAGTGATGTGGGCGAAGTTGAGGCACAAGAGCCCCCTCTTCCACTTAACCCACATATGACGGGTTTATACGATGCCAATTGACGAGATAACTGTCTTCTGAAACCTACAGCTAATGTAAAGTATCTATTTAATCTTTTGATTTTGAAACCATCATCCAGGCATAGCTGCCTAGATGATGACAACATCAGCTGTTGGAGAGCACAAAAAGCAGTCTTCTGACAATAGTGTCGCCAATTGGCATCGTGTAAACCCGGCCTTATGCCTAGTTTATACGATGACAATTGGCGAGAAAATTGTCTTCTGCCAATTGTCTTCTGAAATTTACAGCTGATGTAAAGTATCTATTGATTCTTTTGATTTTAAAACCATCATCTAGGCATTGCCAAATAAAAACTCTAATAGACAATATCAGATGTTTGCGCCCGGCATCAGTTGTCTTATTAGAATTGCCTCGCTAATTGGCATCGTATAAACTAGGCATAATAGTCATTTATAAGCTCTATCAACTGGCATGAGTCACCTTTGTTGAGGTCTACTGTACATGTGGTTAGTAGTGATGAAAAGTCGAACAGCTGTAGCCAATCACAGCTATTGTTGTTCAACTCACGGACAAGGCAAAGGCTATGATTGGCTACAGCTGTTAGACTGTTCGTCACTACTTACCCCGTGTCCAGCAAGCCTAAAGGTACGTTTTGTCTTGTCCTCTAGCTTTAATAACATGAGATGTGATTGGCTACAGCTAATCGATTGCGTGCGGCCGACAGTCGTTACGTTCACTGATTAATAGTAGAAGAAGAGAAAGTATCAGCCTAATACAATTTGTACTCGTTGATCACTAGGTATCAAGGAGGTTCAATAGGTAAATACTAAGGGGAATGTATTAAGGGTGGGCGGTAGTGGACGGAAAACTGCCGAACGTCAAAATCAAGACCGATAAGAACAATGTAATTTTTATCAATCTCTTGGAGCAGATAGAGCCTCTATTTATGGACAGATTTTCACGTTCTTTATGTCATTGGAAAGAGAATTAAATTCTCCAGGGGCGTGACTTCCCTTTTTCGTTTTTTATTCTATTTCAATAATTAGAGTTCAATACTTTTATAGTTAATTGATTGTACGATAATTATTGAAATAAACTATGACACCAGATTGTTTTTTAGGATCGTTATTGTTCTGAGTGTAATAGCTTATCTGATTATTCCTAATTCCATCCCTCGTTTTTTATTAATTTTAAAATATTATTTTTAATTTTTTTTGCAGCTGATTCTGCTCTGGAAGTTCAAGACCCCACCAACCTAATGCTGTTTCGACTCTACCCTGTCAATAGCAATAGGCGAATTAACAGGAATCGAATTGTTGTGCTCTGATTGGAGAACTAGTAAGCGGAGAAGCGCTCTGATTGGCTGACGCAGAAAATCGAGCTCTCCTACTGGTCAACGCTTTAAATAGAGCTCTCATCAGTCAACGCTGGAATAAATGGAGCTGTCATTGATCAGTGCTGGAAATGGAGCTCTCTCATTGGTCAACGCTGGGAATAGAGCTTTCTGATTGGTCAACGCTGAAAATGGAGCTTCCTTATTGGTCAGTGCTTTAAATAGAGCTTTCTGATTGGTTCTTCAAGGCGTTGACGGCTCACCAAATTACGCTAAGCTGTATTTATTGTGATCTTAGAAGGTTATACAATTATTAATAACTATTAAAGCTTGTGCCAAAAATTAAGGCTGTTTCGTTTGTTCCAGTTACTTAAATTAAGAACGGTTATTGAGGAACAGCTGACTAGAGTATATCAGTAGTTACAGAATAACTAAAACTACTACTTATATTCTCTAGTCAGCTGGTTTGGCACAGTTATTGTATGTCCAAGCAAAGAAGACCCTCTGGCAAGATGGGAAAATGACTCCAGCTTGGTTAATATTTGTTCAAGAATTATAAATGTGGTCATGATAGTAGTTCAAATTGTTTCCCACAATTTGAGATAAATTTATAATTTTTGAACCAATATTCACCGAGCTTGAGTCATTCTCCCATCTTACCAGAGGGCCTTCTTTGCTTAGATAGACTAAACACAGACTATGTGCAGACAACATCAGCTATTGGATTGTGCAAGGAACAGACAAAAGCGCCTTAATTTTTGGCACCAGCTCCTTAACGATCAATGTTGGTACTATTAAAATAGGGTAGAGTTGTAAATTATTTTGAAAAGTTTTGAAAATATTGTTTCTGGTTTGTCTGGTAAGCTTTTTGTTTTAACTGAGGAGTTTTTAACAAATCAATCCCTCATGATTTTACTTGAATTGAGAGCATAGTCTTATAGTCTGTCCAAGCAAAGAAGACCCTCTGGCAAGATGGGAAAATGACTCAAGCTTGTTCAATTTTTGTTCAAAAGTTATAAATTTGATCTGAAATTGTAGGAAACTATTATTGATTACTATTAAGACCACATTTATAATTCTTGAACAAATATTGACCAAGCTGGAATCATTTTCCCGTCTTGCCAGAGGTCTTCTTTGCTTGGACAGACTATACTCAATTGACCTTTGATGTTGAATTTAATGTGTTCCTACAATTGAAATGAATGTAAACTTTTAATTCATTCTCAATTTTAATCAATCTTAAATTACTCAAAACAAAGATTATCTCCTAGTTCAAATAGATTATCTTTGCTAAAAGCTTGAAGAATGAAAGTAATATTCTTTTCTTTTAATTTTCATCCTATGCGACTTGGAGCTTACCAGACAAATTCGATAAATTTTCATTTAATGTATTTATTACATCTCTACATCTTCCTTATACCGAGTTATCCTAATGTATGTATCTTTTTATGTTTTTAATCTAGTTTTTGGAAGTCTTCTTATCAACTGGTCAATTCCTACTACTTATTTTAATAGATATTATGTTTTGAATCATTTTATACAATAAGTTATTGTTTTTAGTTCAATTTATTCCCTAGAGACTATAGTTGTATTATTTTAGATAATAGGTTGATGATTTAACCATTAAATTAACCCTAAATCAGAAATCTTCATTTTTATAGAAAAATGCAATAATCCTATCCAAAATTCTATAATTTTTAGTCCAGGTTTTTATTTCTTACAATCTTTAAATGGGGTTGTTGATGAGTGATAACTTTTCGATAGTAATATTTGAGTTGACTCAAAAAATACAAGCATACTAAGATTTATAATATAGAATAATTTAAGAATCTATCAAAGCCTCAATATTTAATCAATATCAAAATTTCAACGTGGATCATTGATTTAACTCAATATTTATGCGAAATATCACAATATATAATTACTCTATCAAAATTAATTGATTTAAATTTTGAAATTTATAAGAGCATTAATTTCTAATCAACATGGTGCTAATAACAAATTCACAAATTATTTTAAAATATTCTTATTATTTCATGGATGAGGGAATTTCCGTTTTAGTTCTACAATTATTAATTGAGAAGCAATTGTTTGAAAAGGGGTTACTTTCAAATTTTTTCGATCAAAAATTGATATTTTATTTCAATTCTACCTTAAACTGCAAACAAGAATTAAAAACTCATTTTATTTACTGTAACAATTCTCATGGATTTCCAAATATTTTTCATCACTTTTCAAACTAATTGTCTACTTTTAATTACTCAGGTTTTTAAATTGGTTTTCAATTTTTAGAAAAACATTATTTTTACTAACAAGAAATGCTTTGATTCATTTGAAAATATCTATCTAAAAGTGTTTTATATTTTTTCAAAAATACGATATCTCATTGAAAATTTTAATATTATCGTATCATAAGACTTGGATTGAAGAAGCAATATCATTTTAGTTCGGTAGTTACTGATGTATCCTGTTGTAAAGAATTTTCAATAAATTTTCTTGTAGGATTTGAAAATAGTATACTAATATTGGAATAAAAATAGCGTGAACTGATTGTCTTATGCTTGATGTATTGCTACTAGGGTTCTATATGATAAATTCGGCCATAAATGATTTTTAGTCTAAAGTTTATGAATTGTCATAAATCGGCCAATAATATTGTGATTGCTAGCTTTTGGGGTCTCATTTCGTGAGATTTAGTTGTAAGGCGTAATGTGATATAAAATTTGAGAATCTTATGGTAAACCATCTTATGATAAAATCTAAATTTAAAAAAAATGTAAGTGATGTCATTAACGAATAGTTTTTCGATGGAAATCATTTTAATGACATTTATAAATTATTATTTAGCGTATAGCTTTCAATAGTGCGGAAACCCAAAAGTTGTTCCACTTCGCCATATAAACTATTTTCCCTAGATTCCCTGATTGCACAAACAGCTGGTTTCCAGCTTGAATGTTCCATTCAACAAGCTGGATTCAAGCTTGGAACTTACAGTCTGAAAGCTGTAATACAGCTTGATTTAAGTTAAGAAGTTACCACGTTTCAAGCTGTTTACAAAGCTTGAAAGTTCAAGCTGGAATCAAGTTTAATCATCCAATTGGAACGTAGAGAACATTGTAGGTTATACTTTTAAAACATTTTTATTAACAGAGTTATTTTTAAATAAAAATATAGCTATACATATAATTCGATAAAATCTTTCAAGATTGGTGGAATTTCATTCCATTTCATAACGTTTATTTACCGTTCAGTACCATATCTATTATTTCTTTAAAAAATTTTACCAATGAAACTAGGTTCAGAAGACCTTTATTACGAGAAAAAGGCGAATATTTGACTAAACTTTGAGATGTGAAATGTCCGTACCAGGGTGGGATTTTCGCTGAACATTATAATCAAGATGTTGTTTATTTAATTTTACAATAAATACATTAATTTTTTTTAAATTCCATGTATAGAATTGAATAATATTCATTTAGAAAATCTCCAAACAAATTTTATCGTAAGGTGGTTACCATTGTAAATTCAAACCTCAATTAAGGTTGATGAAAGTCGATAGGTTTAAGGTTGTAGGCATAGTACCTCATTTTAGTAGGTATATTAAGGTAGTGGAGGTACATTATGGTCCTTAAAAGGTACATCAAGGTACTCAAAAAGTATCTCAAGGTTCTTGAGAGATATAGTCTATCCAAGCAAAGAAGACATCTTGACAAGATGGGGAAATTACTCCAGCGCGGTCAATATTGGTTCAATAATTATAAAATTGGCCTCAAACTTTAGAAAACATTCTGATCTACAATTTAGGACCAAATTATCAATTTTTGAAGCAATATTGATCGAGCTGGAGTCATTTTCCCATCTTGCCAGAATGTCTTCTTTGCTCGACCAGACTTTTCAATTTAATGTCATAAATTTGCGAAGTAAGCAACAAGTGTTATTTTCTAATCTGATATCAAGACTTGAAATAAAGAGAAAAAATTGTTATTCTTTCCAATTGTAGATTGGAAGTGTAATTTAGTTTTAGATTAGTTTGGAATTTCAAATTAAAGAAAACAATATTTATTCTATTACAAACAGCTTTGATCTAATAACTTTTGAACATGATTAGTAAATTAATTTCGTTTCCCATGAATTTAAATTCTTGAAAAATATGTAACATTTCCCAAAATTTTAATTTCAAACTAGAATTTCAGTTCTAAATATTCCTACAATGATTAACTAGATACTATGACTTCCTTTAATAGCAGGGTTATTAAGCATTAGCTAGGAATTACAATAATTTTACCTCATAATTTTTAATTAGACCTATAAGTTGGTATGATGTCGAATAATAATTTGTGTAGTGTGTTTGTATTTATAATTTTAGTGTCAGTGTTTTTGTCAGTTTATTTTTTTTATAAGAAATAATTTAGTAATGAATACCTCTGATGGTTAGCAGTATGCTTATGAGTCTTGAAGACCATTTCATAAAAACTTGTATGGGAATTTGAACTTGAATAATCTTGGTAATAATACAGGAGATGAAAATGGAATGGATAACAATGAAGTCATCATCATGGATGGACTCAATACTGAAGGTATTACCTTCTCTGGTCGAGCAAAAAAGACATTCTGACAAGATGGAAAAATGAATTCAGCTCAATCAATATTGGTTCAAAAATTATAAATTTAATCTCAAATTGTAGAACAGAATGTTTTCTACGATTTGAGTTCAAATTTATAATTTTTGAACCAATATTATCTGACCTGGAGTCATTTTCCCATCTTGCTAGAAGGTCTTCTTTGCTCGACCAGTCTATGTCGGAATGAATATTTCTGAAATGATGGTTTGCATAATGTTCATGAGACTTGAAACAATTCCATAGGTAACCAAATAAGGCACTTTGAAAGTGATTTTTCACGTAGATTGATAATAGTCTGTCCAAGCAAAGAAGATATTCTGGCAAGATGGAAAAATGAATCCAGCTCGGTCAATATTAGCTCAAAAATTATAAATTTTGTCTCAAATTGTAGGCAACATTCTGCTTTACAATTTGAGACCAAATTTAATATTATTGAACTAATATTGATCAAGCTGGACTCATTTTTCCATCTTGCCAGAATGTCTTCTTTACTTAGACAGACTATACTTATCTCTCAATTGATTCAGAATGTTTTGAAACATTTCATCTATAATATAACATTCAAATTTCTAATCATAATTCATCAGTGATGAAGTAACATACGTTCATCGATTCTCTAATTCTCCTCTCATAAAGTTTTCCCATGAGTTATTGTCTATTCTATAGAAATCCCATAATTTCAATTAGTTTTGCTTAATTTTAAGCTTTAATGTTGAATTGTATATGTTGGTGTGATCGTCCAGTGTTGATAATTTTAATTTTTTTACTGTTTTATTGTGTTTTCAAAGTATCATTCATTTCTTCCAATGTAATTAATTTCTTCATAAGCTCATTGTACTGATAATAATTAATCTGTCATTACTGTACTGAATAATAACTGTAATGAGATATGATAAATTGTATCAAAAAGTAGATTTTTGAGTTTTCATTGAATTTGAATACTTGTAAGATAGTCTCTTATAGTCTGTCCAAGCAAAGAAGACACTCTGGCAAGATGAGAAAATGACACCAGCTCGGTCAACATTGCTTAAAAAATTATTGATTCGGTCTCAATTTGTAGATCAGAATGTTTTCTACGATTGAGACCAAATCAATAATTTTTGAACCAATATTGACCGAGATGGAGTTATTTTCTCATCTTGCCAGAGGGTCTTCTTTGCCTGGACAGACTATGGCTATATGCTATGCCCACTATTGCCCACGCCTCTGTTCAATATTACGAATTCAAAAAGAAACAAAAGATGATATTATGTTACCAGATAGATGAAACATTTTTTTTATTGAAATAACTTGTATCATTCTTAACGTATCAAATTTAATAGACTTCTGTATTGCTGACGCTAAGAATTTAGGCAGTTTCGTCTGTCTCTTGTGAGGGATGTAACCTACTAACAGCTGATGTAAAGCATCTATTGTCTCTTTCGATTTCAAAAACATCATCGAGTGATAGCTAAATGACAACTCCAATTGGCAACATCAGCTGTTGGAGCGCACAAGGAGCAGACGAAACCGCGTAACGTTTAAGCGTCAGCTATATCTTCTTCACTGAAATTGAATCGTGGACAAAAAGCATTCTAACTCTTATAATCGAATATTACAGAAGAAACTATTCTTAAATAGCCGGCAGGCTCGCTTCGCTCGCCTTCTCCGCCTAGCCAGGGGGCTCCGCCCCCTGGACCCCTGACAGTATTGACAGTGTGAGTTGAACAGGCTCGCTTCGCTCGCCTGCAAAATCTCTGTCAGTGTAACCTGAGACAAACAGGCTCGCTTCGCTCGACTACAAATTCCGTTCGGAATGGATTCGAAATTTATTGAACACAGCCTTTGTAGACCTATTCTGGACCTGTTAACCAAATTTCAAAATTTTCTGTCAATTTGTTCTCGAAAAATCTAATAAAAACTCCGAAAAAAAGTAAAACAATTATATCGAGCGTAACCTTGGGAAGTATATTGGACATAGTTTGAAACTTGATTAAATATCTTCTAAATTAGTTCATCTATAATCTCGCTGAACCATTGAATTTACAGTAAGGATTGGTCGTATCAAGGCAGAAGATATGCAACCCGCAATACATTTACAATTTTGAAAAAGTGATTATACTGGCGTACTCTTGAACGGATTAAAAATTATTTCAACACAACATTTCTAGACCTTATCTGAACCTGCCCACCAAATATCAACATTTTCTACCGATTGGTTCTCGACAAAATTGAGAAAACGCCAAAAAAGTATAGAAAAACTTAAATATTTGGCGTATCCTTGAAATGTTCCTAAAATCCGTTCTTAGCGCGCGTCTAAACGTCCAACTGAACATGCCTGCCAAATTTGAACGCATTCGGTTCAGTGGATTTTTAGTTCTGGTGATGAATGAATCAGTCAGTCAGTGCCATTTCGCTTTTATAGATATAGATATAATTTTCATGAAGGGGAACAAGAACACAAAATAATTAATCTGAGATATCAGCAACTTTTATTTAACAGAAACAGCTATAATAGTATAATTTAGAAAATCTGGTGATGAATCTATAGATGAATTGAGAACACTAGACCAACATTCCTGTGAAAAAAATGAAAAAATCATTAAACTTGTATAAAATACTTCAACTACAAGAAAATTATGAACATTTAGAATTGGACGTTAAGCAGAAAGGAACCAATCCACAAAAATGGAAAACAAAAATCATATTTGTGTTGTGATGAATGGAACCAGCTCTTAGGTAACAGTTTTGGGATAAAAAATCACGCAAAC
Source organism: Sogatella furcifera (assembly GCA_017141385.1). Taxonomy (NCBI): domain Eukaryota; kingdom Metazoa; phylum Arthropoda; class Insecta; order Hemiptera; family Delphacidae; genus Sogatella; species Sogatella furcifera. The sequence goes on from CM029558.1 coordinate 14,261,429, forward strand.
TATTTTTTAAAAATAATCAGAGTATTATAAATGCAAAATGGAACCAAGAGGCTTGGTTCCTTCCCGTAAAACACTTTCGATAAGATTATGTTCTCTCAACTTCCTCAATGACAATTGATTTTTTTCAGTTGATTGTATTATTGTGATGTCTAACAGCTGATCCAACATAAATTGACTGTAATTAATCATGCATAAGGGAACCAACCCACATATAATTGGAAATTTGCGTCTGGTTCCTAATATTCCAATGGAAAAGGATTTGTTACTATGCAGAAAGGAACCAACCCACATTATAGCCATAAAACGGGATATTGTTGCTTTTTATGTATCTAAATATGAATGTTAAAACATTGGAAGCACTCCTAAGCTCATAATATATGCGTATGTCAATGGCTAAACAGCCCATGAAGGGCCTAGGCTGGCAACTGGTTGCCAGTTTCATATTCACTCCACAAACTTATGCGTTATGTGGAAAAGGGGGCTCTTGTGCCTCAACTTCGCCCACAACACTTTATGTAATGTACAAAGCGGAAAATAGAGACATTTATCTATCCAGTAACCCAGCACATACGTTTAAAAAATAAGAATATCTGTTTGGAAAATAAACTGGGAGTTATCATATTGCAGTTTTACCTTTGGTACTGGATATCTCAGAAGTTGTCGTCTATATGGTTGTGATCTGGTTCGTTTCTTTCGTCTTACACTTTAAAATTAGATATTTGTTTAAATCTTAATGTGAAATGAAATATGATAAGAATTGTTGACTTACATATTTTAATTCAAGCACCCTCAGCAGCCAATTTGCGCTTGAATAGGCGCCTCTCGCGTTCAAAATCTTTTGCTCTGATGACGTAACTGAAAATAGAAAACATTAAAGAAATTAGAAGTTTTTCCACGAGGGTGTAGTCAACATTGGCTCTGAGGCTTGAGTGAAGGTAATGAGAGAATGTAATTATAATTACCAATAACAAAACTCTATCCTTCCGAGTATAACATATTAGAACTTGGGTCCTCTTGGTTATCAGACCGGCGCTTTATCACTTACTCCAACGAGTCACCAAACCGAGTTTATCAACAATGTAAAATTTTGAACTTGAGAATAGAGTTCTTATTTTATTTATTTAGCGTATGGCTTTTAATAGTGGGGAGACCCAAGGGTTGTTCCACTTCGCCAGATAACCTCATTTTCCACAAATGGAGACATGAGTTATAGTTCTTTTAAAAAGTTCATTTGAAAACATAATTTTTCATTTCAAAACATTGTTGACTACTAAAACTAAAGCACTTCACAAAATCACTACACCATAACCGAAAATATTGAATTTTCTACTGAAAATTAGAAACATTTAAATTTTGTCATGGCAACCAAACTAGAGTTCTACTAATCATCTACAGTTATCTTCTTTATCTAAAGTTATAGTTCTTAAAAATAAGCACCCTCGTTTGTTTCTTGTGCTTTCGAATAGCTTATGTCTGCAAATAATCTGCGTAACGGTACCGGACCAGCTGACTAGAGGATAGAGTTAGGAATACCTAGTCAGCTGATATGTATTACTAGCCAGTAAAGCCTCGTTTCCATAACTAACAAACTTTCACGGGCACTAGGATGCAATTATAGTAACACGGAGGTGTATAGAGCAACGCACTCTATACTCCGTCCACTGAGTGTTCGGACCTAAGCTCCTCCTCCGAGGTTCTGACGTCATGATTCGACCAGCTCACAAGCGGTTGTAATTGCCTTAGAGCTTAGGTCCGTAGGTACGTAAAAAAAGAGCTTAGGTCCGAACACTCCGTGGACAGAGTATAGTCAGCTGATTTTTATTTTGCTTTGCTCCATACAACTACGTGTTTCTATTGCATTTTGAGCCCGACATGTGCCCGCGACCAGTAGTAATGGAAACTTACAAGGAATTAACGAAATAGTTTTTTTTTGTACCAGCTCTAACTAGACATTCATGTTTAGACAACCAGACAATTTTCATGATTTATTTATAATTGCGCTAGTCATCAAACTGTAAAATGTTTTAAAAAACTGTAAAATGACATCAATTAACGGAACAGCTGGGAAGCGATTCTTTCCAAGGGTCCAAATCCACTAATAATAATATTCGTGTAACCTGGCTGGCTCAGGTCTGGTGTCAGAGTTTTCAGGTCGCTCCTGATCAATTTCAGGGCCTCTGACATGACTTAACGACTGTTTTTAGGCAGCCGGGACCGACGGCTTAACGTGTCCAAATCCACTGTCAGTTCGGACTGAACGATTGGTTTGTGACAGTCAAAACCTGTAAATTTATGGGGGAACCGGCAGTCTAAAATAGATGTAAACCGACAGGCCGATCAGCTGTGAACTTTCGAACTGACAGTGGATGTGGACCCTGTCAACAGCCCTATGAAGGGCCTACCAGCTGGTTGCCAGTTTCATATTCACTCCACTATACAACCCGTCCAAGCAAAGAAGACAACCCGGCAAGACGGGAAAATGACTCCAGCCCGGCCAATACCGGCCCAAAAGCCATAAACTCTTAAACAGAACCCACAGCCCCCGAACCAGCACCGACTGAGCTGAAGCCACCCCCACCCCGCCAGAATGCCCTCCCAGCCCGGACAGGCAATACAGCAGGCGAATAATCATCAACCAGGATAGAGGTAACGTGTGGTTAGCACGTCGATCCTCTCAACCATAAGCCAGTCTTCACAACCAAGTGAAGATGCAGAACACCTCTGAATAACATGCAGTTAATCAGTTGGAGTGTAATGCAACAATTGATATTCCTCCAGAAACGGGAAACGACTGACTGTCTTTACTAACAACAGCCAATCTCCCAAAGGAGATCATGTGAACCCTGATGCTTCCACATAATTAATTATTTTAAGGCTCTTGAATTAAATGAGAATTTTTTGTAAACTTACTCATCATTTTCACAATTGGCGAAATTGTGGAACTCATGCTTGCAAGCTTGCTTAATGAACGGGAAATTTTTACGCCTGCACTGTTCGTAGGCTATCCTGAAATGCGCGCAATAATTCCTTTGCTCTGGTGGCAGTTTGGCACTGATCATTTCTTCCTCTGTGGCCACCATTACTGGAAAAATGACAAAATTTGAACAAAATTAATGTTTGAACATATTAATTTATGAACGAAGACAGAATAGAATAGAAAAATGCTTTTATTTTTCTTCACATTATGAATACAAAAATATTATAAACACACATTTACGGCTTGATCACATGAATGAAGACACCATTTGAATGAAGATTTTATGATTGAGAATAAAAATTGAATAGCACTTTCATACCTTCTGCTTCATTCGTTACCCACGAAAGAAAGGGAGAAAAATAAAAAAGAAGAAGGAAAAGGGGAGGGAGAAAAAGTAAAAGAAATATAAAGAAGAAGAAGAAGAAGGAAGAAAAAGAAGAAGGAAAAAAAGAAGAAGAAGAAAAGAAGGAAAAAGATAAAAAGAAAAAGAAGTAGAAGAAGACGAAGAAGAAAAAGGAAAAGAGGAAGAGAGAGGAGAAGAAAAAGAGAAAGGAGAAGAAAAAGAAGAAGAAGAAAAAGAAGAAGGAGAAAAATAAGAACAGCAAGAACATGAAAAAGAATAGATGATCAGATAAAAATGCACATTTTCATAAATGCTGCTTTGATAGAAGACGGTCACCCATGTTATTCTTATGGGTTGACTTTACTCCCTAGGGAAATTTCATTTACTTTTTCTCCCTAGGGAGAGAATCTGAAGCTTTATCATTCGATTCCGGGAAGTAAAATGCGACTTTGGATAGTAGGTGGAGGAAAAACATATTTTTATTTATTTATTACTCATCATTACAAAGCATCATGTCCTTGATCTTGATCCAATCCTTGATCCTTGTCTCGATCTAATTATCAAGATGGCAGTGAACCAGACACTAACCATTTTCTTCTTCTTCTTAACTTTACCATTGGCAGCTCGTGCCCACGAATCAGGCATGGGCGCTGACTGATATAATTTCAGAGCCCACTTTTGAAGCCTCAGGACATCAGCAGTCCCTGCCGAATGACCGTAGGGTCATAAATCCATAGGTGATTTTGTAATGGAAGATAGCTTGTGATATATCATCACAAGATACCTTTCAGTCACCAGGCCTTTCATCCTGAGCAGCAGAAAGCAAATACGGGAGAGACGGCTGGTTACCAGCTGTATGTGACTGCCCCAGATGAGTTTGCAGTCCAAGACAAAACCTAGCAGGTTCACTATTGGGTTTGTTCCAAGGAGGTTCATGGAGATGACATAATATGATATTATCCTATTCAACCCATTATAAATCTTTGTCTCCACTTTTTCATCACTTTAGTCAGCTGGGGGTCACTCCCATAGAGAAATTTTAGGTGGAGTTGGCCACTGATGTTTTGGGTATATTGAGAATGATTCTAAAGTAGAGGCAGATGATCACAGCGCAACGAGTGGTGTGAGTTAGCGTTATTGCTTTTGCTGGATGTAAGTTCTAACACTTATTCCAATCACATCCATAAAAGGTGATTTATATTGTGATTCCAACATTGATTCCAATATGGTCATTGCCATGAATGAAAATAGGGAATTTTCTTTGTTATGATTTAAAGATTAATACTGTATACAATCAATTCATCAGAGATATCATAATAATAAAAATACATTTTCTGATGTAGCCTGGAGAAATTATTGTTTCCTTCTAATTTATACTGACAATATAATTCAGTACTGATCAGATATGATATTTTTCAGCATATTACAAAAAAATATGAGTTGCATCACATGCTATACAATTTTTTGGTTTTTATATCAGTGCTCTACCAGTAATTATATTTGTTGAAGACCATACTATATATATATATATATATATATATATATATATATATATATATATATATATATATATATATGAAAATGATCCACCCAGAACGGCTTTGTGACACTCACATGGTTACTCCATGTATTGTATCTCTTTGGGAGTCACCCCCTATGATTCAAAAGTGGAGACAAGATTTCTCGTTATGTCATCTCCATCTTCCATGTACCTCCTTGGTTTGTTCATAGTTCTTGCATGTAATGTGATAATTTAAGAAAATTTGTGAGAAATACGTCCATACTATTGCAGTCTACTCTAACGAGTAGACTCGTTAGAACATGAAGGCTAGGTCTGTAAAACTCTACCTAACACGATATTCTAAGTGAGTAGCCTAGCTAGTAATAAAAATATACTTATTGATTAAGGGTTAACATCCTTTGAATTATACTGATATGATATAACTTGCAAGTAGTCGTTTTTATTAATATTGAAAGTAAGATGTAAGTGAACCTAAACCGAGTTACGAACCTCGTTCTTTCCTGCCTCTTGTAAATCCTTCCAAGGGATCAGTTTTTGGAATCATGTTGAAATGTGGTGCCTCTTCGGGATAATTATGTAAATCCATCATTGTGTTAAATCGGTTTCCCATTTTTTAACAAAATAACACTCAAAAATTCAATAAAAAAGTTTGTCCTAGGGCATAACCTCTAAATCCTATCAGCTGTTATCGTTTTGAGAATGATCGAGCAATGATGATGAGATAATAGAAGAACCACTGATGCAGACAGTAGATAATGGAGAGTAAATTTTGAAGCTTCAAATTCTTGTCACGGGTAGCGCTAGTCTGTATTTTCGTCTGTCAAACCAAAGGGTTGAAAATTGAAATGTGTTCAGGGTTTTTAACCACGCCGTATGCCGAAAATGCGGATTTATTCTGTATTTTCTACTAAATATCAATTCATTTGATCTCCAAATTTTTAAAAAGTACAAAATGTGTTGTGTATTAAGTTGATTATGGTGTGTATTATAAGTCGAAAGGTGATAAGAAGATAGGACACTTTCAATTTGTAAGTAGCCTAGCTAATGAGCTTCAATTAATTTACTATTATTTCTGTATTCCCTTAACATAAAAAATTATAAACGTCTCAATGCAGACTTATGTTTTAAAAACTAGATACTGATTGATTTACCCATTTTTTACCTATCCATTTCATTAATTTTTTATCTTACCCTAGTGTAGCCTACCCTTACCATTCATTTACCTTCTCAAATAGTTTATTTTCTTTGATGCAGGACCAAAGGATCATAAGATTCTTGTTGGCTTGTTATTGCCTGGTTAGTTATTTTTCTATCATTTTCTGAGTTTGCTGCCCACTTGTGGTTTTAAGCAATTGCGTGGGTAATGAGAGGGGTTGATGACGAAGAGATGACGATTGGTTTGGGATTTAGGCAGTCGATCGGGACCGACGGCTTTACTTCTCCTTCGTGATACGGGGTAAGCGTATCTGTAATCATTGGCTCTCAAGTGAAAAAACACGGATTTTATGATCAATTATCGAGCGCTCTCAAACTGAATGCTTCAATTTCCTTACGCTGATTGTTTTGTTCTACAAATTGTCATACATACACGCTGACAGCTTCATATTATTTTGTAGTTTTATTGCAGTCGACAGAGAATAGATAGTTAGCTTAATGCTAAACCGATTTGCTCTGCTGAACTCGGCAATGCAAGTCTTGGAACAATAGTAGATAAAACATAACCTAAAAATTGCATTGCATCACTACGAATGTTGTAAGACGCTCGATTGTGGGTTTCGATTTGAAATGTAGGGAGTTCGAATTCTGAATGCTGTCTGTAGAATTCAGGAGCAAAAAACTCGAGAACGCTTTTGGCTGCTTTCTCTCTCAGCGCCGAGTGAGATATTCGTCTAAAAATAAACTTGCGTCTAGGATTGTGTGTGGGTATAACATTGGAAACTCAACCACAGCTAAAGACTAGTATTTTCAGTGTGTGATCCCGTACGTAATGTTCTTCGATGTGATTTTTATACTGTTCTATTTAAAGTGCGCTAATGACATAGTGATCGAGGACTGGCGAAACTCAATGCAAATCTGTGATATTTGTAGCTAGACTACAGATTTTCCAATTTCAATACTTATTATGTAAAAGGTAAGACAAGTTTTAAATTCTGGCTTGCAACCAAACTCATTGATAGAAATTTACTGTGTTCTTGGATTGAGGCTTCATTGATGCACTTCATTTAGTCCTTCAATAGAATCAATGAAAGTGGTCTACAAATATTTGGCTCACTTTTTTCGAATGCACATCTCTGAAATCACATCAATCTTAGAAGTTAATCAACTCAAAAAAGTGAAGCCAGTTGTTAGTGATAGTCAAGGCTATCTTTCAGTGGTGAATCATTAGTTCGGACATTTTTCTGTCCAGCCTTCAAATCTAGAAACGCTTTAGAGTGCAAAATAACCCAAAAATAAGTCGGGAGAAACTATTTTTGTCATGAAAAATCTGTTCTGTTATAATGAATGGTTTTATAAGCTATCTTCTCCCTACTATATAGGCCTACTACTACTTATAGATTACTACTAAGAGTGAGCTACTTAGAGATGGGGTCTTATTGTGCTCATAACAAATATTACTTATATCAGATCATACTAAGAAGGCAATGGTGTTGAATTTAAAAGCAAAACTTTAATACTAATGAGAGATCGGTACAAGGAAAGGAAAATTTTCATCTCAATTCAATATGTTAGTGTAAGATACTTTTAACTTGATTTTTTTCTCATTGCATGGGCTCTCAATTAAGAAAAAGAACATCAAGTAACAACCAAGCTATTCATAATTATAGATACTAGATCCAATAAGTTTAAGAATTTTCTAACTATTATTTTCTTCGACGTGATGAAAATGTTGATGCATTTATAAAAGAACTGAAGCTCTCATCTCATGTTAAAGATAATGGGATGAAGTGTACATCCTCTAGAATATTTTTATCTGAATTAATTTGTTTGAAATTATAATGTTGTTGTTAGTTACTCAGCTTGAATTCCTTTTGAACTTGAAGAATAATTTTTATACAATCCCTAATGTCCAGATACACAGTTGAGTAGACTTCATCAAATAGATGCGAAGTAGGCAAGTAAGTAGCGTATGCATTTTGATTCAACGATAAAATAGTTTTTTTTTTATTGCGGATGATGCCCTCATAAGCATTTTAGCTTGTGCGTGAGTAATGGATAATGAGTGCGAAGGTGATTGATGAGGTGAAAAACAGCCATGCCAACTGGGTCTCGAACCCTGACCGTAGGCAATGCTAGCGGACTGAAGTTTGTGACGCCCCAGCTCACTGCGCCAACCGGGCAGGCAAAATTTTGAGAACGTTTTAAACGTTGAGAAATGTGTCAACGTTGTAGACTCGACTTGTAATAAAAAAAATATTTTTATACTCTACTTGTCAACGTTCTTACAGACCCTACCATTGAATGAAATGCATTTAAATCTCTACTTGATGGAGAGAAGCCGACTTGACTCGTTGTAAAGATGACGCCAAAAAGGGTCCATCTGAAAATTTAATGAGCTGTTTTATTATTTATTGTTACAATTGCGACTTATATAAAGTATTTTAAGCAAAGATGATAAGTGGATGATGATGTTTAGGCTACATAGTGAATGAATGATGATGGATGATGAATGTTTACATGTTTACATTACAATTTTAACTTTGAAAAACACTTTTCACTTGAGAAAATTCTGAATTTTTATATAAGTTCACTGTTAACAATGAAGATCTGTTGCATTCATCCTCTCATCCTGCCAACATGGAGTGGACATTCTTATCCAAACTTCGCCAAATCATAAAATTTAAGAATTAATTCTATTCTATTTTTCCACAGATTGTTGAGTTTTATTTGCTGATTTGACGATAAATATTAGGTGGCAAAATGGTGGTGCCAGAAGCGTCGATTAACAATATCATGGGCGGCCTTGAGAGCACCGCCGGGGTCCGTCTACACAATCACCGGCGAAAACTCAAACAAAGGTAGGAATCTAGAAGAGAATAAAATGGATTTTTTCTAATAAATTGGAATTTTTATTAATTTATTTTGCATTGAGAGTATTAAACTTTATCCTCCATGAAATCAGTGGATTGGTTCATAGAATACAAGTCAGAAGGTTCTGTTTTGTGATTTTGGCTCTATAAATTAGAAAAACTTGACAAAAAATTTAATAACTGTGTATAAAATCAAGAACTACCACAATAATGTGCCATCATGGGAAATTGTGGTTATGTCGGTTGTGGAACTTCTTCGGAACTCTCCACTAATAAGCCATACGATGATAATGTAGTCTGTCCAAGCAAAGACGACATTCTGGTGAGATGGAAAAATGACTCCAGCTCGGTCAATTTTGGTTAAAAAGTGATAAATTTGGTCTCAAATTGTAGAAAACCTTCTGATCTACAATTTGAGACCAAATTTATTATTTTTGAACCAACATTGACCGAGCTGGAGTCTTTTTCCAATCTTGCCAGAGGGTCTTCTTTGCTTTTTTTCAAATGGGTTGGGCTTTTGTAACCCTTAGCCACCGCGACCGCTATTCGATCTTTTGTGGCAGTCTTCTTTGCTTGGACAGACTATAAGAAATTTATTAGAATAATTACTGTAGTTTGTGTATATGGTTCAATTGATTTAGTTAATGATTGATAATTTTTGTCAACAGGTTTGATATAGTAAGAAAACTCGGTCAGGGTACTTATGGAAAAGTTCAACTTGGAATTAATAAAGAAACTGGACAAGAGGTAAATGTTTCTATTCTATCTAAGAAAAATTTAATAACTTATTCTTATTGTATAAAAACACAGACTATTTTATAGTTTTTCTTAATTCATCAGTGTTTCATACTTTGTATAAAATGTCAATGTCCAATTTTTTTTTAACACTTGATTTCAATTACTGTATGTATTCTAACTTCAATACACATGGTGATCTATCCTTGTGTGGTGTGTTTTTTTTCTCAAATTTCTCCCATTATCCAAGTTTTCGTTTATTTTTCAATTGATCATGCTTTCATGGAAAACCCTACCCTAGTACTCTTTTAACATTAATATGATAGTTGGTTACCCTGACCTATTCATTTCTAAATTTTTATCTTGTTCATCTATTATTTTATTCTTGTTTTGATTTCTTTCTGCTTATTTCTTATTACAGTATACATCTTTTCTTTGAAGGCTACTATAATTTTCTGAGTAGTTGTGAAGGTGATATTATGGTACTTATCCATATTAAATTAAATTTTACCGTGAAAGTAGTGTGATCAAACTTTACATTGATTGTATTTTATACTGATAATCTTTTTCAGGTTGCAATCAAAACAATAAAGAAATGCAAAATAGAGACTGAAGCTGATCTAATACGCATTAGGCGCGAAATTCAAATTATGTCATCAGTACAACACCCCAATATTATACATATTTATGAAGGTAAGAAGTAACTTAACTTCTTCGAAATTAGATTAGTTTTCTAATCTAATTGGTTCTAATCTAATCTAATTTCATCGGAAATTGGTTTTCCGATGATGGTGTCTCAAACAACTAAATTAATATCAATGAACGAAACTAGTCAAACATTGATCTAAAGGCCTCTTTACTGGGCGGAGTTTTGATACGCATTAGTGATACAAAAGTTTAAATTGATACGCAATCGTACAGGAAGGAAGCTCATTGGCACAAAATATATGGGGATTCAAAGTGCACATTTCACAATGCCATAAATCGAAGTAAAATGACGATTTGCTCTCTAAAATTTAGTGTTTTATTTTTATTTCTTATTGATACAATTGCAAAAATATACCTAGATCTATACTAAGTTAAAATGCTCTCAAAATGTTTAATAATTGAGAAATAGAATCAGCCTATTTCGAATATGGCGGCGATCCCTGAGCATTACAAATGTCTTGTATCAACGAGCTTCCTCCCTGTATCAATTTTGGAATCAACCTTGTAGAGAGGGTTTTAAATTTTGTTTACAATTATGTTGAATGAGTATACTAATACTGTGTCAATGGCTCAACAGCCCGTGAAGGGCCTAAGCCTGCTAGCTGGTTGCCAGTTTCATATTCACTCCACTATACAGCAGAGGTGAATAATCATCAACCAGGATAGAGGCGACGTGTGGTTAGCACGTTGATTCTCGCAACCATAAGCTAGCTTTCGTAACCAAGTAATGGTACTAATACTGTGCATCCAATAATTACTCTTTCTAAAATTTACTCCGTACTCTTCAGAACTGCGTTCAAAATTTCCAATATTCAGTTCAATTTTAAATCATTGTTAATCTATTTTTAATTATTATTGTTTTCAGTTTTTGAAAATAGAGAAAAAATGGTGCTAGTCATGGAGTATGCTGCCGGAGGTGAACTCTATGATTATATTTCGGAGAAAAAAGTTCTAAATGAAGCCGAAGCTAGAAGAATTTTTCGACAAATTGCTACTGCCGTGTATTATTGTCATAAGGTGAGGTCTTATAATTTATCCTTGAATTTCTTTAAAAGTTTTAGAAGTCTTGAATGGCTTCATCTATCACTATAGATAACGATTTTTGTCTTGATTATTGATTGCATGAGTTATAGATTCAAGATTTATTTTTGTTGACCATATTACAACATGGTTGTACTCGCATATACAATTTTAATTCAATTGTGTTTCTATTTCATTTCACTTCACTTGTCATTGAAAATTCCATAGAACAGGCAACGTGTAATTTAATTTTGAAATGCGTTTGTTTATTAAAATATTGTCACTATGATTGTGTTTCAATAATTGACGATTTAATAATTATTGTTTTATATTTGTTTTTCGCAGCACAAAATCTGTCACCGAGATTTGAAACTTGAAAATGTTCTACTAGACGAGCATGGGAGTGCTAAGGTAAGTTTTTATTATATTAAAAAAAAAATATATATTCACATTAGGTCTAAGTCTATACAAGTTTTAAATTATGGAATTGAAGAAGAAACAACTAAGACTGGAAAGAAAGATGTTTCAAATAGGATTGATTTGATTTTTTCTTGATTATTGATTGTAAAGTCAAAGATTTTAAACATAATTATAATTTATTTAACAATACACATAGCTGAGAAAAACAGACTTATGCCCGAAACTACTTCTCTATACCATAATAGTCTATCGAATCAAAGAAGACATTCTGGCAAGATAGGAAAATGACTCCAGCTCGTTTAATATTGGTTCAAAAATTGTAAATTTGGTCTCAAATTGTAGGAAATATTCTGATGTAAAATTTGAGACCAAACTTGCAACTGTTGAACCAATATTAATTTTACATCAGAATTTTTCCTACAATTTGAGACCAAATTTATAATTTGTGAATCTGTATTTACCGAGCTGGAGACATTGTACCATCTTGCCAGAATGTCTTCTTTGCTTGGACAGTCTATAACAATTTATACTTTACATTCCAAAACCAGGTTATGTTGAATCATGAAATTAATATAAAAAATTAAATTTCAAAAACCATTTCCACTTCAAACGAAGATGAGACCAACAGGCTTATTCCTCTACTTCAGGCTTATATCCAAAACTGTTTCTCTATAAACGTATTTTAATCACCCATAACAATAATAATGCATTTTTTAATTATACCTCATTGTTTGCTCATAATTTTATTACAGCTAGATTTGTCCTGATGCATTTCTCTGTGATTTCCAGATAGCTGATTTCGGATTGTCAAATGTTTTTGATGAAACACATTTATTGGGAACATTTTGTGGTAGTCCACTGTATGCTTCTCCTGAAATTGTGAAAGGCACTCCTTATCATGGACCTGAAGTTGATTGCTGGTATGTACAATTTATATTTATTTATTTATTTATCCATTAACACATATTGAAATAAAGAACAAGCATAGTGTATTTTTAGTATCAATTTATTCATCATTCACTCATTCATCCATTAATTCATTTATTTATTTATCCATTAACAAACACACATAGTGAAAGAAAGAACAGGCAAGATATACTAAATGCTTCATGCATCATGCTTACAAGTGGTATCATTATTCCGATTCATTATTTTTTTGTATATGTATATTACATCATACAATGGATATAGAGTGCTATAAATGTGTTTTTTCTTCCTATTTAAATTGTGTAATGTATTCAAACTTCTGTTTATGTATAATGAATTGTGTATTAATTTGAATAATAAAGCAATTTGATATTTTCTTAGTATTTCAAACACAAGTTTAATTAAAATGTAGGCTAGTCTAAATTTTCAGGTTAACCCCTAACAATAATTGATTTTCTTCTGATTGGTGTAATTGATTAAAAAATTACACCAATTTCTTCTGATTGGTGTAATTGATTGAATATAAATTAATTGCTATGAAAATAACAGATTGAACTACTCTTCAACATTATGTTGCATACAACTAATTTTAGACTTCCGATTTTTGTTGTCCACATAAATTCTACTGGTAACTGTAGAATCTATTTCTCTGATCTTATACTTTGTTTAAGTCTGGTCGAGCCAAGGAGACATTCTGGCAAGATGGGAAAATGGCTCCAGCTCGGTCAATGTTGGTTCAAAATTTGAAAATTTGGTCTTAAATTGTATATTGTAGGATACATTCTGTTCTTCAATTAAAGATTAATAGTTAAGATTAATTCATTTGACAATTATTATTATAATTATAGTTGACAATAATTTATTATAGTTAATGGTTAAGAATAATTTAAGATTGAACCAATATTGACCGAGCAGGAGTCATTCTCCCATCTTGCCAGAATGTCTTCTTTTTCCAACCAGACTGTAATGATAATATTTTGTTTGAATTGTATTGGATTTGCAAAATGTTTTAAATAAAATTTTTAACAATTGTAATAACCATAGAAATGTGTTGTTCCAGGTCACTAGGTGTCCTCCTCTACACATTAGTTTATGGCTCAATGCCTTTTGATGGATCGAATTTCAAAAGACTTGTACGCCAAATATCACAGGGAGACTACTTCGAGCCCAAAAAACCATCACGTGAGTTCTATATATTTTTTTTAATTTATCAATTTTTATTCCTTTTTCAAATTTCATAGCAATTTAATTTCTAAACTAATGTAGTAATATTGTGCTAAAACTTGAATGAATTCGATCGCCTTCCAAATTTCTGCTTTTAAATTTGAAGTATTATAATTCTAAGTTAAATTTTACTAATTGAAAATATAAGCCTCCAATTCATAACCATAATCTTCTATCATTCTAAATGAAATGATAAATGGTTATGTTCATAACGAATGTTTGTTTGGTTCTATAAGTATATTTATTTTGATTACAATCTATTATTTATTTATTTATTAATCTATTTGCAAAAACACATTGGTAAGAAAGAACAGGCTATAATGATACAATAAAAGTAATGAAAAACAGGCGTTCGCTTAAGAGTTCTATTCGACTTGATATTAAAATGTCCAAATTCAGGTTATTTCCCTCATCATTCATCAGTATCAACTCACTCAATTTTCACTCTTAAAAATCACTACTTTGAAAAAATTATCAATTGAAACCCAGAAAGGTTGTTTATAAAAGTGAAATCAACATTTCAAAACTGGAAATAGAATTTACTCAAATATTCATTAAAACTTTGGAATTATGAACCAAACTATTTTTCTGCTGCTATGAGAAATTCACATTATTCAATTCCTTACTTTTATAGGCGTCTAATCCACGGTACAGTATAGACTGCCCAAGCAAAGAAGACATTCTGGAAAGATGGGAAAATGACTCAACCTGGTCAATATTGGTTCGAAAATTATAAATTTTATCTCAAATTGTAGCAAACATTCTGATCTACAATTTGAGACCAATTTATCATTTTGAACCAGTATTGACCGAGCTGGAGTCATGTTCCCATCTCGCCAGAATGTCTTCTTTGCTTGGACAAACTATAGAATGCATTGTTAGAAAGTTTTGCATCAATTCTTCTCCTATTCGGGAACTCGCTATTCAAATTGCAATCTATAGTCTGATCGAGCAAAGAAGACATTCTGGCAAGATGGGGAAACGACTCCAGCTCGTTCAATATCGGTTCAAAAATTATAAATTCAGTCTAAAATTGTAGAAAACATTCTGTTCTACAATTTGAGACCAAATTTATAATTTTTGAACAAATATTGATCGAGCTGGAGTCGTTTCCCCATTTTGCCAGAATGTCTTCTTTGCTCGACCAGACTGTATTTAGGGTGTTGGCTGCTGGCAGGAAATGGATCTTTGCATTCCTCTTAACTGATATTAGTTTTCGATAGTTCAGCTTTCCGAACGGTAGTTGATTATTTGGCGTAATACAGTGATAGTGATTGTGTTAGTTTTCTAGTAATTTTGTTTTTAGATAGTGTATTTAAATGTTAAAATGTTAAATATAGGGAATAGTTGAAACTCATTTGAACTTTGTCAAAACCGTTTGTTGTTGATAAAGTTACAGTTATAGTATTTGGTTATTTTTAGAAAATTAACGTGTTTCCAATTGTTAAATATGGGGAAAATGGTTGAAACTCGTCTTAAACTTGGTTAAAACCGTTATAATACCGTGGTATTGACAATTTATTTCAAGAATCTTCGTCTTTTACTGAAATCAAAATGAGGTGAAATTAGTTTTTAGCATTTTAAATTGTTGTAAATTATACTTGATAATACAGTAATTATCGTTTTACAGTGATGGTGTACTCTAATGCTACGTTTACACCAGAATGTTGATAACTGTTTTGAATAACGTATTATTATATAGACTTATATATTATATAATAACTTATTATAGAAAAGTTATTAACATTCCGGTGTAAACGTGGCTTTACTTTACAGAAAAACATAAGCTGTTTTCAATTGTTTCTATTGAGTGTATTGTTTTGGTCTGTAAGCAAAAGTTGTATTTTTTAATTTTCAATAATGTAGTGATTTTTTTTTGTTACCTTATAAAAAATTGTGAAATAAATAAGTGTTTTTGAATGTTTTATTAATCTAATTTATTGTATTTGAATCTTTGAATTTTTCAAAGGCGGTAACCTTTAATTCTCGTACTAATAATAATAATTCTCCTTCTGATCATCAGTAACTGGTGATTATTCGAAGAAACATAAAATTGGTCGGACTATCATTTTGAGAAAAATTTGGGATCGAAAAAGTGACGGCTATGCCTGTTTTTTCGAATAAATTTTATGATTTAACATTACAAAATATTTATTTATAGGCCTATTAACATATAGCCAAATTAACATTTCAAAATAATAATAATAATATTCGTGTAACCTGGCTGGCTCAGGTCTGGTGTCAGAGTTTTCAGGTCGCTCCTGATCAATTCCTCTGACATGACTTAACGACTGTTTTAACGACGGAACGTGTCCATCGAAACACGGGAAAGTGGCCTGAGAAAAATTACTAACATTTCAAAATTACTAACATTCATCAAGACTTAGAAATTTTGAACCAAATATTATCAATTCTTTTATAATAACCGTTGTTCCTCTCCAGCCGATCTTCCTCCATAATCATTAAGATTGTGTATTTTGAATGAATGATATGATATGATAGAAGCCAAATTAACATTTCAAAATTGCAAATATACATTGAAATTTTCGAAATTTTGAACCAAATATTATCAATCTCCTTAGAATAACCGTTGTTTTTCTCCATAATTATTATGATTGTGTATTATAAATAAATGATATGATAAAAGGCAAAGTAACATTTCAAAATCGAAAATATTCCCAAATATTCATTCAAAACTTTGAAATTTTGACCTAAAAATTATCAGTTTTCTCTAAATTATCGTCGTTTTCCTCCAGCCGCCTCACCCCTAATAGCCGAAATGCTGAAGGTAAACTCATCTCGTCGAGCAGACATAGTGGCCATCTGCTCTCATTGGTGGATTGACAGCGGGGAGGCGGTGCCCTGTCTGGAGGTGGCCGAGGAGTTGGCCAATCAGACCCCGGTGCGACTGGATCTGTTACTGTCGCTGGCGCCGTCGGCAGTTGCGGCTGCCGCCCAGGGGGATAAGCTGTTGATACCCGAACAGGTGTGCAACAAGTTGAGATTGGAATATAATTTTTTGCTCGTAATTAAGGGCCGTGGCTCATAAACATTTACATTCAACAATAGTTACTCATAAATTGGTCAATGGCTCAACAGCCCATGAAGGGCCTAGGCCTGCCAGCTGGTTGCCAGTTTCAAATTCTCTACACTATTCAGCAGAGGTGAATGAATAATCATCAACCGGGATGGAGGTAAATTTGAAATGAAATTGTTTTATTGGCAGAAAAAATATATAATTACTCATAAACAGTGGATTCTAAAGACGTTTCTTTGAAAATTGTTTTGAAAGTTTTTGTCACAGTATAATATAAGTTATATTATGCACTACCTAATATAAGTTAAGAGCCACAGTAATCTATAATATATACCTAAAAAAAGTTCACTATTATGCACTGAAATCTGTGATTTGACAATATATTGTCTTTTGGTTCATTATGATAAATTACGTTATCAGTCAACTTTCACTCTTACAACAGAACCTACTCACGATTTAGTTGCTTGTCGCATGCATCTAGATACTCATTGTACGCTGAAGATGTGGCGTAGTGCCTCGAAACGCGCCCGACAATTAACGGAATCTTGTGTACTGTTGTTAAAGTCAAATTCAAATTCATTCATTTTACATTTACAAGCATGATAACAGTTGGAGTGAAAGTTAATTAATTAAATTTATTATAAGTATTATAATTATCAATAATTCAAATTGAATTCATACCAATTAAATTAGGTTAGTGATAACAAAGGTTGTCAAATCCACAGAGTTTATTTTAAAATCCATACTCAATTATACATCAGTGGAAAACTTACCTAAATTATGGATAATTTCCACAACATCTCTGATTAAAGTGTAAATCCAATTAAATCAGTTGGAATTGGAACAAAGTTTTTGTGATTGCCTCCAAAATCAAGTTCAATGCAAATACGTTGTAACCATATCATTCATGACCTAATGCTCTGTAAGGCTGAGGCCGCACTGCCGGTGAGTAGAGCGTGGAGGGTGGAGGGTAGTTGGTAAATCTATAGAACATACACACCATCAACAGTAATACATCGTATAAATGGTATGTGTTCAGCCGCCATCTTGAAATTCTTAAATATGGACATTATAACCTCAAAAAACAGAATGGCGTCATACCATTCATACGATGTATTACTGTTGATGGTGTGTATGTTCTATAGATTTATCAACTACCCTCCAGCCTCCACGCTCTACCCACCGGCAGTGCGGCCTCAGCCTAAAGGCCAGTATCGACAGTGCAAGGCATGTGCCGCGGTTGCCTCAAGGTATAGTCTGTTCAAGCAAAGAAGAGTCTTACTCCAGTCTCCAGCTCGGTCAATATTTGTTCAAACATTATTGATCTGGGCCCTGGCTTATAAACATTTTACAATCCACATTACTCATAATTCGTGGATTTTAAAATTTACATATTTACATAGACATATTTACCAATTTACATAGACATATAACCTACATCTTAAACCTTCATCATTCAATCATCACTCATTCATTCTTTGCTTAAAATACTTGGAAACCAAGTCTCAATTGTAAAGAAAGAATAAAGAATAAATGGGATTTCCTATTCCACTCGAACCATCGCGGCCATTTTGGATTCGAATGTTAGGGTCTTCTAGTGAGTTTTGGCTGATCGTTGATTCAACAGCTGATCCTTTCCAAAATTTGGAACATTGTAAATCGAGAGTTTTATTAGTGAATCTACAATCCCAATCACTTGTTTTTCATCAGAAAAACAAGCTGTAAATCTTTATAAGCCAGGGCCCTGGTCTCAATTATAGGAACAATTTCGATCTTCAATTTAAAACCAAATCAATAATATTTTTGAAACAATATTGACCGAGCTGGAGACTGTAGTGAGACTCTTCTTTGCTTGAACAGACTATACCCTGAGGCATTCGCGGCACATGCCTCGCACTGTCGATACAGGCCTTAATATGCTCCAATGGCTGAAGGCTAATTATTGTTGATATCAAAGCGGCAGAAGATAAGATAAGATATTTTCATTTATTGAGTGGGAGGGGAGGGGTTTACTTCAGTCGAAATTCAAATAGATTAGTAGTTGTAGCTAATGAAGTATGTTTTGATAGTGGATGGAACAGGCAATAAGATAAGATATATGATGTCATTTATTTATTATTATCTTATTAATTTATGTTTATTCATCTTTCTATTGAGGGAAAGTCCAGTCTAATCATAACTGAAACCAAATTTTTTTATGATGTAGTGCTCTTGAGATGATGTTGTTAATTTAGATGACATATTAAATAATTTTTCATCAAAAAAAACTAATTTTCATAGGTTATTTTCAATATCGAATTGAATTGTTTCTGGACTTTGATTGTGATTATTTTCTGGTCAATATAGGAAGAGGAGGCTGCCCAACCTGAATGTCCCGTGAGATCTCAGTCCCTGGGAAGTCTAGCAGTTACACAGCCCATTGATTTCCTCGCTGAGGAAGCTCAACGTGCTAAAAGTAAGTGAAACATATAATTTATACCAGAGATTCATAATGCTAGGTCGTTTTTTTATCATTTTTATTTTTAATATTGACGATATTCAACAAAATATTGACAATTTAATTTAAACAAAACAGATCATCTACATGTCTTATCAAAGTAAATCTTATGAAACTCACATTATGGAAAGCAAAATTATAGCCGTCTTGATCGAACTGACTAATCAAAAGTGACAAAGTCAATGTCCACACTATACATGGTTTATAAATGTTTATAGTCTCAATATATGTTATGATAAAAGAGAGATGTTAGATGTCGTTGGAAAGTTTACCATTCCAGAATGATATTCAGATTTGAAATTCGAAATAATTTATTCAATTCTTCATTTGAGAAACTGTTTCGGATTTGGAAAAAGATATTGAAATTTATTATTTTCCGTTGCAGAAAAATTATAGATTTCACAGTCAAGTTAGTTTCTTTGTTCCAGAAAATGTTTTTGAGTTGTAAAAATGGTGGTTTTTTTATCCATGACGAACTAACTTACTGTGTGTATAATTATATTCACTGGGATTTATGATCGAGAATGCAAATTTAAGGTGATTCAAACAGTTTCTTAACTGTATTTGACTGCATTTTCGTAAGTAAATTTCAATGAGGAAAAATTTCGAATTTTTCCGTTTTCTGTTTTAGAAACCGTCGAACCGAAACCGGACTCGGAAAGGCGAAAAGAGCGTTCGAAAAGCAAGCGACGCGAACGCTCCTCGAGTCGCAACCGAAAACGCGACGAATCAACGCCGGAATCCGACTCTTACACTGAAAAACCGCACCGAAAATCGTCAAAATCGAAGAAAAAAGTGCAAAAAGTGGACGAACCAAAAAGAATGGAGGAATCATCGACGACGGTGGCTGACGAAAGTATGGGAGAAGTGAAAGAAGTGAAGAAAATTGATGAAAAAGAAGGAAAACCGGTGGAGAAAACGATGGAAAGTGATATGAAAACGTCGGAAGTTGCGGAAATTCTTCAGACTATCAGTCAGTTGGAGAAAGATTATAAGGCGGAGGATGCCGCAATTGAAAAGGGAGATTTCTCGTTGGATGATTATAAAATGGAGACTGCGGTAGAAGAGAAGGAGAGGGTGAAAGAGGAGAAGAAGGAGGAGGAGGTGAAGAAGACGAATGAGGTGGAGAAGGAAGGTGATAAAGTTGAGAAGGTGAGTAGAGTTTCCTTTTTATTTTTTTCTAATTTCTGTGTAGTTGTGAAGGTGATATTGATATGTAGTTGTCATCCATATTGAATTAAAAGTCTAGATATTGTCAAAGCACAGATTTATTGAAAATTGAGTTTCGGTTGTTACACCATTATCAATCTGGTTACCCAGATTAATTTACCAGAGATTGATAATGGTGGAACAACCAAAACCGGCACCCCAATTTTCAATAAATCTGTGCTTTGACAATACTCTATTTCAATCTGTTGATAGGAATGATTTGTCTTTTGTATTGCTTTCCCAATTCGGAAAATCTCAAATATATTTTCCCCCATTGTCATTACATTTGATCCAGTTACAGACAAATTACAAATCGTACTATGAGGGCAATAACAATATTCTCTAGATGAAAAAAGATGTTTACAGTGTGTATTGAATTGTAAAACCTTTTTTGTATAGTAAAATCAGATTTGTCTTTCACTCTATCCTCCCAAAAATAACATAATTATAGTCTGGTCTAGCAAATAAGACATTCTGGCAATATGGGAAAATTTATCCAGCTCAGTCAATATTGGTTCTAAAGTTATAAAATTTGGTCTCAAATTGCAGAGCAGAATGTTTTCTACAATTTGAAATCAAATTTATCATTTTTGAACCAATATAGACCGAGCTGGAGTCATTTTCCCATCTTACCAGAATGTCTTCTCTGCTTGGACAGACTATAGAACAGAAGACTTCGAAAATGAGCAAATTATACAGCAAGCAGGACTGATTTGCCCGCTGCAATCAATTGATTAATTTTATTGTATTGTTAAAAATGAATGAATGAATGAATCTAGCCAAATTTTCTTATTCTGTGTTCCAAGGAACCCGAGAAACAAGAACCGCCTCCACCAACCACGGAATCACCTCCAAAACCGGACACCAAACGTGACACTGCCAAACCGGTTGACGACAAACCCTCCTCCGACGACAAACCGAAACCGTCTATGGAACGTCGCAAATCCAAAATCTTTGAAACCGCCGAAAAGTTCTCTCAACTTCAAGAAACAGTGACAAAACCGCCACCAAAAAAAGTCTTCCTGCCCGGCGTCAAAGTGAGCGACGCGACAAGAGCGTACGAACGCAAATCGTCGCTGGCCACTTCGGCAGCGTCCGTTTTGCGTCCAGGTTTGTCGTCGAGGCGGAATTCTGCCGCAGAAGGGTTGTCAAGGCGCGGTTCTACCGCCGATTGCGGAAGTGCTGCGGCAGATTTTGATCGGAAGTTTTCGTTGGCATCAACTGTGGCGTTGAATAAGCTTGTGGAAGATGTGGAGAAACTGGCCAGGGCGGAGGAGGAGAAGGAGAAGAAGAGGGAGAAGGAGGAGAAGGAGAAGGAGGGAGAGAAGAAGGAGGTGAAGGTGAGTGGATGGTTTTTTTATTTATTTATTTATTTTTTTTTTTTTTTACAGTAATAGCGGTAGATTTACATTAAATTCGTCACGAATTAAATACTTTTTCATTTTGTGACCTTACTTAGTTTGTCTTTCTATTATTAATTATACATCCAACTTTTCTCTGTTTAATAGACTTTCAAATAATCTATATTAAAACAGACACCTAATGACTCATTCACTCTTTCTTACCATTAATGCTTCCTTTCTATTCTTATTGTCCCACACAGGCTGAGGAAAGCAAAGAAGCGAAGCAGAGCAAAGAGGAATCTGTGAAACCAGTTGTAGAAGAAAAGAAATCGGCCGATAAAATTGTTGGTGAAGAGAAAAAGAAACCTAAAACTCCGTCACCGGAAAAATCTAAAGAGAAGTCGGTCTCACCTCCTGCTGATAATACCACTCAAGTCAAGAAGATCCAGAATGCTGTACAGGTAATTTTAGAAAATTGATAATACTTGATAGTTGATGAAATTATACAAAGAGATCTGCATGAATGGTCTAATTCATTACACTATTCATAAAATTGTAATGAATTGGACCATTAGAGAACTAGAATAATGGCTTTTATTGACTTGAATAAACTGAAATAGAATAACAAACTTTATGATGATATAGAATAACTTGAACAACTGATTTATGACATATGATTATCATATCAAATAGTTTCTTACTTAAATATATACAATATAATACTTCTTCATGCAAAAAGGATTTTGGGAGTAATTTGTAGATTGAGATCTAGAGACTCATGAAAAGCACACTTCAAAAATCTTAACATCCTTACACATCCTTCCATTTACATTTAACAGCTAGTAGTTTTTGTTGAAGTAAACATCAATAAATTCCAATTTCGCACAGATAACCACCAACATAACACTCGTAATAGAAACATAATTCAATATCCAATACATAGGAATTTAGCACTTGAAAAAACTCAATTTTACTCAGGAATGAGGCCTTTTAATAGGCTGCCAACTGCCATTCGAAATTTAGACTCAGTCTTTACATTCAAACAAGCAGTCAAAAAATTTTGCTAGAGAAAACCCTGTATAAAATCTCAGAATGCTATTAACTTTCAGTAATCGAAATTTCCATCATCAATAATTCAGTGTTCCATAAATGTCGATTTTTAGATTTTAGACGTAAATCTATTTGTCATGTATGTGTAATTTTTAGAAATAAGTAACTTAGTTTTAGAAATTTGACAAGTCACCAGTCAAACGATTTCAACTCAAAGTATGATGTGGTGTGATGATGTATGTATTGATGGTGTATGATGGTCCATGATGATGTGACAATGTATTCTACATAATACAACTACACAACTTCAATTTCGATTAAAATATTATTTCAAACATAATTTGATTAATATTCTTATTACTGTACATTGATTAGTATTCTTAATTTCATTACAGAAAATTTCAATAGTACTATTACCCGGTACTTTATCCGCATAATCTTATTATGATTATTTTATATTTTCTATAATATATATATTATTATATATTATTTTATATTTAACTATTCCATATTCTATTGTTGTTATATGGTATTCTAACAGCTTTAGACAATTTTTTGTGATTATTTTACATTTTCCATCTATTCTATATTTTATGCCTATCAGTTCGATTCATTTAGTGATTGTTGAAAAGTGAATAGTCTATTATTCTTCAATGTTTTTCAGGTTATTGGCAATGCTATCGACTCGAATAACGGTGAGAAGAAGGCGGCCACTCTGCCTCGTAGAAAGACATCACGTGCTGAAATCAAATTGACCACACCCAAGTAAGTTCCCAGATTTTATTCAATTTTTCTCATCTATTCACCGAGTATTGCAATGAATTCAATCTTTCAGGTGTTATTATAGTCTTTCGTTCTCTGCTCGGCTAGCATTTTTCAACTTCTTCTAGGGAAGATTGTGACTCTTAGGGTAAACTCGCACTGGTACGACTCAGACCAGACTAACTTGCAGCCAGAGAAGCACTGAATCACACGGGAGCAGATGGGAGCATAAGACGCTCACTAGTCAGACCAAGACCAGACAAACGCAATACCACAGCTGTTCTATGCTTCCAATGCTTGAGTCTGGTCTGAGGTTTGGTCTGACTGCATCAGACCAGTGCTCTGGTCTGGTCTGAGTCGTATCAGAGCGCGTTTACCCTTATGCCCGATTTTCCCAAGCACACTCAAACCTGAGGGAGCCTCAAATTTTGACGAATCGTCAATAGAAAACCTGAGATTTCACCTGTCAGAAAATTGCAGCTCTCCTGTTGACGATTCGTCAAAATTTGAGGATCCCTTAAGTTTGAGTGATCTTGGAAAAACCGGACAATAAATGGTCCACGACTATTATTGGATCGTTCAACAATCGGCTTTTCGGATTACATATAATTTGGGCTGTCGGTTCCATTTTTTGACTGCCACAGTCCGAAATGACAGTGGATGTGAACCCTAAGTGTAATTCAAAGTAAATTGTAAAAACACTGTAATTTAAATTCGATTTTTCACTCTTGCAGAGCCCCCAAACCAGAATACCGCAGCGAGGTGGAGCATATGGTAGCAGCTGCTCCCTCCACAGCTCCGGCTGCATCCAACATGCAGCGTTCGGAAGTGGTGTTTCCCGTGGCAGCGGCTGCGTCCAGTGCAGCCGTGCAGCCCTCGGCTGCAGCTACGGCTGCACATCCGGTACGCAGCAAAACACTGCCACCCACGCAGCCAGCCAGGGATGCAGGGCCCAGGGAGCATATTATACCTATCAGGTATGTGGTTATGAATACTCAAATTATTTTCAAAATTCTGCTGAGTGGAGTTCGAGTTCTACTGTTCGAACTTACAGTTTGATCGTATAGTCTGACCAAGCAAAGAAGACCCTCTGGCAAGATGATAAAATGACTCCAGCTCGGTCAATATTGCTTCAAAAAATATTGATTTGGTCTCAAATTGTAGATCAGAATGTTTCCTACGATTTGAGACCAAATCAATAATTTTATAACCAATATTGACTGAGCTGGAGTCATTTTATCATCTTGCCAGAGGGTCTTCTTTGCTTGTACAGACTATACTCAAAATGTAGCTCTTGGAATTCTCTACAAGCCCATATAAGAAATTTGTCTATTGAACAATTCTGTATTTTGTTAATTAAAAAAGGTGTAAGATTTTTTGTCAAGGATGGGTAAATCAATGCTAAATGTTTGACTATAGGAACTCCGTGACGTCAGAATCATAGCTTTCTCAGCCAGCTGCTTCACTCTGCCCCACCTCTACTATCCTATAAACCTTGGGCTTATTCCTATAACATACAATTGAAATAACATTGTTCAAAAAGCAACACTTTTTAAAATGCACTAAAAAGTACACCAAAGAAAGTACCGTAGTTGGAAACTTGAAAATATTTCACTAAATTGAAAAAATTAAGAATCCAAACTCACCACTACTTATACATAAATACATCTGATAAACACATTCTTCTAAAAATTATCATTTATGATAGCGGAGTATTTCAAAATATGCTGATTACCTAATTTACCAATACACACTCGTAAATGAACTCATCAAATTGTCTCATTTCAAATTTCATCTATTCAATTGAAAAACTAATCAATGAAAATTTTGCTCAAATTGTAGTGTCGGATGGTACCAATCAACTAGTAAAAACCAGAACTCTTTTTGTGGCCTATGAGCCGAGATATAATCGAAATATATATGGCGTGTTAGAGATTCTTCGCAAGACATAGTAACTATAGTCCATTCACGATCACTTGATACGAAATAGACAAACCTTTTGCGTGTAATGGAAGGTCTTCTGTGCGAAAAAGTCAGCTGCAGTCGAACAGCTGAGTCTTGTCTGGAGCTGTGATTGGCTACAGTCCGACTTGTCTTGTCTCAAGACTGTTGTCTTGAGCTGTGATTGGCTACAGCTGTTGATCTGTGGCCGAAAGTTTCGCATAGAAGAAGACCTTGCATTACACGCAAAAGGTTTGTTTATTTCGTCTCAAGTGATCGTGAATAGAGTATAGATAAAAAGTGTATAAAACCAGTAAACTTTTCAACTAAATTATAAGAATGTATTATTAGCTAATAAGATATTATTTCATGTACCGTAACTTGTATTGATTGTGGAATAAACTATATTTTTCATTTGATTAGGTTTTCTCCTATTATAGTTTGTGTGACTAATTCATTTGTTTAATTACGTTTAGGTTTGAGGCGGGAGATGAGAAGCCTCCGCCCGTGGCTGCCAAGGTGGCTAAGGAACAGCAGAAACCAATTTCCAGGACTAATTCCAAAAGGTGACAATTATTATTATTTAGACTATTAATAGTGGGGGGCCCAAGTGTTGTTCCATTTTGACATGTAACCTCATTTTCCACAGATGGGAACATGGAGAACCATGTAGGTTTTGGTTCTTTTACACCTCAAAAAAGACATTTTAAAAATTTTCTCAAGATGGAAGAATTATGACATATTGCAGTACATCAACTGCTGGATCATTATAATAATGATTAATTCGAATCTCTATATATATTGCTTTATAAATAGACAAAGGACTTTATCATTATTATATTTTTCAAGACATTATTGACTATTCCTTAAATATTTAAGGTGGCAATTATAAAATAAATTAAATTTCACTGATTACATATTTATGACTTTTCTTGAAGAATATCTCTCAAATGCTTTATGATACTGTTAGCCGGTTGCATAGAAGTTGATGAAATGTGGTATTTTCACATTCACATTCTTTGGGGTGATTCAAAAGAGCGCTAGTTTCAATGTATCAAATAAAGATGTTTATTTGAAAGAAAAATTGAAGATAAATACATCAAAATGTTCATCTCACTTTACGGTTTGATGTCATGCATGTGTTCTCCACATTGCGCTGGCTCGCATAAACTCTGTCCATAATGTCCAAACTTCGCCTTTTGATCTAGATAATTTAATCGTAATAGAGAGCTTGTCAATTATATATTTTAACGATTTTATGTTATAAAATTTCTATGATTTTCGCGTTCATATATGTACTTTTTTCGTTGAATAATTATTGAGTTGTACTGGTTGTTGTATTCCTTTATAGAGTTATACTTTCTAAATTAATTTATAATTTAAGCTGAAATGTCTTGTTATTATTCTACATGAATAGGGAAATCTAAATCTTAATCCATGAAATTCACTATTAATACACGACAAGTTTCCACTTCAATTTTGCCGTTAACCTGTCGAATTAGCCATCAAGATCGTGTGACTTGACGACATCTTAGGGGTCATATGAGGTCATACTTGGGTGTAAACGTAGCTAAACGAGTCCTTCGAGCAGAATACTTTTATTGGACATTAAGTATAATATTTACAATAGGCTTTGTCATATGCTTTGATCGAATTCGATCTGATGATATAATATTATGATTATTTCCTTCTATGACTTTCTATTGTTTTCTCCCCACAGTCTATCGCGTCAGAGTACAGCCGATTCGGACTCGGGCAGCGTGGTAAGTCAGCAAGGCGAGCCGATCAGGAAGTCGCCGCGCGAAGTCATCATTCCGATTGCGGTCGAGGGCGGAGGATTTGTCACGCCCAATCTGGAGGCGGTCAATCGCATGAGGTAAGAACTAGACATTTTCAGAAGTTGAAAGTAATTGTTTAACGTGATCATTGAAATTTTGATTATTTATTTATTTATTAGATACATTACAATGTATGATCATGGTGTCTCATTCATGGGGAATCCCCAGCACTCTATTGCACTTTATTGTTATAAAGTTTTTATTATAAAAATGCATATTATCATGATTATAAAAATAACGTCTAATACTCCAACTCAAAATGAAAACAAACCAACCTAACCATGGAACTAACGTGGGAAGCCATGGACGTACATAATTGATGTTTCCATCTGTTTGAATTTTATATAATGAATCTTAAGGTATAGTCTGTCGAAGCAAAGAAGACCCTCTGGCAAGATGAGAAAATAACTCTAGCTCGGTCAATATTTGTTCAAGAATTATAAATGTAATGTTAATAGTCGATTAAATTGTTTCCTACGTTTTGAGATCAAATTGATAATTTTTGAACCAATATTGACCGAGCTGGAGTCATTTTCCCTTATTGCCAGAGGCTCTTCTTTGCTTGGACAGACTTTGAGTTTTGGTTTGTGCAGAACGTAACGACCGTCAGCCGCAGTCGATTAGCTGTAGCCAATCACAGCTCTTGTTTTTAAAGCTAGAGGACAAGACAAGAGCTGTGATTAGCTACAGCTGATTGACTACGGTTGACGGTCGTTACGTTCCGCACAAACCAAAACCTACCTTTAATGGAGATTTGTACCACGTGATCAAGCCAGCCAATCAGAAGCGTGACAGTCAATGGCATCAGTGTCTTTTATCAAGTCACTGTAGTATAAGGTAGTATCATGTAGTATATTTTGAAAAATCTCAATTTTCCGCCATTGTTATCTCGGTAACAAAGCGTTTTTGTGGGTTGGTCCCATGGAACTTTTTTGTCTACTTGGTGTAAGGAATCAGCCTGAGAAGTATTGCACATTCCCCCTGAAACACCCTGTATACAGTATCAGCCAAAATAAACCGTACAGAAATAGTACTTGAACAATTGTACATAAACAGTTTCAGTACTGTTTATTTAGGCTGATACCGTATTTATCATTTTAATTATTAATCTAACAAGTGATTAATAAGTTTATTAGCTAATTTAATGTCTCAAGAATCGGCCACTAATCCCATGTATTCTATTATTATGCTCGTAGATATAAAGTTGACCAAATTGATAAATAATTTCTATAATAGTTCCCTATTTCTCTCTAATAGTCCCTTTTCCCATAATAGTTTTCCTTTTCTTTTTGATGAATTGGTATAATTTTTCTCTAATTTCCATCCACAGTTCGCTGACAGAAAGCGATGACGAGTCTTCGGCGCACGGATTTGGTCTGCACAGCACCCGGCGACCGCATAACAAACAGCTGGACACAGCTGACAGTGTCAGCTCTGATGAAGATGACGATAACTTCGAAATACTCACCGCAGAAAGCCTGTTCTCGGCTCTGTTGTCAAAGGTCAGTGATATAAAGATTTGAAGATATGAAAATTCATTCATTTCTTGTTAAATCGATGAGATTTTTGGAAGAAGAGGGGTAGGTAGCCAAAATTGTGTATTAGTATTATCATAGAGAAACCATAGTTAATAGTTAATTATTATAAAAAATAGATAGATCTATTTTAGAGATCTAATAAAATAGATAGGTGAAGAGCAGTTGATATTTGATCTTTTAATCATCGCAATTAACGAAACAAAAATCTTGTTTGTAAGGTTGTTGATTACTACGAAAATTAGAATTAAATTGGTTTATTTAATTTTTGAATTGCAGAATACAATATAATATTAAATTTAATTAGAAGAAGGCTCCCCACAGGGGCAAGTGCCTGCGATTGAGGGGCGAGTTCCTAATGCCAGTAAATTAATTCCTATTATTAAGTCTTAACAAGTATTGTAAAGTTTTTTAATCTTGAAAAATAGAAAAATTTTCAGCCTAAGAATTGAAGAAGAAACAAACGAACATAATTATGTTATATATCTATTTTAACGGGGTTTCCGGGTACATCCGATCGGTAAATTCACTTACTTGGGTAAGCTGACGTTTCGTCGTCATCGCAGACGACATCCTCGGAGTATGCTCTCAAGTAAGTGAATTTACCGATCGGATGTACCCGGAAACTCCGTTAAAATATTCATCCATCCGCGAAAATTTAAAAGTATATATATATATATATATATATATATATATATATATATATATATGTCGCATGGTTATATAGGTGTTATGTTGGTTATAATTATGTTGAATACTTATGACAGGGGTGTTCAAACTTGAACTGCTGGCGATCCACCTCAATATTTTAGACTACTTACGATCGACTCTGAGAGACTGCAAGGGTGTGTGATGCAGGGTTGTCATACATACCTAACTAGGTAGGGCGTGCCGTAGCATATAGATAGATATTAGCTTTCTGCACAAAATACGTAGGTACTTTATTTTAGTCAAGGTTTCGGTTAGGTTTGATTAGGTTCTTCTCTACAATATCAATTAAAAAACTCATAGTATTCAAAGTTGCGAGTTCATTGGTTGTTACAAAACAAAAGATCGAGTTGCATATGGTGTTAAACTTAACTAAGGGGTGGCTTTGGATGTTGAAGCGTGGCACTGGATATCCTCAGCATACTTTTCATAAGATGGTACGTAACCAATGAGTGCTAACCGCAAGCATGATGGCATATGATCGTCAGTTAGTCGATTGCAATATTTTGATTTAATTATCTTCATTTCAGAAAATGCACAAGTAAGTTGACCCAAAAAATGCCGTCAGTTGAAGGGCGATTTGCCTTAAATTCGGATATCTATTTTCTGGGCCCAGGTCTTTAAACATTTACAGCTTGTTATTCTGAAGAAAAACAAGTGATCGGGATTGAAGATTCACTAATAAAACATTCGATTTACAATGTTCCAAATTTTGGAAAAAACAGCTGTTGCCCTAATATTGCAGACGTTGAATGTACATCAATGGCCGACTTCAAGGATTCATAATATTACAATTCGATTTGTAGGTTATTATGTTATTTTAGTGACAAAAATTATTTCTATTCAAATTTCACAATAAAAATAATAATCGATGTTTATATTCATAATAATATATCAATTTATTCATCAAATAATTGCATTGGAAGCAAAGTTTTGGGTTTTTCATGTCATAGCAACTAGCCAGCTGAGGTTGTAAAATTTCCGAATTATGGGAAACGTTTATGAGACAGAAACACCAATAACATTCACGAATTATAAGTATTGTGGATTGTAAAATGTTTATAAGCCAGGGCCCAGGTATAAAACACCAGAAATTCGTATCAGATGTTGTAGCTTTGAGATGTACATCTGATATAATCTGTACCAAATCATTTTCAGAACATGAACTCATATTAAACTGACTTGCTATTTCAGTAGCTAATGACTTTTTTTAAGTACCTACTTATTAAAATTTTTTTCTTCTCGAGATCTACCCGAAAAGCAATTGCGATCGACTGGTTTGAGCACCCCTGACTTATGAACTGAATACAGATAAAATTTTATGAGTAAATTTTTCTGGCATCAACATAGATGGATAATACTCATAGAGGAAGGATTTAATACTTTACTATACTAACTTATCTATGATAATACTTGAAACTAGTTCACTATTATCTATACTTAAAATACAGTATTATCTATACAGTATTATCTATAATACTTGAAACTAGTTCACTATTATCTTGTTTTCTAGTTTTTTATTGATGACTAGGAAATACTAATCCCTGTACTATCCCTCTCACCTTTTATTGGTGGATATTTCTTTTTTTATTTCAATTTTTGCAGTCGTTTGCACAGAGGCGGAAAGACGTAATATCCCGATTATCCCCTGACAGCTTACTAGGGCGGGATTCATGGATAGGTGATAAGGTAAAAATTATCCATAAATTTCCAAATTTTACATTTGGAAATTTTAATCCCGGTTGCGGTGTAACGTAGGCTGAACAAATCATTGTGTGACCTTCCAAATTTTTCAAACTTTCATTGGGAAAAACAAATCCTGGTGAAACGTTGTTGAGACAGTACTGTATAAAAAATTGAACGACTTTTCAGTTTTCCAAGCTTTCATTGAGAAAAACAAATCCTGGTTGCAGTGAAAGATTGGCTTACCAAAAAATAAACCATGATGTACAAAAAATTGTGTGATCTTTCCAATTTTCCAAGCTTTTATTGGGAAATTCAAACCCCGGTTGCTGTTGAACATTGGTTTACCAAAGAAATTGGGAAAATAACATGCTGTACAAAAATATTGTGTGAATTTCTGAACTGCAATCTCCTCGATTCTGAACCATATGGAGATCTACAACCCGAATTTGTGAACACGGTTGCTTTATATTGGTAAAAATTGTTTTTTCTCGCAACCATTTCTGAATATTTTACATAATACATCCCACCGGGTGGTTGAAGTGTATCAATTTCCGAGCTTACTTGATTTCCAATTATCTGTTCATTTTTTTGTCTGAGATTTGGGGTATGTTTGCCAATGTATTCGAATAATACCTTCGAAAACGATTTAGTTTTAAGGGTGGGTGGTAGTGGAAGGCAAACTGCCGAACGGCAAAATCAAGACCGATAAGAACAATGTAATTTTTATCAATCTCTTGGAGCAGATAGAGCCTCTATTTATGGACAGAATTTCACGTTCTTTATGTCATTGGAAACAGAATTCAATTCTCCAGGGGCGTAACTTTTTACTTTTTCGATTTTTAGTTTATTTCAATAATTAGAGTTCAATACTTTTATAGTTAATTAATTATACGATAATTATTAAAATAAACTAAAAATTGAAAAAGTAAAAAATTACGCCTCTGGAGAATTGAAATCTCTTTCCAATGACAAAAAGAACATGAAATTCTGTCCTTAAATAGAGGCTCCAAGAGATTGATAAAAATTACATTGTTCTTATAGGGCTTGATTTTGCTGTTCGGCAGTTTGCCATCAACTACCACCCACTCTCAAGTTATACCTTTACCTTATTTTTATTTTCATAATTTTTTAAATTTCACTCGATTTTCCATTCTTATCGCTTCATATTCCATATGCCATATTTGTCAGCTTCTGTCTCCTATTCAATTTGGTGTTTTGTTCTTAATGGTTGTTGAAAGTTAATTATGTTTTATTTTCACTGTTTCATTTCAATCGGCGTTTTTTCCATGTTTCCTTGTTACGAATTACGTGTAGCACTTTTTTGCTCATCTGTTAATTTATCAATAATTCTCTCGCGAGAGCCCGGTTTCTTAATTGTTCATTAAAATAATAAACTCTGTAAAGTGTGTCTGTATATACATTAGTTGAACTATACTTTGTCATTCTGTTCCCAAAGTTTTTAACAAAATTTTACGAATAAAATTTGTTGTTTTCACTATTAAGATTGAACCATCTCATTTTCAGGTACGCAACCTCACTCATCGATTGAATACTGAAGAAACAAGGCCGCCTGGCTTCCCCCGATTGTTCAATCATCATTCGTTGTTCGAAAACTCACCAAGGTAAGAATTTGAAAGAGGTTGAAATAAGGTTTTACAGGGTGTTTCAGGAGGAATGTGCAATACTATTCAGGCTGATTCCTCACACCAAGTAGACGAAAAAGTTCCATGGGACCATCCCCCAAAATCGCTTTGTTACCGAGATAACAATGGCGGAAATTTGAGATTTTTCAAAAAATATTTATTTTTATATTTTTCTAGAGGCTTTAGTGAGGTTCTATAATGATCAATTCCTATGTAAAATTAGCTGAGGAATTCAATGAAACCAGTTCCAAGTTTGTAACTTTAACGGTTATTGAGATAATTGGAAAAATATGCTTAAAACGCCATTTTTCAACAATAAGGGTTATAACTGGATAAGGAATCATAAATTTGTATTTTTTATTAATGGAAGTTGAAGAGAGTCGGATTCTTAAGAAAAAGTTAAATGGCGGCGATTGTGTAAATCTTACCCAAATCTCAGAAATAGCGATCAAAAATCGCAAAATCGCTACTAAACACAAATTCATCACTTGTGCTATGTTTTGCCAATTTTGCGATTTTTGATCGCCATTTCTGAGATTTAGGTAAGATTTACACAATCACCGCCATTTAACTTTTTCTTTAGAATCCGACTCTCTTCAACTTCCATTAATAAAAAATACAAATTTATTATTCCTTATCCAGTTATAACCCTTATTGTTGAAAAATGGTTTTTTTAAGCATATTTATCCCAATTATCTCAATAACCGTTAAAGTTACAAACTTGGAACTGGTTTCATTGAATTCCTCAGCTAATTTTACATAGGAATTGATTATTTTAGAACCTCACTAGAGCCTCTAAAAAATTAGAAAAATTAATATATTTTAAAAAATCTCAATTTTCCGCCATTGTTATCTCGGTAACAAAGCGTTTTTGGGGGATGGTCCCATGGAACTTTTTTGTCCACTTGGTGTGAGGACTCAGCCTGAGAAGTATTGCACATTCCTCCTGAAACACCCTGTAAAAGGTTAAAATTAGGTTAAATGAATGACGTTGCAGTTCAGCTTAGTTACTACTCTTACATCTAGTGTTCTATTTTGTCTGGTTGGTTTTGTCTGCTATTAGTACGCACGAAAACTGATGTCAAAATTTCCGGATTTATACGATACCAATTGGCGAGACAATTTTCAGAAGACTGCTTCTTGTGCGCTCCAACAGCTGATGTTGTCAATCAGAGTTTTCATTTAGCTATGCCTAGATGATGGTTTTAAAATCAAAAGATACAACAGATATTTTATCACTTATAGGTTTTTGAAGGCAAAATGTTTTGCCAATTTATTGGCATCATATAAATCTGCCTTGACAGTTCTCATTCAGATAGGCCTTGGTGATGTTTTCGAAATCAAAATGGACATAGGTGCTTTACATCAGTTGTTAGTAGGTTACATCACGTGCAAGAGGCAGACGAAACCGCCTATATTTCTGGGTCAGCTATTTACTATTTACTATCCTTTTTGGTTATAGCTGAAGCCAACATACTCAATAATGGTAATGATATTGATAAAAAATGGCGGATTTGACCAATCAAAAGTAACACAGTCAATGTCCAATCTATGATTATAAAGTCTCCATAATGATCTCCATCTACGCCAAGAACTCATGAAGGCCAAGTGTTATTGGAAAGGACATCTTTGTTGTCATTTCCCAAGAATGGACATCTTTATGTTCAAACTTCGCCTTTTCATCTAGACAATATTATTCAATCATAATTTAAAAGATTGCCAATTAAATATATTTTAATAAAATTTATATAATTTCGCGTTCATGTGTATCCGTGTTTGTTGAATAATGTTACTATGTTTTCAGCTCGTGACATTTATAATAGAAGTAATAGCTACTGTATATTCATTTCTGTAAAATAGAAGTAGCCTACACTTACTCCTTTATGTTATTACGTACTACAAGTATACGAGTATACTACGAGTCTGAATCTGAATCAATCTAGAATCTAGAATGGGAAGCGTTCATGTATTTTTATTGTCTATATATGAATAAAGAAATCTAATCTAATCTAATCTAATCTAATCTATTCTATTCTATTTGCTCTAACTATTTTACTTCAGTTCTATTCATTCTTTTTTCTGCAGTCAGGCTTTTTTTATATGCAGGATTTTTCCTGCATATTTTATATATTTTATATTTTACAAGATATTGCATAAAATGTATGTATTATTTTGTAAAAATGGGAAATAAATTTGATTTTGATTTGATTGATTGATTGGACCAGCTCTTATTTTCCGATTATCAATTTTTCAACCGCAATGTGTTGGTAGTTTCTCCAGCCGTCGCCTGTCTGAAGCGCGTTCGTTCAGTCGTGCAGACGTGCCTTGGCGCCGCAGCGTGAGTCGCGATAGCAGCAGCACTCTGCCCAGAGGTGAGTGAGTGGCAAGGCGCATGCTACACTAGTCGCACACTGGATTCTGTCCAAATGTTTAATGTAGAGGAAATTCTTTATGCGTTTTCGTAACCTGTTTGCAGTGATTGAGTTGATTGATTGGTGATTTATTGATGAAACTTTGCAGAGTTATATTTAAACTCTATTCTAGTCTATGTATAAAATTATGAATGGCTCAATAGCCCATGGAAGGCTAAGGGTTACCAGCTGGCTGTCAGTTTCATATTCACTCCACTTTACAGCAGAGGTGAATAATCATTAACCAGGTTAGAGGTAACATGTGGTTAGCATGTTGATCCTCTCAACCATAAGCTAGCTACCGTTTCCAACTATTTTGGTCTACTAATACTTATTCGAGAATGGGCAGTAGTATAAACTTTCCAAGCAGAGCAGACATTCTGGCAAGATGGGGAAGTGACTCCAGCTCAGTCAATATTGGTTCAAATAAGTCTAATCATATAATAATTGGTTATAAATTTGGTCTCAAGTTGTAGGAAACATTTGGATCTAAAATTTGATACCAAATTCATTATTTTTTTACATTGTATTATTTTTATACATGATTCTGCTATTTGGCGAATAGCCGACTACTACTGCCCATTCTTAACAGAATTTGGAGGTTGAATATCTTGAAACCTCTTTGTGATCATAAAAGAGTTCAAAAATTTCAATAGAAGATAGTATATTATCACATGAGTTTGGAAAACTTTAGTGACACCATGCTATCAACAATTTAATCGTATAGTTTGATGGTTGAGTCAGAAAAAATCTGCAAATGGTTACATCCCAATCTCATTAGCTCTCGTTGTTAAAGCTTTAAAAAGCAAATTTTCTAGTTAGTGTGAGCTCATTCAAACGTATCTAATAAAAAATAAGATCGTATATGGTAGGATTATTGAATTTAAAGAACCATTAACAAATGTTTTCATGATAGGGTTTTACTTGATTCAACTAAAACTTATTATTCCTGTAATTGCTCTTGTTTTGTTTGCGTGTGTGTGTTTTTACTGTAATGTCTTAGTAATATTGACTATTTCGATTTACAAAATCTTGCTACTTGTTTGTTCTCATCTTATAACAACTAAATTCAAATATCCAAAGACAAGACAAAATTCAATTATTTAAAAAATATTTTCACCAAAATCTAAGGAAATATGCTACAGAATTCTGGATATTTCAATATTGTTTTGAAGATAATTCGTTTTCTCATCATTATAAATTAGTAAGGTGTTAAACAATTTATAATCGAAAGTATTTGACAAGTTTTCAAGGGATTAGAGGAGAATATTTATATTAGTTTATTGAACTCAATAAGTCAGTAAATAATTCAGTTTATTGAACTGCCTTTTTGAATTCTTTCATGGATAACTAAGTAAGCACTTCTCCCTGAAACCTACTAATTTCATCAAAATTGCTGTTTCTGAAATTCTTTTAATGTTTCAGTAACTGAATTAGTCATCAAGATTCAGGAGAAAAATGTTACAGGATCAGAATAGTTTTTCTCTTTCAGATCCTTTGCAATGCACTATTATAGTATGTCAATTTGTTAGCGGACACCAATAATTAGGGCGTTTGGCGAATGACTGATTTTGGTTCTCAGCTCTGTCAGGACAGTCGGCGAGTTGTCTGCGAGAGTACATCAAAATGAGAGCGACCCTAGCTACAGTAATTTGCTCTTGAAAACAGTTTCAGACTGTCCTGACAGAGCTGAGCATTAATAATAGTCATTCGCCAACCGCCTAATTTTTTGGCGTCAGCTATACAGTACTCAAATTTCAACACAATATAATTTTAATTTTCGACGTGATAATAATTCAAAAATTTAATTTTCACTGTGTTTCTTTTCTAGTGATCTTTAACTTCCAAGAATTTTTAGATTGCTTCAATTTTTATTCCTCTAGTGTATTCTGCTTAGAAAAGTGCATAAATAAGTCAAAGTTATTGGAAATTAGATTTCTTTTTGAGCCTTATTAAAAATCTACTTTTTCATTTGTTATAGTTTGACTAAACAAAGAAGACATTCTGGCAAGATGGGAAAATAACTGCAGCTCGGTCAATATTGGTTCAGAAATTATGCATTTGGTCTCAAATTGTAGATCAGATTTTTTCCTCCAATTTGAGACTAAATTTATAATTTTTGAACCAGTATTGACCGAGCTGGAGTCATTTCCCCATCTTGCCAGAATGTCTTCGTTGCTTGGACAGACTATACATGACACAGAACTGGTGTGTTACAGTCGGAATACGTTGCAAGATACAAACGCCTTCTCGTGATACGCAGGCAGATGGACAGAACTGACTTTTGTATCATCGTCATGATACAGAACTGTCGTCTGTATCATCGTCCGAAGCCGAACCGATTCACTAGGTACGATCAAAAAGTAAAGTTCTAATCGCTGTTCGTGTATTCACAACAAACTAATCAAACAAATAATACTGGAAATGGGTCCTCGCTTCTTAAAATTCGATAAAATTTTGGTTAAATTCGCTTGCTTGCATTCCCCGCACCAAATACACTAGACAGCACAACACTAGACTCAAATAAAAATTTAATTTAATGTTTGAACGCAAATAGTTGTGTATATAGCTTGTTTTCGATTCTAGTTGTTTTTCAATTTATAGGAAATATTATTTTGCTATTGATCTACAAAACGTGAGATTATTTTTAATTAGTATGTATTGAAATGTATTTTCAAGATGTTGAAGGCACTTTGTTGCTTATTCCGAACTTGTTAGTAATGAGATTTATATTGTTCACTTTTAAGAAACGTGTAGCTTACTCCTAATGTATGCATATGATATTCATAGGATTCACTTGGGAAGAAATGCTTGGTTATGCATTTTAATACTACACGTATTATATCTCTAATGATTCAATTGTAAGGTATTTAGTATTTTGTAGTTTCTAGTTGTCTATAAAAGTAGACGATCTTTGCATTAACTAATAGATTATCATTTTTAGAAATAGAATTAGATCATCTTTCCTCCGTATTAGATATATAGAAAGAAGATTGTATTTTGATTATTTTTAAATTGGAAGTTCTAAAGTTATGATGAATAACTTGTTCTAGAAAAAATCCTATATTCAATCTTTTCTTTGGATATGGTTCAGTCTAATTCATAATCTTTTTGCTGTGAATAACTCTTAACACTACATAGTATCCCGAAATTTGGATCAAACTTGAATCTTTCATTAAAATTCTAACACTATGAAACTATTTTTGCATGATGAAGTTTGATGCTTGGTTCTTTACTGCAACTTGCTATACTTGCTATTGTTTAAAATTAATACTTGTGATGAATTTTTAGATTTTTAAAATATAAACTTCACTATGAATCTGATCAATTATTAATAAATAATATTTAGGATAACATTGATTTATTATTTTGAAAATTAAAATAGATGCTCATTTTAGGAAAGAGGAGCCAATGGATAATTTTTCCAAACTTATTGATGTATTAAAACTGGGATTTCTATTCATCAAAATTCAGTAAAAGACGTTTTGGACATTAGTTTGTGTTTTTAACAAATAATTGTATTAATTTCTGTCAAATTAAAAATGGATAACTGTAACTATTTTATGAATTGTCAGAGACTGAAATTATTATATTGAATAATTTGAACATATCATACCAATAACTCTTATTGAATCAGTTAGTATTGATATTGTTACAATGATCCCATCAAATCTATTTTTATTTTCAAAATCAAACTCAACCTATCTTGAAAAAAATTAACCCAACTTTCCCCATATTTACAGAAACCCATCCTAACTTGGCCTACCTTGGCAGAAACCTGACCTATCTTGACAAAAACCTAACCTAACTTGCCTATTTTTACAGATTTCTCCACCCGCTCCACAACACTACGTCCCAGCCTACTGCATTCACGCAGCATTGAACCCGGCACCACATCAAAACTTCCGCGTCGCTCTACTTCACTCTCCTTGCGACAGGCGGATGAAAAACCACCACCTTACCGACAGAAATTCCTCCGCAACATAGTTCCCGAAATGTCCGATGGAGCGCTAGACTCGCCAACCAATAGCAGTGCTCCTAGACAGTCTGATGATGGTAAACGGTACAGTTTACAGGAAAAACAGGTTGTAAATGAAGGGAATACAGGTTATAATAGTAATTTACAGGAAAAACAGGTTGTAAATGAAGGTAATAGAGGTTTTAATGCTGAAAAACAGGTTATAAATGAAGGAAATAGCGGTTGTACAAATAATTTACAGGAAAAACAAGTTATTACTGATGGTAATTTGGATAATTTAAATGAAAAACGTTTTGGAGGTAGTGGAAATATGGAGTATTCATCAAATTTACCACGTTACATTACCAATTCACAAGATCGACAGTCTATGAGTAGAGAAATTGATGATCGAGCAAAAAGATACAGTCTACAAGAGAGGCAATCTATGATAAGGGAGATGATGGATGATAGAATGAAGCGGAATAGTAGAGAGGAGGTTGGTAGAAGTTTTTTAAGTGATAGGAAGTCTATGATAAGAGAAACTGTTGAAGGGGATGTTAAAAGAAGTACACGAGATGCTAGAAGGAGTATTGTGGATGAAAGAGGAAGTTTTCTATCAGAACGACAGTCAATGATGAGAGAGTTGGGTGATGAGAGGAGCAAAATTAGTGTGTCACCATATTGGGATGATAAAAGTAGCAACAGTGATTTGTCAGATAGTTATAGAACAGCTAAAAACTCAAGATCAGTTTCTGTGGAGAAAAATAATTCTTTGGAAATGTTGGGAGCTAAAAATAGTTACAGTGATTTGTCTGAGGCGTCTTCTAGCTATGATACAAGGAAGGTTTCGAAAATTGGGAAAGTTAGTGATGATTTATTGTCAAACGGTGGTGATAGAGTAAGGAAGGTTTCTGTGAGTGATGTATCACGAAACCATGAAGGGGTGAGAAGGGAGTATAACAGAAGTTTATCCACAGATCGTAGACGTTTTAGTTATATCGATGGTACTTTGAACTCGCCTTACAGTGCCACAAATAGAGTGACAGATAGTTTGAGAACCCATCGACATAGTAAAGATTTTTCATTGACTTCCTCAAGTTCGTTCAATGAGAGGATAACAGCTAAAGATATTGAGAAATTCAGGAGCGAGTTCAAAAGAACTAACAGTTCTTCTTTGGAAACTTCACGTTTGAAACAAGCAGGTGATTCAGCTAGTAATGACAACTCTAATGAGAATAGTTCTTCAAGTGATGTGAGTAGATCTAACAAAATTGAGGATGGTGGTTTGACTGAAAATAATACTAATGATGGGATAAAAGTTGTGAAAAGTGGTGGTGATACTAAAAATAATAATTTGATTGATACAAGTACTGGTAGTGAACCTACAGAAATTTCAACTAACCAACAAAACTCGAATGTTGGAGTAGGTAATAAAGATGAAAATTGTGATAATATGTCTTCAAATTGGAAGGAGCCTACTGTGAATGAGGGAGGAGATTGTAATGGGAATAATAAATTGAAGAATATCAATGATGATGTATCAAAGTATAGAAAACCTGAGAGCCCAGTTTCGTTTTCAATGAAAGAATCGACTTATCAAAAGCCTTTGACAAATACACAGTACACCACTAGGAGAAAGAGTTATATTTCTTCGGTTCTAGACAGGGAAGATACAGGGAGTAAATTGTTAAGAAATCGTTTGGAATCAAATGGGAGTCCCGATTTTCGTAGATCGATATCATTGAACCAAGCAGACATTATGAATAGTAGGGGTGCAAGGAGATCACACAGTGTGACCCCCGATCGTTCTGTGTTGGGAAAGTTTTTAGGGGCAGAAAAATTGGGCGAATCTAAGTTGGTCAGCTCTAGTAAGGGGTTTAATGAGGGGGAGAAAGTATTTGATACAAAATTAGGGACTTACTCTGGGGGAAATGATTTGGGCGACAATCAAACGCCTTTGAAAAATCGAAGAGTGTCAAGGTTTTTGAGGCCTGATTTCTATGATACTCCTCGGGAGGAGAGTGTTTATGTAAAAAATGAAGAGGGAGAAGATAAAAAAGAGAAAAGTAAGGAAGTGGAGGTGAAGAAGGGTAAGAAGAGTAGAGTGAAAGAAACAATAAGAAGTCTAAGAGAAAGCAGTTTACCCAAAGAGTGTGATTTGGCAATCAGTGAATCGTCTCTCATCAAACGTGCTGTTTCACTGGACGATGTCTCAACAGTCGGTAGTACAACCAAACCAAAAACATCGTCCCCTCGCTCTAAACGTGCCTCCTCAGTGACTAGTGATCGTAGGGTGATAATGGAACCTTTGGCCAAAATTGAAAGTTTCATTAAAAAGAAGATGTCCACAGATAAAAGGAAAAAAAGGGTGGAAGATAATAAGACTGAGGTTGGAAAGGAGTCGGTGGTTAGTAGATTGGTGAGAAGGTTGAGTCCGGTGAAGAATTTGAGGAGGAGGTCGTGTATTGGAGCACCTTTGAGTTTGGAAAATGGAGGAGTAGTAGATTTCAGTGAGGGAGTATCCTTGGGTAACGGTTACCGAGCGGATAAGAGTAGCAGCGATTTGGGTAACGGTTACCGAGTAGACAAGAGTAGCAGCGAAGTAAGTCGCGCCACACGTATTGCCAACCTGAAAAAGTTGGATTTCACCAAACCGCATCGCAGCGCCGACTCCACGCCAAGCTATGACGATGATTTGTCGTTGGCGATTTTGTCGCCGAACGATGACAACAGCGACTCCTGGTCGGCGGCTAGCGACTACTTGGACGCGCGCGATTTTACAGTGTCGCCAACTTCGGGCGCTGAGGAGAGCGTCAGCGAGCGTATACGCCGCAAAAGTTTCTACTCGAGGTTCAATCAGTTGAAAAAGAAGAAGGTGGTGGCCAGTTCATCCATACCCAGTTCCTCCAAAGCCAGTTCGTCCACTCAGGCAAACAGAATGTCATCACGGTTGCCAACCTACCGGAAGTCGATGTCGTCCAGTTTACCGATTTCGTCGGGAGGTGTTGGCAGTCCTGAAACGACTGTTGATAAATGAGGAATTGATTCCAAAAAAAAGTAAACAATAAATGAATTACATATGATCATCTATTAA
This sequence comes from Sogatella furcifera, assembly GCA_017141385.1. NCBI lineage: Eukaryota > Metazoa > Arthropoda > Insecta > Hemiptera > Delphacidae > Sogatella > Sogatella furcifera. The sequence goes on from CM029558.1 coordinate 14,304,045, forward strand.
ATTGAACAATGGAATTATTCAACAGTTTTGTATGATAATTGAAACATCTAGGAACGAGGAGAAATGTTATTTTGATTCAACGGTCTTACATGTTGATTGAAACGACTTTACAATTTTGTCGAGTAAAGAAGAAATTCCTTCAAAATAACCGATTAAAGCAAGAGTGTAACTACGCATGAGCAGATTTTTAGTGTAAAATCACTTCTACCAACAAACCACTGGTGAGATGTGATGTGAGTCAGATGTAATAGTGGGACTATTTTAATTTCGACTGCTGGCAGCATTGAACAGCTGCGATTTTTAAGGATTGTCTTCTTTGCTCCATAAACGTGAACGAATTTCATTTGATGAAAATACTAGTATTTTTCAAGCTTGAGGCAAGTAGTTTTGATGGAAGAATTATTAGATATTGCAGTACACCAACATCTGGATAATTATCATTATAATAATAATGAATTTAAATCTATTTATATAGCAATAAATGGAGATTTCAATAAATTATTATTATTATAAGTAGGCTATTTTTGAATTGATCGGATGATATCGATATATCAATTGGTTTCTAATTATTTCAACATAAAAATTAGTATCAAGCGATGTCTAAATGAATAATAACTATTATTCATACAATGTAAATATTTTATAAATAAGTCGTTGAAATATGATTAATATTGTTGAAAACTACTTTAATCTATCACTAAGTTTGATTGTATTCATTTTAGTTGTAATATTTATTTATAAATGAATTATATTCATTGTAGTTGAAACAACAAACTTCAAATTAAAATATGTTGGATCTGATAATTACAAAGTCAAAAATTGATGATTCGACATTTTTCTACAATATTTCCCAATAATGCAACCTAAATCTGTGATCACTTTCTTATTGTATTGCTTTATGCTTTATTATTATTTATTATAAATTCAAGCAATGCATTCTTCACCAATAACATTGTTAACCTAGCTAGATAAACCAAAGCTTTTGCTAAATTTGTTTTTAATTTTATTAATTTGTTCACCACTAAAAGATTTTAACTTAATATTTATTAAAACATATCTAGTCATGTTAATTTATTTAATATTATATTTTATGAACCTATTCTAATGTTACATTTTATCACCTTAACTAGTTTCATTATTAATTGAATGTCATCTTGAAATGTAAATCATATCTAAAAAATGTATGATATTGTAAGTCCATCATTTTATGAACACCAAAAAGGGATTCTACAACTCATGATTCTCATCATCATTATCATCATCAATAATTTCGATAGCTCATTCTATTTTCATTATAATATAAAATAATATTATAGCCTACTTATTCTTAATTGAAAATGATTATATACCAAATTCATTTGTAAAGTAATCATGAACTATGTGATTAGAGCGTGATTGAATTTAATTTATTCAATTCCTTGTGAAAGTAATTTGTTTTAAAATCAAATTTCAGTATGGTACTCAGAGAGAGCAATAATATTTATGACTGTAACTAGCTTATTACCAACATTTTTATCCTGATGCAAAAAAATATTGTATTAATCGAGCAAAATTCCAGGATTATTTTAGTCTCAAAAAAGCGTTGGGAGCTTTAATATTATTGTTATTCAATGAAAATTTCATATTATTTGTAAAATCTGTCAAATTCCAAGTCCCTTGTCGCTTTTAACATTGCATTTTCCAGACTAATGTGCCTTCTAGCATTATAATAATATTTTGTAGCTTATTCACAGAAAATAATGTTCCTTACCTTCAATAATAATACTTGATCAAAATATTTACTGTATTAGATATTCAAACTGTATTAATATCAAGATAGGATGAGTAGTTCAATAGAAAGGAAAAATCAAAAATGTAAAATTGATGTCAAAAATCAGTGTATTAATAGTTTGAGGTTGTAAATTTTATTCATTTAGTATTTTCATAAAGACCTTCATTAATTGCAATGGTACTAATTATTAGCAAAACTGTATTTTTAATGTAATATGAATATAAGGAAGAAACATTAATCAAAATTTAAATTCAGTATTGAAAAGTATTAGTTCACTTAGTTCTAGTCCAATAAGATTGGATAATTTTCTTTAAAATTTCAAATCTTATTAAGTCATTTTCCGTGAATTAATTTTGTAGCCTGATTGAAAGTTTTCTGTCATTATTGAATTATTAAAGTAGTATGATTTGGTTTGTAGATGCATCAGATTATTTCAAAAACAATTTGAAAAAAATTTAATAGTAATTCCTCAAATGAAATTTATTATGGTGCTGTTTTATATGATTGAGAAGTCAATCTGTATTCTTCGCTTATGAGAAAGTATTTATATATAATGTTGTATTAAAATAATAATTATTATTACTTGAAAGCTTTTGAAAAAATGTTTGGTATTGTTAATATAAATATCCTACCCTTCATTAAAAAATTTCATCGCAATATTATTATTACTCTTGTAGTGATAATATTGAAGATATATTTTGTTACCAGTTTGTTATGTAGTTTGTAAATTTTATTGAATGATAAATTAATAATTTGATGACCTAATATTGCGTCATTAGTAATGAGTAATGATGTATCAAAGTTTATATACTCTTGTTGCCATAAAGCAATATTTTTTGAGAAAATAAAGTATTTGAATAACTTCTTGCTAGTTTTATTCCATTTCCAGTGTTTCATAACTTATAGCTAGAATAGGAATATTGTGAAAGAGACCGATGAACTTACAAATCCACTTTTTGGGTAGTTGTGCAGGTGATAATTATTGTGGTAGTTATCCATATTAAATAAAAAGACAAGATGTTGTTAAACCACTGATTTATTGATAAAAAATCACAAATTTACTCACTGATTATTCAATGTCTGTAATCCTGCTTCAATGCTATGCTAATACTATAATTTGAAACATATATAATTGTTTCGTTTTTGTGTAAAAGCACATCAATTGATCTACCTTGAGTCATTTTTGAGCAGCAAAGATCCTTTTAATCTTATTGATCCTTTCTCATAGTAATAATAATATATCATAATATTATTGTTGAAGTAATTATCCACTGGATACCAAACCTGTCATGAATCAAATAAAAATGTCTCAGGACGCCTCAGAAGGTATACAACTTTTATTGACAGACTTGCAGCTCCAGGACATCTTGGAAGTTCCAGGACTAGGCTATATAATATTATTGTACAGTACTATCTTCCATCAAGCCAGAAACCCAGTAGTTTGATTGGCTCACTTGCAGCTGTTTGTCTTCTCAGTGGACAGACAAAGATGGACGTCTTTTTCTCGTTTAGTTGCAACTTAAACCTCAGCTTTGCCTCCTCTACAAGTAGGTGGCACACTTTACCTGGTCCTCAGTGTCAGTGGGAGCCCTGGACATCAATGTAGCTAGCTCGTTCGAGAAATTGATAACGCGCCAGTCTGATAACCAGGTGAACTCACAGCAGGTTCGAGTATCAACCAGGCAACTGTTATTATTAACCACAGCACAGTCACATATAAATACGGCCACCACATCTTTCAGAGGAGATGATAAGCCGTCGGTCTCGTTTACCAAACAAAAGTAGTCGACATCTCTCATCATCACTCATCTCTTTACCCACGCACAAATCTATGAGCTCATGCCTGGGCTTCGCCCTCAGAAACAGAAACAAAAAACAATGTGGTGTTATCTGCAAATAGTAGCCTGCCGCGCGAGCCATGTTTAGCTTCTTCAAGTAATTTATGAGCAACAAAATTCTCTTTATTTCATTTAACATTTGTCACTAATAATAACTGATATATCATACTCCTATTAAAGTGATTATCAATAAATAAAGATTATCCATTATGCGGTAGAATAATTATACTAAAAAATCAGAATTTGAATATACGCGCCTTCAGATTGTGCCTTCTAGAATCAATCAGCTGATGAGATCATCGTGATTTCGTCATCGTCTGCTTTCTCAGTTTTCATCAAAACTCCATCGTCCACCCATTTCACTTTCACATGGTACAACAGTTATTGCGTTTCAAATTATTTATAGATGTTATCCATTACATAGTTTATTCACTTGTTCAAACACAAAACTAATTATATTTACTCATTTCGTTAATTACATCTCTAATAACCCTACTTTCAAGTCATAGTTCGTCATATCCCGTGCAAGACATTTTTAGGTTATGACTGTTTTCGGGTAAATAATTTACTACTGTAATTACGCAGAGCATGTACTTTAATCGCAAACAATGTTAGCTGTGAGACAAACGTTGTTTAAATTAAACTCTGGTGAACGCTACCACTTATATGGCTGTGTTATCTCGCCGGCTAGAACAATCGAAACCAGCGCTGGTAAGTTTTTGTGGCATCGAACGATGTTTTATTAGTCAGTGTCTGGCAGCTAGTAGTCACTTATCAGTAGAATGCCTCGAAGATGACCCGTCGGTTATCAGTAGAAGATATTTACCTAATTGCTAGTGCTAGTGCCGATTCAAATCGAATTCTTTTCGGTTCTCGGATCAGGCTAGTGAACATGGTTGCAATATTTGTCTCGGGACTGTTTTTGGTCCACAGTGTTTTCATTTACACACTAGTGATACCCATTTCGTGGGCAACAGGTAAATTTGGATGAAACATACCAGTGATTGATCGTTTTTATTTTACAAAATTTCAAGTGAAATTAAAAGTAAATGGTAATGGAAATCAATGAAACTTATAATTGTGTGTATAGGGTTGTCAAATAGAATGGTATGAATCTTCGTCCCCATGTGTAGGATTTTTCTATCCTCGACCAAAAAAAAAAACAAACATTCCTGTAAGCAGGGTTTCATAATGAATTAAAACTACATATCTGTGAATAGGATTCTTATAGAATTTTGAAATTACTTTGGGTTACAGGGTTCTCAAATTTATAAAAATAAATCATGGTTGTCATTTGAAAAATATGGACTGTGTTATGTTTGACCGCAATTCCAGTGACTAGTCAGTTCAAAGGAAACATGATTTTCATGCGTCGCCCAATCAAAAAGTGTTTAGAAAACGTTGAAGTTGATTTTCAATGTCATTGACTTGGCAGTTGAGATTTTTGATGAAAATATTGAAAGAGCTTGGATGTGAGACGACTTAGAATCACTCCTGCCATGGTGAGTATATTCGATATTCTCATGAAAAATTTTTACTGTTGAGTTTGAATGATGAATGATGTAAAATTAACTTACCGTTTTAATTTTTCATTTTATGAATATCTAGACTAGGCCTATTGTAATTGAATAATATTTTTCCAAATAAAAAATTAGCATTTGCTCCCCTCAAGCTCTTCAATGAAATTGAATAATTCTACATTTGAAATAGTAGCCTAAATTCAAATAAATTTGATAAGTAGTAATTTAGTGCTTAATAATTATGAAACTAAACTATTTATCCTTAAATTCACCATTAAATAAGACTAAACATTTTGGATATCCAAAAAATTCTATACCTACCTTTGTACTTTTGCCTTTCTATGCCTATACTTTTACATTGACGCTCAATATTTCTATTGACGAAGCAAATCCTTATGCTTATGTGTATTCATTGAAATGAAATATTGTACTGTCTTTGAACCACGAATAATTTATAGTAATCACCCACCAAGAAGATTTAACAGTACAATTCGTCAATGCCCCAGTAGTCTAGCTTGTTGCATAAAATTTGAAGTCAGTAATTATTTTATAAAAATATGATAAATCTATTTATGTTAAAATATGTTTAAAACTAGAAAACCGTTTTTAATTGAAAAACAATTCATGGAATTTAATACTATGTCTAATTACCATCAACTTGAATTTTTTCTAAAAATCGTTCACCAGAAAATGATAAAAACAATATTCGTATAAATTCTTCTTAGGTTCAATATAGGCCTATTCAGTAATCAACTGAAGAAAAACTATGTGCATAAGAATAAATTATAGATGAAGTGATAAAAAATGTCCGTTACATTATCAGTTTTGTCAAAAATTAATATGAATGAAACAATGACAATTAGATGATGTAATGATTGGCGAATATCAAAATTAATTAATCACATGATCAATTTTTCAGTCAGTTAACAGCTTACGATTGAATCATGCTTTGAAAGTCAAAGGTTAAATGGGTTAAACAAATAATCAATCATGATTATAGTCTGTCCAAGCAAAGAAGACATTCTGGCGAGATGGGAAAATGAATCCAGTTCGATCAATATTGATTCAAAAATTATAAATTAGGTTTCAAATTGTAGATCAAAATTTTTCCTACAACTTGAGGCTAAATTAATAATTTTTGAATTAATATTGACCGAGCTGGAGTCATTTTCCCATCTTGCCAGAATGTCTTCTTTGCTTGGACAGACTATAGCATTTTACTTTCATTGTTCATTCAACTGTAATTCTTATCAGTTGAAGACGAAAAATTTGATAGAATATCGTTTTTGTGTGACTGATTTATAATTATTTTGGACTACTTTTCAAACTTTTCATGGTCAATTATTTCAATTGAAAGAGCTGGCGCCAAACATTAAGGCTGTTTCTTCTGTTCATTTTGCGTTTCAACAATTAGCTTGCAATTAGTATGCTCAACTATACCGGAACAGCTTATAGTCTGTCCAAGCAAAGAAGACCCTCTGGCAAGATGGGAAAATGACTCCAGCTCGATGAATATTAGTTCAAAAATTATCAATTTGATCTCAAATTGTAGGAAACTAGGAATTTGATCTATTAAGACCACATTTATAATTCTTGAACAAATATTGACCAAGCTGTAGTCATTTTCCCGTCTTGCCAGAGGGGTCTTCTTTGCTTGGACAGACTATACTAGAGAATAGTTATAAATATACTCTAGTCAGATGTTCAAATTACTGGTTAGTTAATGGAACAGAAAATACTACCTCATTTTTTCACCAGTTATACATAGGCGCATACTTAATTATATTTAAAAAATTCAAATTGAAGATTCAAGAATTATGAATAGAAAAAATAGATCATTTCCAATCACAGATACAATCAAGGACTTCTTCAAAAATAATTATTTACTATTCGAAAGAAAACTCATTGGTAGGCTATAACAAATTTAATAGCACTGAAAATAGGCTACAAGGTAAATCACGTGCATAATTTGAAGCGCTCTGCTAACTTTATCTGAAGAAGAGAAACATTTTTGAGAAAGTTGTCAACCTGTTGTTTAATTCACAGAATCAATATTGCTAATAATAGACTGGATTTTTTTCTACTCATCCCCTTAATAAATTTCATTTTTCAAGTCTCAATTGCATTTTTCTCCAACACAGTATTTTTCAAATATTCTATGATTTTGATTTATTGACAATTATTCTAAAGAAAAATTTTCCTCCGAATATTTTCTTCTTATTGACCCTGTTTTTCCTCTTTCACTGCCATTTTATCACTTCAATTTTTCCATCCTCTAACCCTTATTTTCTTCAATTCTTGGAGCTCTAACTAAATTGTCCTCCAACACAATTGAATAATCATATTTTCGAAGTGTTCCATAATTTTGGTTCTTTGACAATAGAAATTAACAAAATTTTTTCTTCACAGATTTTTTCCCAACTAATTTTTCTTCTTTATGCACTGGTTCTTCCTTTTCCTCCACCATTTCATCTCCTCAGTTTCTTTATTCTTCAACATAATCATCCACTTTATTGGATTTCTTGCAGATTTAACGTCTAGTTTCTCATTTAATAACTTTCTCATTACGTTATTACAAAAATCCCAAATCCTTTCTTATGTAACTATGGAAAACCTAAAAAATCATATATCTATTAAATTATTATTATTATTATTAGCATAAGTCTTTTCTCGGTGGAGAGACCCAAAGGTGTTCCACCTCGCTGACATAACCATGTTTCAATTTTGAAAGAAATCAGGTCGATTATTCACAAATTGTAACGTGATAGAAATTTACAATCTCTAGTCTGTTTCCAGTTTTCTTTATCAATTAGAATGCGGAAGTTTGCTTTATTTGTTCCCAAATTTGTCTCATAATCTATTTGAAGTATAGTCTGTACAAGCAAAGAAGACATTCTCACAATATGAAAAAATGACTCCAGCTCAGTTTATATCGCTTCAATAATTATAAATTTGGTCTCAAATTGTAGGAAGCATTTTAATCTTCAATTTGAGATCAAATTTATTATTTTTGAACCAATATTGATCGAGCCGGAATCATTCTCCCATCTTGCCAGAATGTCTTTTTTGCTTGAACAAACTATACCAGTGGACACCGGTTATTGGATATGATTCCGATTCAGTGAAGTAATAGATATTATGTAAATAGAACCCCCGGGTCATGTGGGAAAGAGATAGCATTATCTAGAATGTACCTAATTTCGTCCCCAAATACAGTACGGTAATGAAATTATCAGGCATTGAACTGAGTATCAATGCATGTAAATAAAAGATGAATGGTTCATTTTAAAATAATAAAATTAACCAAAAAATTATTTTAATTCACCACATGTACCGTAATCCAGTTCCTTAGGTACGTTAATAGAATAATTTAATTAATATAATCCATGAATACATAGCTATAGAATATTTTGATGTTTTTACAAGTATTGAGCATTGAAAATCTTCAACAATATGAAATTCATACTTCACTGTAAACTTTACTTTATAAACTATTTAGTTTATTCAGTTCTGATCATTAATACACTTGAAATTTCTTCTAAAAAACAGAATTATTTCTACTCAAGAATTAAATTTTAGTTTAAATTTTCGAAAAATCTCTCCCAACCCATGTTGAAGTATTAATAGTGAAGTAATTAAGCTTCAAACTCACAATTTTCCGTCATTTGTTAGTTTTATATGAAATTATAATGTTTGCATTCTACTTAAAAAAGCTTCTATAAACGTTAAAAAGAGAATTTTTGAATGTAATGAGTTTGAAAAACGTTTTTGGCAACTTAGTAATTCATGAGTATGTATTTTTAAATTTTAATCACATTGGTGTTTGAAAAATTAGGTTCCAATAAAGTAAGAATAGGCATTACATAGGGCTACCTAGAAAAATAGATTGGTTTTTTATGAATCATGTATTTTTACATTGTAAATTACCAAACTTAACTTTGTAATAATCATTACAAATACCAGAAACTTTGCCAGTACGAATCCTCAGTACTTATAGTAAAAGTTCACACTAATTTAATTAAAGTATAATTTACTTCTCACCAAGTACAAAAATAGTCAACTAACACAAGTTAGTTAAAAAGTAAGTAACTAGATGATATCATATCTTGCAGTTTAACTCAGTAAAAGTAGATTCCCATTACTAAAACATTCACATGGGCACATGTTCCTGAAATGCAATAGAAGCACGGAGTTGTATAGAGCAACGCACACTGGTCAGCTGATTTTTGATTTGCATTGCTCCATGCAACTATAGTCGGCGCAATCCTAACGCAAACACATTCAACTGGATCACGCGGTGTTGTGAAACTCACTATTTTCATAATAAACCAGCCGTTCGCAGCTCGAATATCCAAGTCGATCAGCTTCAATAATTCCAATCTTTAACATACAATGATTCATGCATATACCGCTCTTCTTACTTTGAAACTCTTGAGGCCAAATTACGATCTTCTGACTATTTTCGACATTTGGAAAAATAATTTCAATTGTTTTTGAACGCTTTCACCACCCAAAAAGTTTCTAGATCATCGAAAATTTCATGTTTTCTGTTCGAGTAGACCTGACATTGGCAAACATATTCATTAATTGAAACATAATTGATTCTCCTTGTCATTCTTAAATATACTACAACTGATTGTGAGAAAAGTGATATACAAAAGAAAGTATGATTTTTTTCAAAAATCAAATTTCCTTTGAATGTCAAACTTACTACTGGCATGGATAAAATTCTACGTCTAGATATGGGTTTCAACGCGAATTTGAAGATGTTCCAATTTCACAATCTGGCAACGTAGATATTTCTGGGTGGAGGGGTTTTCGTCAACTTAGATTGTGACTATACGTGTTTCTATTGCATCTTAGCCTTACATGTGCCCGTGTCTTAGTAATGAACCTAGCCTATCAGAAATAAGACTGTTATGAAAAGCAACTGTCGATAATATTGTTGTTTAGTTGAAGATAATAAATATTGCAATAAATTCAAGAACGGAAATACGTAATAGAATTTAGATTGAGATACTCAAATTCACTTGAGGATAAATTCTTATAAAGATGAAAAATATCTTCTGTTATCTCAAGTGAGCGTATAATAGGCAAATTGCCTGTGGTGAATATTAGTCTGGTCGAGCAAAGAAGACATTCTGGCAAGATGGGGAAAATGGCTTTAGCTCGGTCAATATTGGTTCGAAAATTTCAAATTTGGTATCAAATTGTAGATCTGAATGATTTCTACAATTTGAGACCAAATTTATTATTTTTGAACCAATGTTGACCGAGCTGGAGTCATTTTCCCATCTTGTTAGAATGTCTTCTTTTCTACTTGGACAGACTATTCAAATGAGAAAGTCAAAGATAAACTCAGGAATTTGAAGATGAGTTGTCATATTATGACAACGGGGAAATCCATAAAAACTTTGCAGAAAATATTGAAAAATATTAAGATTGATTAGCTGAATAGTGAATCAATAAAGAAATAATTATAATTTACGCTAAAAAGTTGAGCGGTTCCACTGTTTCTTGTACGTGATGTTAACTATTGAATGTTCTCTAACAGCTGATGTAAAGCATCTATTGTTTCTCTTGATTTCAAAAACATCATCTAGGCATAGATAAATTGACATCAGCTGTTGGAGCGCACAAGGAGCAGACGAAACCGCCTAACTTTTTGGCTATCTATCTAGCTATCTATCACTAGCTATCACTATTAGTGGGGAGTCCCGAAGGAAGTTTCACTTTGCCTATAGTTTGTCCAAGCAAAGAAGAGCCTCTGGCAAGATGGGAAAATGACTCAAGCTCGGTCTATATCGGTTCAAAAATTATCAATTTGATTTCAAGTTGTAGGAAACAATTTGATCTACTATTAAGACCACATTTATAATTCTTGAACAAATATTGACTAAGCTGAAGTCATTTTTCCATCTTGCCAGAGGCTCTTCTTTGCTTGGACGTTATTCCTAACCGCAATTTTTCATGACAGGAAACATTAAAGTAGTGTTTCCCTCCTCCCTTTGTTGAGTTGGTCAGTTTTAATAAATCTTATTCTCCCATTTTATGTGTCTGTGTGGTGTGCGTTTTCCCCCTCTAATCATTTCATTCACTTTCTATTATATTTTATATTTTTAAAAGAACTATAACCCACATGGTTCTCCATGTTTTCATTCGTGAGAAATAAGGTTATAATATTGCGAAGTGGAACAACCCGTTGGGTCTCCCCACTATTAAAAGCATACGATAAATAAATAAATATTTTATATTCTCATCTTCTCCGTCAAGTCTCGTCACATCTTTCTTCTTTGTCACATCTTCTTTATCTAATTAAAAATTCGCTCCGGCAGCTGGCGGTCGGAAAGAGTGCATTTCAAATGCAATTCTATGATGGCTCAAATCATATGACTTATAATGAGCTATTCAGGGTATGAATTCAAAGGCGCCGTTTTCGAAAAACACAATTTTTGGCATTGTGTTATTCGCCATTTTCTCTGCCATTTTTGATTGGATTTTTTTCGTTGATGGCTCAAATTGTAGGGAATAATAAGGGTATTATACCCACCAATTTTCAAAACGATCACGTTATTGGTTGATTTGTAGTGATTTTTCAAAATTTTCATCCCCCAATTTCACCTTCCACCCTTGGACCAATTTGGCTGGTTAACGAACTTGACCGAGATATTAACACTAATGATTTTTGTGCAAAATTTGGTCGCTCTGCGACAAGCCCTTCGGGAGTTATCGTGTTAACAAGAAACTGTACATATATAAATATATATAGAGAGATATATGAATTTGAACGGACATCAGATTCGTGTTCTAGGGGCTCGGAAACGTGTAAAAAATATATCACATCATAAATTTTCGATTGTCAGGGCAAGACCAATAGTGCATTTTTTCAAATGAAATGCACTAATAAAAAAAACTATCTAATAAAACTATCTTATTTATCTAATAAAAAAAACATTAGAATTAGGATTTAATATGAAAGAATTTAAAGGAAATGAGTTAATTATTTTCTTATCCAGTTACTCTCTGCTTTATTTTTTCTTAGTATGCATTTATCATGTGTCACTTTTATTTTGATGGAAATAATTTTATTAATATTGTCAAGAGTGTCTTGTTATATTGCAGCTCACTTACGATTTGAGTTGTGGTAAAAGTATTCTTAATAATATTTATTACTACTGTTTCAAGAAGTTACTGTATCTATTTTGCAGTTGCTTTGTATTTATGGAAGAAAAATGAACTGAAGGGTGAAAACACAGACATTGTGGCCAAATCGTTTTCTATTCCCAATTTTGATAAATATTCCAAATAGGTTATGTCAACATTCACTATCACTAGGGCACTATAATATAGTCTTTATAGTTCCTTGACTATCACTATTTGCTTTCCATGACAAAATACAAATTATAACTGATGCCAAAATGTTAGGCGATCTAGTCTGATCCTTGTACGCTCCTACAGCCGATGTTGTCAATTAGAGTTGTCATTTAGCTATTCCTAGATGTTGTTTTTGACAGTATATGATTTACATTAGCTGTTAGTAGGTTCAATTATGTGCAATAGGCAGACGAAACCGCCTAACTATTTCACTATAGAGCTATAAAACTTGATGATAAGAGAATATTGTATATTTGTACATATATATAGGTACATTTGAATATAACTGGGAAATATGTTTTTTCGCCACACTTCACAGAAAGAAGCTGCTTACCGGTCCCTATGTAGACTTGAAAGTCGTTATTTACATACGCAAACAGTCAGCTGTTGTCCTCGAGCGGTAAGACTTCCTTTCCATGCGAGGACTTTCTTTCCGCGCGTGGGCAACAGCAGCTGACAGGATTAACGTAGTAGTTATCAAGCCGTCCGCTAGATCGGGTGACAGTGCACCTTTTTAACCTATTCAGTTATCAGTTTGAATCAGCAATTGCTATAACCTCATTCAGATTGAATTGTTAATCGTGAAGTATTGATTAAATGAAATTTGATTGATAATGCTTATCTGAAGTGAGGCGAAAAGAAATATACGCAAACTCGCCTAGGAAGTTTGTTTACGGTATTCGGAATTATTCCCAGGCTCGGCAAGCCTCGCCCGGGAAACTATCCTCATACCGTAAACGTTCACTTCCAAGGCTTGTGGCGTAATGTACTATTTCTGATCTTAAAGTATTATAAAACTCTTCAACTTACAGAAAAATTGCAGTAATTTAATTGATAGATATAAATCTATCAATTCTATCAAATCTATCTCATTATATCTAATATCTAATTCTAAAAATCTATCAAATTCTGTAATATTGTACAAGGAATGAATAAATTTGAATTTGAATTTCGAAATCGCACAATATAATCAATCATATTATCCAGAATCAGAAATAATGAAAATACAACTTAAAATAAAACAAAAAACTATTAAAGATGGAAGAATTATTAGATATTACAGTAGGCCTACACCAATTATTAAAAAAACTGTTACTCGAATCTGTAAATAAATTAGAAATTATCTATTTATTCATTTATATACTTTCTTAATCAGTTTATTCATGAATTTAACCATTGTTTTCAGGGGGCAGTGTCAGTATGCTGGGCCGTTGGCGTAAGGTGTGGCGAAGTTGGGTACCCATACCCACCGGAGTGGGCATTACACTGTTGGGCATTCTCCAGTGGAGAAGGATTAGGAAACAGCATCAGGACGAGGTCGCTTCCAAGGAATGGGAGGTTAGTGGGTGGATTTTCTAACACAGATTAAAAGTGGAGAAATTGCTGAGAGCTGTTAAGAGTGGGCAGTAGTTGCCGAACTGCAAAATCATGTCCCATAAGAGCAATTTAATTCTAATCAATCTCTTGAAGCAGATAGCGCCGTATAATAAATATATAAATATATATATGTGCCGTTATTTATTCCTAGTTTATACGATGCCAATTGGCGAGACAATTGTCTCCTGAGATTTACAGCTGATGTGAAGTATCTATTGAATATTTTGATTTTAAAATCATCAGCTAGGCATGGCTTGATGAAAACTCTTATAGACAAGATCAGCTGTTTGTGCCCGGCATCAGTTGTCTTATGACAATTGCCTTGCCAATTGGCATCGTATAAACTTTGCATTATAGAAAGAAATTAATGTTCTTCATTGGAAAGAGAATTCAATTTTCCCGGCGTTCTAATTTTCACTTTTTCATTACAAGTATTTCTAATCAATTCATAAAATAATGTTGATAAAATTATTTAAATGATATTATAATGATACATGTAAAAATAGAAACGCGTGGAGAACTCAATTACTACAAAACAATCACAGATGTAATAGAAACACGGAGTTGTATAGAGCAACGCACACTGGTCAGCTGATTTTTCATCTGCGTTGCTCCATGCAACTACGGGTTTTTATTGTATTTTGTGCCCGACTTAAGCCATAGCTTCCTTTAATTTTATAGTTTTTTATCAGAGGGGGGCTATGCTTGAGCCTATGTTTTAGTAATACTAGTAGTTCTGTGAACGGTAGACCTCACGAAGTCATAGAAGCACTTTCTGTATTCACGGTACGTTCAGATTGTGCGTCGATTCCGAAAGTCGGCGCGAGGAAGTCAGCAATGCAGTGGCCACAGTCACGCTCTATGTCGGCATCAGGGTGCTTGGAAAACCAGGCATCAGTCTCTATAATTATTTTGATGTTTTCCTTCATGCGAAATGGTCTGACGGTCGGCTGCAGTCGAACAGCTGTAGCCAATCACAGCTCTTGTTGTTAGCCTGCGTTCGACCGTCGGACTGTTTCGCATAAAGAAAAACTTACCTTAAAACCTATCTGAAATATCTCAGCTGACTTCAATGAAAGTATATCATCTGAAGTAGAAATTTTTGAAAATTTTTTATTATGAATGTCATAATATCAGATGTTTTAGTAATATCAACATAAATATACTATCAAATCATTTATGGAGTATACCTATATCAGAGAATATTTCAATCCTTTTTTCGTCCTTAATATGAAAATTGTCGAAAAACCTTATGTATACATCGACGCGCGATTTCAAGAAGAACATCCCTGTAAAATGTCATCAGTATGTATTCCCGCGTTCAGTCGTAAATGCGGAACATACATACAAACAAATGCAAAATCGTCGACTTTAATCTTTGACCTCACTTACGTTCGGTCAATAATGGAAACACACATTTAGGGCCGGTTTCTCCAAAGAAGTTAATCTGAATTTTGGATTAAACCATCAGCTGGCTCAATTGAAACACAAGTTAATAAAAGTGACCGACACTGACAGCTGATAGTTTAAACTAAAATTTCAGTTAAACGTATTTGGAGAAACCGGCCCTAACATGGTTATTTTGTATTTCTAAAAGGTCGAACACATGATAAATGAAAGCATACTTTGTCTCTAATAATATGATTATGAATCTTACATCGTCATGTGATGAAATATTTTCAAACAAAATTAAATTATTTGAATTTAAGGTTATTATGTTTACTCAGTTTATTGGTAGAAGATTTTCAAAAGTAGTAGTAAGCATTTAATAGTAATTAACTCCATTTTAGTTGTACCTAATAATATCTTTGAGAAGATGGATCCTCTTCTTTTCTAAATTTTATTTTTTTAATAGAAGACGTAGGTTACCTCAGCTAGGAAATCGTCCAACTTTTAGCTACAGCTATAGCTGAAATAAATTTATAATAATTATTAAATTTGTTATTTTATTTTTCAATCTCTTAAAAAATCATTTCTTATATTTTCATAAAAAATTGCATTTAAAGCGTACAATGAGCAGATGAAACCGCCTTAATATGAAATAAACTTATTTGTCCAACTATCTCAAGATAATTATTCGATTTAATGACACTAAATTCATTAATAAATAATGATTATTCATTCCATATAATATATAATTCATTAAATAAATTAACATGTGATTTATTCCTATTAACGGGTGCTTTGGAGCTGTAGTCTGTCCAAGCAAAGAAGACATTCTGACAAGATGGGAAAATGACTCAAGCTCGGTCAATTTTGGTTGAACAATTATCAATTTGATCTCAAATTGTAGGAAACAATTTGATTTACTATTAAAACTACATTTATTAATCTTGGACAAATATTGACCAAGCTGGAGTCATCTTCCCAACTTGCAAGATGGTCTTCTTTGCTTGGACAGATTATGCAAGTCTGTTATTACCCATTTTACTCTAAATACATATAATTCTTTGTTCTTCCGCAGATAACCTGCTACCGCGCAGTGCCCTTCCGCCCCCTGTCGCGTGCCTGGGGATGGGTCAGTGACTGCACTATTCCCTCCCCGCTGCGCAGCTGGGTCTACTCGGAGTACTCGCGGCTGTTCGCCGTCAACCTGGCCGAGGTGGAGTATGAGCTGCCCCAGTACACGTCGCTGGCCGACTTCTTCAGCAGGAGGTTGAAGGAGGGGGTGCGGCCGATTGACTGGTCGCCATGTTTGGTGAGTGTATTCAGAAATATTGATTTATAAAAGTGTGTGTTGTTTCATTATTTATTAAACTAATCTAGATTCGTTAAATAAATGTACGTATTTCATACATACATTTATTTATACAAACTAATTAAATTGAGAGGAAAAATGAGGCATAGCCTGTACTATTCCTCTCCAAATCTTTAATAATAAATCAATATTTCCCAAAATGAGGTTATGATCTAATAGCACTGCTCAAACACATAATTTTCAATAACAATCATATCCAAATTGGTGATTTTATTAAGGCACTAAGTTTCCCAATTTTATAAATATCTTTCAAGTTTTTGAATGTTGGTATATTCGAGTGGATTTTCTTTACTTATTCCTTGTATCAAACTATTATATCCACTAGAATTATTTCGTCATCAAAAATATCAGTTTCAAGAAGATTTTAAGAAACAAAAACTCTTCTGGACGCAATTTTCCATCAAAATTGGGATTGATATAGTGAATAGGGTATCCCTATCATTATTATGCAGTAGTGATACAGATTCTAAAATTTATGCAGGATTAAAACTCGTTCTATGAGACATTTTCAACTGTATTGGAATTAAGCAGATTATATTTCTCAATGATTTAACATTTTGAGCCCATTTAAACTTTTTTTTTAATTTTTCAAGTTGAATTAATAAAAACAAATTTATCTATTCATTGTTTTTTATTTTAAATAATAATCAAAGTACCCTTTTTGAATTATTTTTCAATGCATGACATGTTCCAACTAATAAAAAAAATAAACAAAATAATTCTATAATAAGTAGGCCTACTGTATGTTAATCAATCACATGATAATAATTAAATTAGGGTACTTCGATTATAATTTAAAATAAAAAACAGTGATAAAAGTAGCCCTGAGATTAAGGAAACATTATCTATTCATTTATCTAATGACAAACATACATAGTGGAAGAATAAACAGGCATAGCCCTGAGTATTTCTAAAGCAATTTTCTTTAAAATATAGTCAACATTTTTAGGTCAAGTCCAAATTTCTGTTCCAGCAAGAGGTTTTGCACTGAAATAAATGATCCGTCAGTAATAATGAAACACTAAAAGTCTCAGAGAGCCAATAGTTATTATTTCCTGATTTTCAAATGAGGGAACGCATCAATCTTCAGTTTCTTTTTTTATTTATCTTCTTTTTTTGACTCACTGTGAACGCACCCTGGAACGGTTACACAATATGAAAATTGAGTCAGTTGAATTTCTTGATGTTCCTCAAGATTTATATCCGAAAAACAAAAATATTTTTGGCAGGTGTCACCAGCCGACGGCAAAATCCTGAACGCTGGTAAGGTGACGTCCTGTCACATAGAACAGGTGAAAGGTGTCACCTACAGCATACAGGCGTTCCTGGGGGATCTCAACTGGCAGAACACCAATAATGGCAAGGTGATGCCACAGGCTGTCAACGTCAAACATACGGATATCAACGATAATGAGATCAAAATGGATGGGGTTGGCTACAAGGAGTATACAAGGTAATTGATTTTATCTATTAATAATATTTATTCAAATGGTTTAGCGCAATATGGCAAGCGATACAAGATAGATTGATGAATTAAAAATCAAAATCCATTTATTGCCAACATCATATATTGTACATAATTATTATACATAAAAATCAAATAGGTTATCAAGTTGTACACAAAATCACATATCAATCTTAAAAGTCATTCATAACAAATATAATTTTGATAGATAATAATAATTTCTTCATTTTTCTACTTTGTACATTACAAGAGTGATATGGGCGAAGTTGAGGCACAAGAGCTCCATTAAACTTGCTATTTTGATAGAAATTTGTTGATTAATTTTAATATACAGTATAGTCTGTCCAAGCAAATAAGACATTCTGGCAAGATGGGAAAATGACTAGCTCGATCAATATTGGTTGATCTACATTTTGAGACCAAATTCATAATTTTTTAACCAATATTGATCGAGCTGTAATCAAGTTTGGTTGGTTTGTATGGATTTTTGAAATAAACTGTGGATCTAACAACCTTTGTTTTCACTTACCAAAATTGTTTTCTATAATTTCAGAAAAAATTTATAATTTTTGAACCAATCCAGACCGAGCTGGAGTTATTTTCCCATCTTGCCAGAATGTCTTCTTTGCTTGGACAGATTAAGCAAATGTTTTGGATGATTGCGGTATCCGATGAAAAGAGCTCAATTCTTTCCGATTCTCTCTTTCATGACTTTTATCATTCTTGTCTGCCTTGTTTCTTCTTCATTTACTTATTTATGATCTCCACTTTTTTAAATTCTACCAAAATTTATTATTGTTTTCAGAGTTCCAGATTGGAATGAGTACAAGAAGTCACTTCTAATGGATCCGGTGAATAACGATTTGTATCAAATTGTTATCTACTTGGCGCCGGGCGATTATCATAGGTTTCATTCGCCAGTGCAATGTAGCATTAAGTATAGGAGACACTTTCAAGGTAATTATCAATTGAAACATATTTATTATGCATTAAATTCCACTAAATGTTTGAATTAGTCTAATTAATTTTCATATTATTGCAAGATTTTATGTATCACGCTTCAACAAAAAAAAAATCATTTATGATTACTATAAAGAGTACAAAACTAGTCGTGCTCTTAGTGAGTAGTTTAATGATTTTTGGCTTGAGATTTTTCAAATTTGTGCAATACTTTCCTAATTTTCAATATTGTTTTCTTTGGTACATAATATTCATTTAATTCCGGCCATCAATATTCCAAATTCAAAATTTCAGTGTTATTCCTGGGCCCTGGCTTATAAACATTTTACAATCCACATTACTCATAATTCGTCGATTTTATGGGCGTTTCTGTCTCATAAACAGTTCCAATAAAAAGCAAATTCTACAGTTTCAGCTGATTAAAAAAAATACATGAAACGAATTTACCTCAAGTAAATAGAATATCGGAATAGTCCAATGCTATTCCTTTGAAACCAAAACTTTGCTCCTAATTTAATGATTTTGATAGGTATATAAATTGATTTATTATTATGAATATATTTAATAATAAATATCAATCACTATTTTTATAGTGATTTGAACACAGGAATCATTTTTGTCGCTAAAATATTATCATAACCTACAAAGAAAATCGTAAACAAACCAATTCAGAAGACCCTATCCTTGTAACCTAAAATGACCGCGATGATTCGAGTTTGAACAGCTGATATCGTGAATTTTTCGTCTGAACCAATTTACATAGACTTATAACCTACATCTTAAACCTTCATCATTCATCCTTTGCTTAAAATACTTGGTAAACAAGTCGCAATTGTAAAGAAAGAATAAAGAATACATGGGATTTCCTATACCACTCGAACCATCGCGGCCATTTTGGATTCGAATGTTAGGGTCTTCTAGTGAGTTTTGGCTGATCGTTGATTCAACAGCTGATCCTTTCCAAAATTTGAAACATTGTAAATCGAGAGTTTTATTGGTGAATCTACAATCCCAATCACTTGTTTTTCATCAGAAAAACAAGCTGTAAATCTTTATAAGCCAGGGCCCAGGATTGAAAATCATGTGTTTACTCCGTGCTATTATATCATTTAACCTCATTTAAAATATTGACTTTATGATGAAATTTTTGGGAGAGGAATAGCACAGGCTATGCCTATTTTTCCCTCCCAATTCAAGTAGTTATATCGATGTATGAACAAAGAATAAAGTTGTGTTAAAATAAAGCATTGTATAGGGTACTGTGATTCTTCATACTGTGTTGCTTGAAACACAAAAGTGAATAGTTATAAGTTTTTTGAAATATCGTAGCTGAAGCCAAAAAGTTGGGTGGTTTCGTCTGCTCCTTGTGCGCTTCAACGGCTGATGTTGTCAATTAGAGTAGTAATTCAGCCATGTCTAGATGATGTTTTTGAAATCAAAAGAGGCAAAAGATGCTTCATATAGCTGTTAGTAGGTTACATCATGTACAAGAGACAGACGAAACCGCCTAATGTTTTGGCGTCAGCTATATCAATATATATTTGTGATTATTATTGTTATAAATTAACTCGTAATATTGATTACCATTTGTTTCATGCGTGAATAACTGTTGCGTACGTTTTCTATCAATGTAATAATCTCTCGATTGGATTAATATTTGTTTTGAATAAAAATAAAAGATATTGTCATACAATAGATTTATTGAAAATCGAGATACCGGTTACCGGTTGCTCTTTACCTTGAGTTCCAGTTCACCAAATATTGATAATAGTGTTCAACCAAAACCGGTATCTCTATTTTTTATTAAGTTTGACAATATCTTATTTTTTCATTATTAATATGGATATAGTCTATCCAACCAAAGAATACCCTCTGGCAAGGTGGGGAAATTACTTCAGCTTGGTCAAGAATTATTAATGTGGTCTTAATAGTAGATGTCTCCCAAATGTCTCCTAAATTTGAGATCAAATTGAAAATTTTTGAATCAAAATTGACCGAGCTTAAGTCATTTTCCGCATCTTGCCAGAGGGTCGTCTTTGGTTGGGCTGACTATAACTACCATAATATCATCTTCAAAACTACTTAAAATCTATGTTTTCATGGATTGACTTGTAATTATTTATTGATTTTTCGTTTTATTTCAGGTGAATTGCTGAGTGTATCTCCGCGAATAGCCGGCTGGGTACCGGAGCTGTTCTCTCTTAACGAGAGAGTGGTCTATTTCGGACAATGGGAGAAGGGCTTCTTCAGTATGACAGCTGTTGGAGCCACTAATGTCGGTTCTATTAGGGTGCATAGTGATAAGGTGAGTTTGAAAAATGATAATCATCCTAATTTTTCACTTATTCATTTACTTTCTCATTCATAAATTTATCTACGCCTTCTATTATTCTACTGTTTGATAGTAATTCTAAATAATAATGCTGATCATGATATAACTAAACTATGAAACTAATATTATTGACAATGGAAAGTATTTTAGATATTTTCGATGCTGTTTTGAATCATTTACCAACCTTTCAAATTTTAAATTTATAAATCATGATTTTTTTATTCTTGTGAGTTGAAATTTGTGAGCATAGTGAAAGTGGACATTGTGGATAGACATATAACCTACATCTTAAACCTTCATCATCATCATTCATCATCACTCATTCATCCATTGCTTAAAATACTTGGAAACCAAGTTGCAATTGTAAAGAATAAAGAATATCTTTACTGTCGAACTGCTTCAAACTCTTATGAATGACATATTAATTAGATTCGTTGGAGGACCAGGTGGACCAGGGTTCGAGACTCGACCGGGGCAAAATTATTTGATTGCAGCACAATCACATGGACCCACGGCTACCCCGTCTTTTGGAGGAGGCGATAAGCCGTCGGTCCCGACTGCCTAAAACGTAGTCGTTATCTCTCATCATCATCATCATCATCTCTCTCATTACCCACGCACAAGCCTATAAGCTCATTTGGGCATCACCCTCAGAAAACAATAATATATATAAAAAATGTGGATAAATATAGTCGTTTAAAATAGAATAAAATAGAATTGCTGCCTTTATTTAATAACCTGGGAGGGCGAAGTTGGAGCGCAGCCGGGCCTCTCTTACACTTAACCCTTAAAGTTTAGTTGTATAGTTGTAGAGCAGAATGTTTTCTACAATTTGAGGCCAAATTTGTAATTTTTTATCTAATATTGACCAACCTGGTGTCATTTTCCCATCTTGCCAAAATGTCTAATTTGCTTGGACAGACCTTATATCTTTATAACGGTTAAGGAGCAGTTGAAGACATGATTGCACTCATCCAAATGTAATATTGACTGAGTAAATTATGACTGATTTATTGAAATAATTTTGAAAATTGATTGCTAGGTGTTCGTGTTACTTATCTTTTTTCGGGAAAGGGATTGAATAAATCAACCCATCATTATTCTTTTTTCACTCATTTTTATTTTTTTCTAGTCTCTGCACACGAACGGCCGTCGCTGGAGTCGCGACATCAGGCACAAGGACCGACGGCTTAACCTGGTGTGGGAAAAGGGCCAAGAGGTGGGCGAGTTTAGGATGGGATCTACTATTGTGATACTGTTTGAGGCGCCCAAAGACTATGAACTGAGCGTTTCATCCGGACAGAAGATACTTGTGGGACAGCCGGTCACTGGGTGCGGGGAACGGGATTTACGGTGAGAATTATATTAATTAATTGATTTAGTCATTCTATTGTTGGCAGGAATTTGTATATATTCATCCACAAGTAATTTGTATTCATATCAACAATTCATTCATTTGTTAATTTCGTTGATTATTTGATTTATGCCCGGTTTTTCCAAACATAGTCAAAGTATTTGACGATTTTCAAAGCGTATCAACAGTTGATTAGATTATGTAACCTACTAACAGCTGATGTAAAGCAGCTATTGCCTCTTGTAATTTCAAAAACATCATCTAGGCAAAGCTAAATGAGAACTCTAATTGACAGCGTCAGCTGTTGACAACTTTAACTGACAATATCAGCTGTTGGGGCGCACCAGGAGCAATTTAACAAATTCAAGAGATTAACAAATGATCAAAGTTTGATAGTTTGATCAAAGTTTTTCTGTTATTTACTTACTTATGCGTTCATGAAATTATTCAATAAAGGGTAGAAATACAGACATCAAAGTCCAAAACGTCTTTATCCCAAATTTTAATAGAAATATTAAAGAGGTTATGTTTAAAATATCTTTATACGCTTATCACAAATTTTTACACTCAGAAATAAAAAACTATAATTTATAATTTTGAATGTTGTTTTAAAAGACAGAATAATACCAAAAAATATATATAAAAAGATTAGAAAATATCAACTTAAATATCAAATATTGATACTTTTCACAATCAATTCAGCTTTTCTAGTCTTTTTTGGTAAAACTTTATCTTTTTTGTTACAAAAGTATACCGAAAGTATACTGAAGTATATTACAGTATATTACTGAAGATATTACAAAAGTATACTGAAATGACTGTTCAAATTAACTGATGATTGATGCTTTTTCATCAATTCTGTTATTTTCATAATCTATTCTGCTATTCAATTGCTTATATTGTGGAACTCGCTAATTCTTATTCATAATTCTGTTGCAGGCAAAAAAGAACTTGAACTTTTTGTGAGACTTTCACGAAAAATAATGGCAAACCGAACAAAGAGCGTAGCAGAAGCGATCTCCACTACTGTATTATATTAATAATGGATTCAGAGATTTGTTTAACATGTTCACTAGCGAATAAATTGTATTTTATATTTAGTTTTCTAAACATCGTTATTTATTTCCCCAATATTTTCAGTTTTTTTTTTTGTAAGGAATCGATTAACTGAAACAGACAGTCAGGTGAAGCCATATTTACCAAAGTTTTAAGAGTTGTGTAGCTGACTGTAAGAAGCTGCTAAATGACAACTAAAATTGACAACATCAGCTGTAGGAGCGCACAAGGAGCAGACGTAACTTTTTAACGTTTTGCGTCAGATATAGTCAAGAGTCAATAAAGTAGGTCCCTAATAAGTCTCTCATTAGTAATACAGTATCAATAAAATTCGCTGCGGCCCCTGGCGGTCGGAAAGAGTGCATTTCAAATGCAATTCTATGATAGCTCGAATCATATGACTTAAAATGAGCTATTCAGGAGTAGTTTTCGAAAAACCCATGAAAACACCATTTTTGGCATATTATTCGCCATTTTCTCCGCCATTTTTGATTGGATTTTTTTTCGTTGATGGCTCAAATTGTAGGGCATAATAGGGGGATTATACACACCAATTTTCAAAACGATCAAGTTATTGGTCGATTTGTAGTGATTTTTCAAAATTTTCATCCCCTAATTCCACCCCCTTCCCTTGGACCGATTTGGCTGGTTAACGAACTTGACCGAGATGTTAACACTAATGATTTTTGTGCAAAATTTGGTCGCTCTCCGACAAGCCCTTCGGGAGTTATCGTGTTCACAAGAATCTGTACATATATAAATATAGAGATATATGAATTTGAACGGACCTCAAATTCGTGTTCTAGAGGCTCGGGAACGTGTAAAAAATATATCACATCATATATTTTCGATTGTCAGGGCAAGACCAATAGTGCATTTTTTCGAATAAAATGCACTAAAAAGTAGCTCTCTACTATGTAAATACTATGACTACTAGGTTAATATGCTAATACCCGGGACCTTCTTAATAGTAACTGGAAGGTCCTGCTAATATTTATGTGCTTTAATTGATTGTATGGTATAAATAAATGAATTCAAAGATTTTTCGATGCTTTTCAAAATAATTATATTTCCTTTCTTCTTGACATTGAAAATATTTACAAATAAATTGAATAACTTACATAAGATTACAAGCACTTGAAAATCGAACAAGTCACGTGCTCTACATTGTAAAGTGATGTAATATAAGTTCGAACCAACATTATTTTAATTTAAGTAAAATATTCAATTTCAACACTTTTTATATAGATGAAATCAACTTGGAACATTAAAATGCAGACTCTCACTCAAAAATAATTAATTAAAACTAAAATCTTAGCCTAAAACAGCGACAATAATATTAACTTAGCTTTCGTTTAGTTAAATCACAGTCCTTTTTAATCACTACTTACTAAAAAAATTTCATTTCAGTTACAATCTGTCCAAAGAAGACATTCTGGCAAGGTGGAAAAATTACTCCAGCTCGGTCAATATTGGATCAAAAATTATGAATTCAGTCTCAAATTGTAGATCAGAATCTTCTATTTTATTTGAAACCAAATTGATATTTGTTGAACCAATATTGAACGAGCCAGAGTCATTCCTCCATCTTGCCAGAATGTTTGCTTTACTTGGTCAGATATCAATATTTTAACTGATACAGTACTAACAATTAATGTGGAGTGATTATGGAATAAGTTAGATCCTGCAAAATAAAAAGCTAAAAGGAACAAAAAATAATGTAAAAGTATGGTTCAATAAAATGGGCAGTTCAATATTTAGGTATTATTGTGCAGCCTATGTTTCCCATGGTGAGAAAACCACCTGAAAATTGTCTGTTGATCTTCAATTGAATATCATTACCGACAGAATCAGATTCTATTGGACAGTAACTTCACCCTCTCAATTTATAAAATAGTTGTAAATATTCAATAATATAATGATTCAAAGACTCAGAAACAAAATCAGTGTTGAAATTCCAACTTAAAATCTGGTATTCTAGGTAGATTCAAAAATTATTTTATCCAAAAATACATTTCGGTAAGTGCAACAGGTTCATGCCCTAGTCGGTTTTGTTATCATATCAGTATTTACGGTAGTGAATTGAGGTGATGATATAATTATTATGATAAAATGAATGGACATGGGAGACTTATTGTGAAAAGCTTTTAAAAATGTAATCCCATTTGCAGGAGAATGGTGAATTTTGATGATACTCTATATCTATAAACTTCGTACTCTTATTTTAGATTCTTTCGTCTCAATTAGTTATCACCTAAAATACATGAAAAAATAGCAAACAGCTAAGTTATTCTCGACATCGGTAGATTGAATATTTCAAAAATACGTAGATGGTTTGTGTTCTACTTGAAAATGTTATAATAATTATTTTCTGTAGACTGAAAATAACTACCTACCCCCAATCAGTAGTTCAGAATTTCCTAAAAAATAGTTTGAATATCCTTTATTAAAATTTAACAAATTTCCGTTCAGTACCCTCCTGTATTTTCATTTCTTCAAGTTTTTTCCTACTGTTATTATACACGAATTTCTATTTTAATTCTCTGCTATTTTCTTAATTACATAATAATTGCACTTCGATCAAGTTCGTCGTTTGTCCTTAATGATTATTAAATATTTCAATTTTATTAAGTACGTGTTTCAATGAACAAATTAAAGAATGAATCATCCATAAGGTAAGTTACTGTATCACCTCGAGGTGTTTTTTTATAGACCTTTCATTCTTCAAGAATAATAGTTTTGTCAAACAAACCTCCAAGTCCCAATATACTGTGGAGGTATAGGTAGATTGTGGAAGACATCATTTAAGTCAAAATCAAAATCTATACACATTTGCTCGGTATCTGAAAGTACAATACCTGTAGGATAAAATAATAAAGTAGGTAAAGTCTGGCCAAGCAAAGAAGAGCCTCTGGCAAGATGGGAAAATGACTCCAGCTCGGTCAATATTGGTTCAAAAATTATCGATTTGGTCTGAAATTGTAGATCAGAATGTTTCCTGCAATCGAGACCAAATCAATAATTTTTGAACCAATATTGACCGAGCTGGAGTGATTTTCCCATCTTGCCAGAGGCTCATCTTTGCTTGGCCAGACTATAGTCTAGGTAGGTTCACTCTTCTAAGACATTCATGTAACAAGTTACTTTTTTTATGATGCTTTAGAAGTTTCGCATTATTCCTAATATAATATCAATCTTTCATAATGTTCCACATAAATTTAATTCTCTCTTCCAACCGAAATATAAATTTATAAATATTTTCATTTACTCAATGCTATCTCATCGCCATCGTTGAATTTTTAAAGAGTGGGTATAGTCTGTCCTAGCAAAGAAGACCATCTGGCAAGTTGGGAAAATTACTCAAGGCCGGTCAATATCGCTTCAAAAATTATCAATTTGATCTCAAATTGTAGTAAACATTCTGATCTGCAATTTGAGACCAGATCAATAATTTTTGGAGCAATATAGACCGAGCTGGAGTAATTTTCCCATCTTGCCAGAGGGTCTTCTCTGCTTGGACAGACTAGTATAGTGGTCTGCCATTTGCCGAACAGCAGAAACATGTCCCATAAGAACCATGGAAATATTATCAATCTCATTGAGAAAATAGCACCATTACTTGTAGGCATAAATTCATTTTCTATATGTTATTGGAAAAAGAGTTCAATTCTCCAGACGCTTTACCTTTCACCTTTTAAACATTATTTAGATACCGGTAATTAAAATTTAATACATTATACTGAATTAAGAATACTTATATATTTTTTTATTTATTACAAATGGAGACAAAAGGTTTCCCATTAGGTGTCTTCGTCAAACATTATTACATCATTCATGAATAAATAGTATAACAAAATCAAAAACAATTTTTAACAGAAATATCGATTTAAGTGTTCAAAGAAATAAACTGAAATCATGAAATTAATACTATTTTTAAATAATATTATAATAAAAAAGTGAAAAGTGGAGCGCTTAGAGAATTGAATCATTTTTCCAATAAAATATAGAAAATGCTGAATTTATGGACATATATTTATAGCGGCGCTATATCTGCTCCAAGAGATTGATAAAAATTACATTGTTCTTATATATGGGACATAATTTCGGCGTTCAGCAAATGGCCGACTACAAGACTGCCCACTCTTAATTCAATAATAATTATCTCTCAAGTTACAATATGTTTCCACATAGTTTCAACTACTTTCCTGATTTCTCTCCTCTTATTCGTTATTCATTCCAACCATTCTCTTCCCTCATTTATTTTCAAAATTCAAATTTCCCGCGCCTAACGCTTATTACTCCTTCCCTTCATCGTAAACCGTCTCCAGAAACTGGTCTTCTTCCCCTCCTCCTCCTCCTCATCCTGGTGCCTCCTCGAGGACGTCCTGTCCTCCGACAGGTCGCGGGTGGGCGATCCGTGTCCGGAGTCGTCGTCATCGGGAACGGGACTCTTGCCGGACCCAGCTCCGGCGGGAGTACGGGAGTCTCCAGTGCGTAGGAAGTCGAGGAAGTTGGATTCGCCGTTGGATTTTTTGCCGCCTTTTTTGCCTTTGCCGGGCGCGCCAAAACTGAGGCTTTGCAGGTTCAGTTCGGCCTTCAGCTGTTCGCGGGGAATGTCTTCGACCCTGAAAAATTAGAAAAAGGTACCTAGTGAAACCTTTTTGAAATGATTAATAATTAATAATCAAATAAGCAAATAAGACATTCTTGCAAAAGGGGAAAATAACTACAGCTCGGTCAATATTCGTTCAAAAATTATGAATTAGGTCTCAAATCGAAGGAAACATTCTGATCTGCAAAGAAGACTTTCTGACAAGATAGAAAAATTGTAGATGAGTTGTAGAAGAACTTTTAAAAATTGAAATTATTCATCTGTATAATATCATTCAGTATAACTGAATATTCATCAATTGTTTTTTTTTCTATGCTGATCCAGTTTTCAATGGATCATTTACATGCGATGAATTATAGTAGTCTAATTTTCAGTGTCCAGTAATAATTGCATTTATAATAATACGGTTTAATCTCAATTTTTGAACCTATATAAAATGGAATGTGAATGTACCCAAAAATCAATGAACCATTGTAAATCATAATATTTGTAAAGATGTAAATAAATTTGTAAAGTAAATGCAAAGTCAATTATGTTTTATTTCATGCAAAAAAAAAAACACTCCGCAATAAATTATAGCTAGGCTGATTTGAAAAAAGTTTTGTCCTATTACAAAAATTTACTTAAAATTTTGTTATATGCCTGTATCGTATTTTCCTTTTAGCAATGGACAAATAAATACATCAAGAACAAGATGTTGTCAAAACACAAATTTCTGACAAAATCGAGATACTGGTTTTAGTAAATCTGTGGTTTGACAACATCTTGTCTTTCTATTTAATATGGATAACAATAGTCTGTCCAAGCAAAGAAGACATTCTGACCAGATGGGAAAATGACTTCAGCTCGGTCAATATTGGTTCAAAAATTATAAATTTGGTCTCAAATTATTGTGGAAAACATTTTTCTCTACAACTGAGACTGAATTAATAAGTTTTTGAACCAAAACTGACCGAGCTGGAGTCATTTTCTCAGACAAACATATCCACATAATACCTAATTTATACAAATATCACTCTCCCAATTATTTGTAAAGCATTTTGAAATTATTTCAATTCCCCAACTATTTTCAAAGTATTTAGGACTTATTTTACTTTCCTAACTATTCCAAAAATATTTAGAACTTATTTCAATTCCCAACTATTTTCAAAGTATCTTGGACTTTGCTCTACTTTCCCAACTATTCTAAAGTATTTTAAACTTGTTTCAAATTTGATTTTGTTACCTGAACTCATTAGGATCCTCAACGAAGGCCTGCTGCAAATCGCGCATAATCTTCTTCCTAATTGTCTTCTTCATTGACAGATGTCGCTCCAGGTGTTTCACATCGGTCTCAGTCAGCTGTTTCTCCTTCTTCTTCTTTTCCTTTTTCTTTTTCGACGTCGAAGTTTGCGACATCAGCTGACTGAGTTCTTCTTCCGAGGTGGAGCCGACTGAGATGGCGCTGTCGTTGCCATTGCTGGTGGAGGTGTCGTCGCGGTGGTCCTTATCTCTGCGAAAAAAGGTTCAAAATTTGATTTAAAATTTATAAGAAAGGAAGATGGAGAATTGGCAGAACAATGAAAGATGGAGAAATTGAATTTTTGACACCCTATAAACATAAAAATATGAGAAATAATCGAACTTTTTTGATAAGAAAATACTTTGATAGGAGTAGGAGATTTGATAGAATTTAAGAAATCTAGAATAGTGATTCTAATGAGTTATTCAAATAAAGACGCTCTAGGTTTTACTTATAGATTAAAATTGGCAGTCTTCTGTATATATTCTGGGTAATTGATTGAATAACTTCAATTTTCAATAATGCATGATTTGGACTTGTTAGTATTTTTCTCAGTTCTCAGTCTAGTATAGTTATGCGGTACCGGTATCCTATATCTATTTTTGACTCATTCCTCGCTTTATGACAATGAGTGATTGAGATTATCAATATTTGATACAGACATCATTGAAGTCTGATGAAAGCAACAAAAGATTTGAAGATTACTTCGCTTCCATTGAATTAATAATTATGCAGGTTTAAAAATTTATTATAGAATTAAAATACAAGTAACTTATGCCATTGTCAGATCTAGAAATGACAAAAGAGAGGATACTATAGATATAAAATACAAGTTAGAGATTTCATATATTGAGGACCATAGCTCTCGTCAACCTTTCATTTTAAAGGTATAGCTATGGTAGGGCATACACGAAAGTATGTTATTATTATTAAAGCCTGCAAAAAATTGTGATTAGGCCTAAAACTTAGCATGTAGCCTAATAACTGATAACCAACCAAGGAATTGTTAAAACATTATGAGACACTTTATTCAGGGAAACTTATTTACATTTTTCAAAATGAAGGCTGGGAATATTTGCATTATTACTTCAGTGTATTCTAACAGTATGAATACTTCTTGGATGAATATATTGTTACTGAGTTATCTGTGTGCAGGATAGATGAAATGACTTGCCTAAAAGACTTGAATAGGATTTTTTTATATTCTTTACTGGATGCTTGGGAAAATTCAATTTTTATTCAAATAAAATTTGATTTCACCATACGGTACTTATGCTTGGGTTAGTCGGTTTTATTACAAATGAGGCGATACAGACATTGAAACACTTCTCTGTTTTGTTTTGTTTTGTTGGGTAGATTTTCATAATATAAAATAAATTGTATTGAAATTCATCCTGAACAGATCTAGTTCTGATGTACAAATGTCTCTTTTAGATATACTTTTGATAATTATGAAAAATATCAACCGAATCCACTCACAGAGTAACTATAGCTTTTATTGGTCGGGAGATCCAAAGGTAGCTCCACCTCGCCTTAAAACCTAAGCATACCTAGATGGGGACATGTTCAGATAATCAAAATTCATCCCGAACATGATTGGTTTGGATCTGGTTGGATTGGTCTGGATTATTGCGTACCTGTTATACTTTCTGCAGCTGTTATCCTGGTATTTACTGTGAGGAGGTTCGTCTCTGATAGCCTGGTAGTTATCGTGGAATCCGAAAATATCTCTCAGATGCGGAATATTCCGCTCGGCAGTCTGTTGATGCGCCATTTTGGTGGGCGGGGTTTCTCTTCTGTAAACAAAAAAAAAATGGAAATTTTATTAGAATAATATTAATTAATTCATTATTTCCAAACCTAATCAATCAAGGGAGTTCAAAGTTAAGAACAAAGGAGAATGGTTGAGAAGAATAAAGTTAGAAAGGAAATAAGACAGCAATATTTTGCGCTATTCCTTTCCAGAAGGAGAAGATAAAGGAGAGGGAGGAGGAGGAGGAAGGAAGAAGAAGAAGAAGAAGAAGAAGAAGAAGAAGAAGAAGAAGAAGAAAGAAAATAATAAGAATTAGGAGAGGAGGAAAAAGAAAAAGAAGAAAGGTTATAAGTAGAAAGATTTAGCTGATAAATGGAAGAAAAGTTCACCCATTATTGAGTTATATTGTTCCCAAATCTTTCTTGTTTTAAATGTGAATTATATTAATATTAATTATAAAAATTTTATATATTTAATTATATAAATATATTAATTATATATAATATTAATTAGATTATATTAAAATAATGTTGGAAGATTATTTCAAATCGAGTCCTAGAACACAGAGACTTTGGAGTTGAAAGGTGAAAAATTGAAATAACATAATTATCATGTGTGAATCTGATAACCACATATATGCTTTTGAAAATTGAGTGATGGAGTTCGCTTAACATCTGATTCACAAATAAACACATCAAAATTGTATCACTTCAAATTTTATTTATTCAATTAAAAGACTAATTTTAACACTGAATTCAATGGAAACGTTGCTCAAATTGTGGTGTCGGAAGGAACCAATCAACTTTTGAAAACCAGAACTCTCTATGTGGCCTATGAGCCGATATGTCATCGAAAATATATGGCGTGTTAGAGATTTTTCCCTAGATAAAGTAACTAGATAAAAAGTGTATAGAAATAATTTAATATGGAAATAGTAATTAATGTATTCAGAGTACATATTTGTACAAATGTCACAGAAGTTTTATAACTATGTCTGTACTTTTGTTTATTGAGAAATAAAATTTATTTATTTATTAATGTTTTACGTTGAAAATAAGACTAACTTATACAGTAACTAAATGCACTGCCCTCTCAGTGGATAGTAAATTTTATACAATAAAATCAGTGAGTTGAATACGGTACCAGTTTACATTGTTTGCATAACAAAAATATAGTAATGCAGATCTAACGATAACCATTGAAGAAATATGGAGGAGTTCTTCTACTACTAGGAGAGTCTACTACTATTTACATTGCAAAATAAACTGGAAACGTCAGTCAGTGTCAGATCTTGCAATAGTAGCCTATAGAAAGAGATAAGACAATTCAAATCGGTGGACTTTCAAATTGTATCAGAAATGAAATGTAAATGGTAACATTTCTGATGTTAAAGGAGGGAGAAATGGAAAGATTTTTGTTGCAGAAAGAAGGCAAGAAAAAGACTGCAATATTCTGCGCTCTTCCTTTCCAGAAGGGTGAGATGATGAAGCAGGAGGAGAAGAAGGAAAATAATGAGAAGAATTAGGAGAGGAGGAAAAAGAAGAAGAAGAAGAAGAAGAAAAAGTGACATCACGAGCTATTAAGTTACCATCAAGAGCACTGTCTCCGTCTACTCCAAATATAGTACGAGCAGAGATATTATTTCGATTACATAAAAGTAGGTTTACGGGAAACAATAAATAATGCCTGGAAATATTACAGCAGAAGCACTTTTATAGTTATTATTACAGAACAATAATAATATGAAAGGCAAGCAGCAGCGGCAAGAGAGAAATCAGAGCAAATGTAAAACATCAGTCTGGCTGGCGTAATCGTTCTCATCACAGAATGACTGAATTGGAACAATTTGTTTTTTGACGGCAAAAGTTATGTAGTCGTAGTGCTACACTTTTTTACTTTTTTGGTGGAGTTTTTAGAAAGTTTGTCATGAAGTAACTTGAGTTATTTTTAATAAAGTCATCATTCTTTCTGAATTTATTTGGTACCTATATTCTTCTCGATTGCATGCAAATTTTCAAGACTTTTGGGTTCAGAATAAATTGGAACCATATCAGTTTTGAAAGTAAGTTATATTTTACCAGAGACAATGTATTATTGTATTATGTATTGTATATGTATTAATAATACATTGTCTCTGATTTTACCTACTCTAGAACATGGTACGCCATAGTGGAGTAGGTCAATTTCCACACAGAAAACACTAAAACACGTAAAGACACATTATAAGATGTTTCTGAAGCTAACTATTGTATATACTGTAATTGTAGAGTTTCTAATATTCTGTAATTGATGTAGTAGTTTTAGTTTTTTTGGGGGAAATAAACTTTTATTTATTTATTTTATGTTGAATTGAACTACACTTTTTTGGTAAGTTTGTCTAAATTTATTCTTTTTGAAATGACTCCTATTTATTCTTGATTGCAGTCAAATTTTTAAGACTGTTAGACTGGTTTAGGATGAATTGGAAAATTTAGTTTTTCCATGGCATATTGAGTTACAGTAAGTAACTTATGTAGTGCTACATTTTCTTGTGTGTTTTTTAGAAAGTTTGTCTTGAATTTATTCTTTCTGAAAATTTGACTCCAATTTACTCTTGATAACAGCCAAACTTGTAGGACTTGGGCTCAGATAAATTGGATAAATTGTTGACACCAGTTATGATGGATTTTTCTTGTAAAAAGTTCACTCGATTTAATCTTAGCCAAATTTATTACTGATCTGGTTTGAGATTTTTAAAGTCTTTGAAACATGAAAGAGTACGTGTATAATATGCATAACTTAACCTGTATCTTCGATTACTTCACAAATAAAGTTAATCGTCACAATAAATAGTCTACAATTAATAAATAGAACATCAGTAACTCCAAATAAATAAATAAATAAAATTTTTATTGTCAAGAAACCAAATAGCATAGATAACGTCAGTAATAAGTGTAGTATAGGCCTGATAGCAAAATATCTCTATGTAAATGCACTGCAGAGTAGGTACCTAATAGAACTAAGAGTATTAGGTACCGTAATAAAATATCAAAAACCGTTAATTACTTCTTAAACATTGAAGAAACTAATGAAGTGGTAATCCTCTAACAATATTAGTTATAGTAAAGAAAATTTATAAGTTCAATGCTTTTATGAATGAATAATTCCATTCATGATTCTCATTGTTACTTGTGATGCATTATTATTAACTACTTGGTTCACCTTGACTTTCAAATGATTTAATTTCACTCTCATCTTCAGAAATGAGCGATCATTGATTAAGAATACTTCACACGTTCTTTATCACTCTCACTCTCTCTATTTTCAGTTCCTCTTCTTCTATTTTCCAATTCTCTTTCACAAAATGAGAACTTCTCTCACACGTTCAAAGATCAAGAGATTATTAGATGATTATACAGTTACGGCTTAGTAAGAGACCTTACAATGTTTTAGGGACAAAATTAATTTATCCTAATTAATAATGAATGCATCTTCTCAAACAACAGTAGTTGATTTGTGATTAATGAACAAGAAAATTCAACTGTTAATGAACTTCAATGATAATCGTGAGACCAAACCTGCACTTGATTAGGCAGGGTTATTATTTGGTGAACTGTTTTTCTCACAGTTGGAATGGCGAAAATAGAATACCATCAGTGATAACACTGAAGAAGGCTTTAAGAAAGCTGTAAAGAACCATAATTATATAGAATAGTGTGAAAAGGAAAGTATATTTTCACAGTAGTTTTGAAGAGAAATTAACAGTTTATTGTAACGACAAAGAACTTGTTGATAACGGAAAATTGTTTTCCATTTAAGACCTGTTCAAGATCCTTGTTGAGTTCATATAAATGATACAATGTAATCAATGAATAGCCCTATTAAAAACTGATAATTCAAGATCTAAAGACGCTATTACCTTTATTAAATTGTTATTAAAATTATTAGATTTCATTCGTCTGAATCTCAACTCACACAAATTTGAATTCCCGGGCCTTCGGCCGGTAGTTCTATTTTATAACACTAGGTAGCAGAAAAGCGGTCACTTCCAACCAGATTAGTTATTATTTCTCTCGCTAGGTAGCACTAGTAGTATTTTATTTCATTTCATCAAGCAATCACCAAGCAAATTGTCAACCGTCGTAACGTAACGTATTGTTTTGAGATTTGATAACAATCAGGAGAACCTAGCTTTTTTTACTCTTTCAGCAAGGAATTTCTTGGTTAAAGTGTGAAATATCGTGCATTTTGTGATTTGGATTCCAGTTTTGCGCTGTAAGTAGACAATTTCATCACTTCAAATCCTTTAAATCTTAGTACTTTTGGAAATATTTGGGACGCCGTAACGGCTTAACGTTTTCAAATCCAATATGGTATCACCATACTGGGATAACATAGGTTGATGGTTGATCGTTAATTGTTGCTTATTCAAGATATCAAAACCCAAAAATCTCGTTTCTCATTTATTAGTAGGCCTACCGGTACCATAGATTAAATTCATTAATAATTGTAGCCTCTTCTCTTAACTGCGATAATTGGAACAAGATGGTTCAAATGCAATCTTACAATTCTAAAGCAAAAATCTTTCAAATCGCACCAAAGAGGTACGTTAGGGAAGAAGCTGAGATATCCATTATCAAGGCCAGCTCTTCTATTATTGTAGGGTGCTTTAAGATAAGTAGGAAACAATTTCCCAGATGATTTTGCAAGCAATTTTCAATAAAATTAGTCCTGTTCTAGAGTTTATTAGTTATCATTTTTGACCTTGTGTGTCGGAAGCTTTGGTGACGGCAGCTAAGCTAGTAGCTACTATATGTCGTAATTGATGTAACTCCATTCTCAGCATAAATTGTATAAGATAGGAAATACAGTGTATTCTGAGTCGGAAGTTACTTTGAATAAAGTAGGCCTATAAAATTACTCCTTTTCCAGTTGGATTCAAGAAGGAATGATAGAACCGGGAAGGAATTTCAATTAATAAATTTCTAAGAAAATTTAATCACGTGTTAATGATAATGAAGTCATAAAAGCCTATCTATGTTGATGAGAGGATATTTAATTGGAATGACTTGTAATTTCATAGCTGAATATGTAGCCCAGGTATGGTGTAAGTGTAAGCCTATTTATTTTAATAACTTTTCATGAAAAAATTCTATTTTAGTATGTATGTATGTCTGGCTCAACAGCCCATAAAGGGCCTAGGCCTACCAGCTGGTTGCCAGTTTCAAATTCACTCTACTATACAGCCCGTCCAAGCCAAGATGACACCCCGGCACGACAGGAAAATGGCCCCAGCCCGGCCAATACCGGCCCAAAAGCCATAAATTTTCAATCAGAACTCACAGTCCCCGAACCAACACTGGCCGAGCCGAAGCCGCCCCCTCCACCCCGCCAGAATCCCCCCCCCCCCCCCGGCCGGACAGACCATACAGCAAGCAAATAATCATCAACAAGGATAGAGGTAACGTGAGGTTAGGACGTTGATCCTCTCAACCATAAGCCAGTCTCCGCAACCAATTGGTGGCGCAGAAAACCTCTGAATAACATTCAGTTGATCAGTTGGAGTGTTATGCAACAATTACTATTCCTCCAGAGACGGGAAACGACTATTTTAGTATTATTAATTTTAGAAAAGCAGGAAAACATTTTTGTGAGGGTGACGCACAAATAAGCTCTTTGGCTTGTGCGAGAGTAATGAAAGGGATGATGATGATGACCAGAGATAACGTCTACGGTACAAAAATAATTGTACTTTTTAGGTAGTTACAAATAATTGTACTTTAAAGGCCGACGGCTCTTTATATTAGCCTATATTATTCAACTTACTTACTCATATCAATGTTCATTCTCTTCCTAAGTATACAGGGTGTTCAGGAGGAATGTGCAATACTTCTCAGACTGATCAGTAGACAAAAAACCCAAAACGCTTTGTTACCGAGATAACAATGGCGGAGAATTGAAATTTTTCAAAATATATTAATTTTTCTAATTTTTTACAGGCTTTAGTGAGGTTCTAAAATAATCAATTCCTATGTGAAATTAGCTGAGGAATTCAATGAAACCAGTTCCAAGTTTGTAGCTATAACGGTTATTGAGATAATTGGGAAAAATATGCTAGAAAACGCCATTTTTTTCAACAATGAGGGTTATAACTGGATGAGGAATCATAAAATTGTATTTTTTATTAATGGAAGTTGAAGAGTCGAATGAAAGCGATTGTAAATTCATCCAAATCTCAGAAATTGCGATCAAAAATCGCAAAATTGACAAAACTTGGCAAAACTTGTGTTTAGTAGCGATTTTGCGATTTTTGATCGCCATTTCTGAGATTTGGGTAAGATTTACACAATCGCCGCCATTTAACTTTTTCTTTAGAATCCGACTCTCTTCAAATTCCATTAATAAGAAATACAATTTTATGATTCCTTATCCAATTATAACCCTTATTGTTGAAAAATTGCGTTTTCTAGCATATTTTTCTAATTATCTCAATAACCGTTATAGTTAGAAACTTGGAACTGGTTTCATTGAATTCCTCAGCTAATTTTACATAGGAATTAATTATGTTAGAACCTCACTAAGGCCTGTAGAAAATTAGAAAAAATTTTATATTTTAAAAAATCTCAATTTTCCGCCATTGTTATCCCGGCAACAAAGCGTTTTTGGGGGTTGGTCACATGGAACTTTTTTGTCTACTTGGTGTAAGGAATCAGCCTGAGAAGTATTGCACATTCCTCCTGAAACACTCTGTATAATGAAATAAAAAAATTATTCTATGTTCAAGTTGAAATTAGAATTAGCCAAGTCGGCTATTTTTATCTGTATGACTGTATGATTCAATAATGAGAACAGATCATATAGTAATTATTCAGAAATCTAATATATTTTTTAAAGACTAAAATCAGTATAAGTTATTTAGTTGAATTAATACATATTGAGTATTAAATTTTACTGGAATACACTCAGTAGATAATCCCAACTCGTTCAGGAGATGTAAAATGTTTAATAATTAGTATTGGAAAAATAAATTTTTGTTGGTGCATATTGCAATCTTTAGCTAAAAATCAATAGATTTGATCAAAGTCATTTTTCTCTATCACCCTACGACTGGCGATCGTCTTCATACTGACATTATGTCTTCATTGAAATTAAATAAATTTTATTACTTCATCCCATGAAAAACTCATTATCCATGGGTTCCATCTTTTTATGTTTTATTTCATTATTGTATTCATTTGTGTGTCAGGGGTTATTATTATTATTATTATTATTTCACATGTAATTTCTCTTATCAATTGATTTCATGATGTTGTAGAG
This sequence comes from Sogatella furcifera, assembly GCA_017141385.1. Lineage (NCBI taxonomy): Eukaryota > Metazoa > Arthropoda > Insecta > Hemiptera > Delphacidae > Sogatella > Sogatella furcifera. The sequence continues at coordinate 14,342,793 of CM029558.1, forward strand.
AAAGCTTTTCTTTGTCCACTTGAAAAAATTCATCTTATATTATATTTGATTCACAATTGATTTTTCATGTTGGATAATATAGAACACGGTATTCAATAATCTTTGTTTTGTTCAATAAATTTCATTTCTTCCTATCTATCAATCATTAGTGTATAAAAAAGTTTCATATAATGAATGAAATTATTTTTGAAATTATATCAGATCTAATTATGGTCACTCCTCTTAATATCCTCACAAGCACTTTGCACTAGGCACAAGCCTGGAGCTCTTGTGGGCATCAATTTCAGAAAAATATATTTCATTACTCTTGCATCAAATTACTTTCCATCGCAATTCGCATTACTGCAGAGACTATAAATACTGAGTGCATAGTGAGATACTGAATAAAGTTTAATCAAGTTAAAGTTGTAAAGTCACAGATTTACAAATTCTGTCACAGATTTTATAAATCAAGTTATTAAGTTAAATCTCTCTGTATGAGAAATCAGGAAATGATCTCCCTCAGTATAGTCTGATCAAGCAAAGAAGAGCTTCTGGCATGATAGGAAAATGACTCCAGCTTGGTCAATATCCATTCAAAAATCATTAATTTGATCTCAAATTGTAGGGAACGATTTGATCTACTATTAAGACCACATTTATAATTCTTCAACAAATATTGACCAAGCTGGAGTCATTTTTCCATCTTGCCAGAGGCTCTTCTTTGCTTGGCCAGACTATACTTATAAACTAATACTTAATAACTGTAACAGTATCAGTACTTAGTAACTGTATCAAATAAGCTTACTCAACACCGTATCAAGTGAACTTCCTCTCTTTATCTCCTCTCAAAACACCCACACATAATACACGGAACAGGCTGCTCTTTCAAATCGTGCACAGGTTGTCCAGATATAGGCACTTTATTGGATGATACAGTTATAGTTATGTAGCAAAGATAATCCATCTATAGCATAATCCTATAACCATTTCCATAATAACTATACATGGTCTGTCCAAGCAAAGAAGACCCTCTGGCAAGATGGGAAAATGACTCAAGCTTGGTAAATAATGGTTAAAAAATTATCAATTTGATCTCAAATTGTAGGAAACAATTTGATCTACTGTTAAGAGCACATTTATAATTCTTGAACAAATATTAACCAAGCTGTAGTCATTTTCACATCTTGCCAGAGGGTCTTCTTTGCTTGGACAGACTGTAGCATAATCGATTATCTGATATTTGGTCAGTCTATGGTTATAGTATGAATGATATAGTTACACTTTATGTAGTAGTCTTTTAAAACTGAAATAGGAATTAGTAGAAGAACTCCAATTTATGGTTAGGGATGCATTCTTTATAAATAAATATATAGATACAGATATAAATATGACTGTAGCATAACCCATTCTCTACTGTTTGGTTAGTTTATGGTTATGTATATAGCATGTAGGTATAGTCTGTCCAAGCAAAGAAGACATTCTTGCAAGATGGGAGAATGACTCCATCTCGATTACTTAATTATAGTTAAAAAACTATAAATTTAGTCTCCAATTGTAGAGCAGAATGTTTCCTACAATTTAAGACCAAATCTATAATTTTTTAACTAATTTTTACCGAGTTCGAGTCATTTTCCCATCTTGCCAGAATGTTTCCCTTCCTGTGACAGACTATATAGTTGTGGGACTCCATCTCGGTTAATATTAGTTTAAAATTATAAATTTGGTCTCAAATTGTAGAGCATAATGTTTCCTACAATTTGAGACCAAATCTTTGATTTTTTAACCAATGTTGACCGAGCTGGAGAAATTTTCCAATCTTGCCAGAAGGTTTTTGCTTTGGCTAACTATAAAAGTAGGCCTATATCATAATAACACTTAATGCAGTATTAATTTATTTATTTTCCATTTATTTATTAAAAAAATCACAATAAAGGGTAAAAACACAGACATTACAGTCCAAAACGTTATTTTCCTAAATTTTAATAAAAATATTCAAAATAGAGGTTATGTCCGAAAGATTTTTAAACACTTATCACAATTCACAAATTTTTACACTACGAGATTGAAAACTATGATTTAGAATTTTGAATGCTGATTTATAAGCCAGAATTACACCATTTTATATACTGTTTTTTCATTTTGAACAATTATCAAAGTAACCCTTTTGAATTATTTTTCAATGCATTACATGTTTCAACTAATTATAGTCATTTTCAAATGCAAATGAACAAATAAAGAAATTAATTCTATAATAGTTTATTAATTCAAAAAGGGTACTTTGATAATTATTTAAAATAAAAAAACAGTGATAAAAGAAGCCCTGAGATTAAGGAAACACCATATATTATAATATATAGCCAGTATATTACATAGTATATAGGATAGTTATAGGTTATACTATAGTTATACTATTACATAGTATATAGGATATATTACATAGTATATAGCCAGTATATTACATAGTTCTTTGTATGGTTGTAATATGACTGTATAGTTTCAGTTTATAATGTATATAGTTAGAGGTGTCCTTTCCATGCATTTAGTACCTATGTATAATATAATTACAGTTTTCAAAGTATATATAGTTATAATTGCCCTTATTTATAATCCCAAGGTTCTTTCATGAAAGCTTTGGCAGGATCAAAGAGAAGGAACTACATTGCAAAGTGAAAGGAATTCCCTCCCAAGTAGTCTGTCCAAACAAAGAAGACATTCTGGCAAGATGGAAAAATGACTTCAGCTCAATCAATATTGGTTCAAAAATTATAAATTTTGTCTCAAATTGTGGACAACATTGTGATCTACAATTTGAAACCAAATTTATAATTTTCGAACCAATATTGATTGAGCTGGAATCATTTTCCCATATTGTTAGAATGTCTTCTTTGTTTGCACAGACTAGATTTAAAATGTTCCAGAATGTTACAAGATGACGTCTCTTATCTTATCCACGAAATACTTGTAGTTTCTAAAATTTTTACAAGTGGAGAAAGCTTTTCTCACACTATTTACAATGGCGGAGAACTAGTAGAGTACTTTGTAAAAGTAATTGGTACAAAAGTATTTCTACTAGTGAGTCATGTTCATGTTCAAGTATGTGTCATGAATATGTAATGATGTCTGCCTTGTTTAAGCTTTGTTAACAATACTTGTGAATAGAGAGTATAATATGGAGTAATAGAATATGAATATATAGTTTAGAGTATTATAGAAGATAAATATTTAAGAGTTTAGAGTATTAGAGATTAATAGAAGATAAAAACAGAGTATAGAGCATTGTAGAGTAATAAATCTGGTAAATTAATGGAGTATTTGACTGGTTGTTGATTGGAGTAACTTCGATCAAAGTTCTATCAAAAGAAGTATCAAAAGTTTTGATAACATAATTTAAACATCACTTGACAGAAAGTTTTGATAACATAATTTAACATCAATCTAAATATTTGGTTCATTTTTGTTATTTTGTACACATAAATTTTGCATGACGAACCTTTAAGGTAGGTTTACATTACAACAAGTCGCGGGCACATATCGATGTCGGGCACAAGTTGCAATAGAAACACGTATTTAGTTGTATCGCAAATCAGAAATCAGCTGACCAGTGTGCGTTCCTCTATACAACTCCGGGTTTCTATTGCATCTTTTGCTTGAAATTTGCCCGTGTTTTGTAGTAGTGAAAACAAGGCTATAGTAAGCTACAAAATTTATTATTATAATAACTTCTTTTTTATTACTTAACTTAAAATTACTTAACTTAATTTTTTATTATTATAATAACTTCTGACTCGATGTCTGGTGAGGTATAGATATTTTGTTGATTTATAATAAAAAAACAAAACTATTGAGTTTTATCTACAATCATAATTCTTTTAGAAACAGAATAATTTATTGGCTCCGACTACGTCTGCCTAGAAAGCAACCTAGAACTCTCATCATCACCCCTCTCATGCCCATGCTACCCACGCACATGCTAAGAGCACATGTGGGCATCACCCTCAGGGAGAAAAAAGAATGACCTTCACCGAAAAACATACATTTTCAATAAAACAATCTTAATCATTACAATTATAATCTTTATTGAGTAATTACGAGTAATTTCGTATACAAGAGTAATGTAATAAATGAGTATATATTGAGTAATCTATATCTATAAAAACGAAATGGCACTGACTGACTGACTGATTCATTCATCACCAGAACTAAAAATCCACTGAACCGAATGCGTTCAAATTTGGCAGGCATGTTCAGTTGGACGTTTAGACGCGCGCTAAGAACGGATTTTAAAAACTTTTCAGGGATACGCTAAATATTTGAGTTTTTCTGTAGTTTTTCGGCGTTTTCTCAATTTTTTCGAGAACCAATCAGTAGAAAATGTCGATATTCGGTAGGTAGGTTCAGATAAGGTCTAGAAATGTTGTGTTAAGATATTTTTGAAATCCGTTCAAGATTACGCCAGTAATCAGGTTTTCAAAATTGTAGATATATTGCGGGTTGCTTATCTTTCGCCTTGATACGACCAATCCTTATTGTAAATTCAATGGTTCAGTGAGATTGTAGATAAACTAATTTGGAAAACATTGAATCAAGTTTCAAACTATGTCCGATATAGTTCCCAAGGTTACGCTCAATCTTAGCGTTTTACAATTTTCGGAATTTCCGGAGTTTTTCTTAGATTTTCCGAGAACAAATTGGCAGAAAATGTTGAAATTTGGTAAACAGGTCCAGATTAGGTCAAGAAATGCTGTGTTTATTTCTGAAATAAATTTCGAATCCCTTCTGAACGGAATTTGCAGGCGAGCGAAGCGAGCCTGTTTGACTCACTTACACTGTCGATACTGGCGGGGGTCCAGGGGGCGGAGCCCCCTTGCTAGGCGGAGAAGGCGAGCGAAGCGAGCCTGCCGGCTAGTTTCTTATACATGAAAGAGTACAACAGGCAAAGCCCAAAACTGTTCCTTTCATAATTTTGGCAGATTTGACAAGAATTGCTAAGAAATTTATTATTATATTTTATAAACTATGACCTCATCAAGTGTAGGCTACGGTATATTATCCGAATTAATTACTTGCAAAATATGTAATGTTCAGGAAGTAAAATTTAGGTGTTTCCTCCTACAATATGTGTACATTTGTATAGTCTGTCCAAGCAAAGAAGAGCCTCTGGCAAGATGAGAAAATGACTCCAGCTCGGTCAATATTGGTTCAAAAATTATTGACTTGATCTCAATTGTAGGAAACATTCTGATCTACAATTTGAGACCAAATCAATAATTTTTGAACCAATATTGACCGAGCTGGAGTCATAATCTCATCTTGCCAGAGGTTCTTCTTTGCTTGGACAGACTATACATAAGGCCCACTAACGACCTTAAAAGTATAATGACTAGCCTAGCCTACTCCGAGAATAAACTCTGTGAAAAACCCCACTGAATAGCTTCCTGAATAGAATTGTCCGTCATTTCTTCCTTCTTCTTCTTCTTCTTCTTCTTCTTCTTCTTCTTCTTCTTCTTCTTCTTCTTCTTCTTCTTCTTCTTCTTCTTCTTCTTCTTCTTCTTCTTCTTCTTCTTCTTCTTCTTCTTCTTCTTCTTCTTCTTCTTCTTCTTCTTCTTCTTCTTCTTCTTCTTCTTCTTCTTCTTCTTCTTCTTCTTCTTCTTCTTCTTCTTCTTCTTCTTCTTCTTCTTCTTCTTCTTCTTCTTCTTCTTCTTCTTCTTCTTCTTCTTCTTCTTCTTCTTCTTCTTCTTCTTCTTCTTCTTCTTCTTCTTCTTCTTCTTCTTCTTCTTCTTCTTCTTCTTCTTCTTCTTCTTCTTCTTCTTCTTCTTCTTCTTCTTCTTCTTCTTCTTCTTCTTCTTCTTCTTCTTCTTCTTCTTCTTCTTCTTCTTCTTCTTCTTCTTCTTCTTCTTCTTCTTCTTCTTCTTCTTCTTCTTCTTCTTCTTCTTCTTCTTCTTCTTCTTCTTCTTCCTCTTCTTCTTCTTCTTCTTCTTCTTCTTCTTCTTCTTCTTCTTCTTCTTCTTCTTCTTCTTCTTCTTCTTCTTCTTCTTCTTCTTCTTCTTCAATACTATCTTGTCAAAACTGAAGGATTTTCTTTGTTCTTTAATTAAGTGGGCACAGATAATGTTCTGCTTCCACTAATTTTTTTCCTACTCATTTTTCAAGATTCATGAATGTTTTCTTCTCCAAAGTTTCCTTGCTTTTACTTAGTTTCATTTGTTTTCTTGTTCTCTATTGTTTGTTCATTCTCATTTCCTCTGAGTCTACTCTGCTTAAATATTTAGAAAATATATTTTCTATAGTATTTCGGCTTCTTCTCTTGCTATTGGTGAATTTGGTGAATAATCTATAGTCTAAATGAAAAGACAAGATGTTGTCAAACCACTGATTTATTAGGAAATCGAGACAATAATCTTTTGTCTCGTTTTTTTTTATTAATCAGTGGTTTGACAACATCTTGTCTTTTTATTTATTATGGATAACTACCACAATATCACATTCACAACTACTCAAAGAATCTATACTCTGTCCAAGCGAAGAAGACATTCTGGCAAGATGGGAAAATGACCCCAGCTCGGTCGATATTGGTTTAAAATTTATAAATTCGGTCTCAAATTGTAGAACTGAATGTTTTCTACATAATCCTGTTCAGCCTCTACTCATTTTTCACGTTTTTACTCTCACGGTTTTTTGCTGTTGAATTTTCATGCCCGGTTTTTCCAAGCATACTGAAATCTGAGGGACCCTCAAGTTTACTACACTTTACTACATTTCCTATACTTATCATAGAAAATGTCAGCTGTTCATCAAAATTTGAGGGTCCCTCAACTTTGAGTGTGCTTGGAAAAACCGGGCATCAGAGTCTCGTTTTATTTTATTTTTATTGACATTTTTTTTGACATAATATGATATATTTGGAATAGACACAATTTTTTTTTTTTTTTTTTTATTGAGGGTGATGCCCACATGGGCTCTTGGGCCTGTGCGTGGGTAATGGGAAGGATGATGATGAGAGATGAATTATACCCCGATCTAGAGAATAAAGACTATAGGCTATAAGTTTTAATAGCCTAGTGTATTCCAGCATAGCTTAGGAAATAATATACATAATTGAATCTTCTAAAAGGATATCCACATCCACAAAAAATTTCCCGGATCCAGATTTCATCCTTTGTACTTTCAACAGCCAACGGATATTGCATCATATCAGTATCAGTATCTAACCAGAATTCAGTAGCCTATTAACTATTATGAATCTTCCTTTCATAGCTTATGTGCTTCTCCATGCGTCTATCTCTCTATGTCTTATATTGTCACTAGCGGCTCGTGCCCACAAAACAGGTGAAGTGCTCATATATTTTACTGTACAGCACTTCACCTTTTTCGTGGGTACAAACCGCCAGTGTATGTATGTTCATAGTCACATCCTTCAATAAGGCCTTAACAGAGCCGCATAGGGCGCCACGGCCAAGGGGGCGTCGCGGCGGCTGATGCGAAACGGGAATTTTAAAAATTGCTATTGGGCTATTGGAATACTTTTTTCACCATTTGATAAAATACTTATTCTACCAACAACTTGAATCCACAAGAAATTATTTCCTTTGCATAAACTCATTCATCATAATGAATTGATCAATTGAAAAACCACGATCAATGTATGAAGCAAGCCAAGAAACGCCCTTCTAGGGAATTTGAAGAAGTTCCAATTTCACACAATCTGACAACGCTGCTATTCCTTGAGTGGAGAATAAAATCGTCATCTTATGTTGCGCGGACTATAGTTATATCAATTTACTCACGCAAGCTCTGTAGGACAGTAGGCGAGCGGTATGTGAGAACATATTTAGTGTATACCAATTCACTCACACAGACTGTCCTGACAGAGCAGACCAAAGGAATTCGCCAACCGCCAATTTTTTGCGTCTACTATTTCTGTTTTACATGTTGCATCGCTCCAGTGGTTCGTATCACACATTGCAATAGTCTGGAAACGAAAGTCATTGCAATGTACTGTTTCTAGTCCGGAAGATGGTACTCTATTTAGTCGGCGGCCATTTTGGATGTGGTCTGCCTGCTGTGGTCCAGTGCATAACTTCCTTTATGTTCTATTGCTCAACGCATTGTTAGTTGCTCGATTATTATGTATCTGTGTCAGTTTAGATGAGTTGAGGTGATAGAATCAATCACGATTAGTTCAACTAGCTTTCGCGGGGGTTCGGAACCAACTAAAATACTGTATTCTAAATTTGTTCTGTTTTAAAATTACAGTAGAAGTCCGATTATCCGAGCTAAACGGGACCGGGACCAGCTCGTATAACAAAAAACTCGGTTAACACGGAGGTGAAGGAAAGAGGTTTGAATTAATGATAGATCTCATTGAATCTGAATAATACAATTTATTAATGCAGTAGGAGTAATTTGTGATGAAGTAGAATGATATTACTTACAATAATTACTTTCGTGATTGTAATTTGTTTACAATTGTAGTTCTTAATAAAAAAAATCCAAATCTTGTTGGAAAAGTTTCATTATGCTCTTAAAAATTGACTCGGTTAACCCGGTGGCTCGGATAATCGGAACTCGGATAAACCGACTTCTACTGTAGTTTCATTAGTTCACTGGCGGTTCGTCGACGAAACAGGTGAAGTGCTGTACAGTAAAAGATACGGGCACTTCATCTGTTTCGTGGGCACGAGCCGCCAGCGCTTTAGTTGAAATCGTGACCATTATTGGAATTTAGCAATGATTTTCGTTGGAGGAAGGTAGGAAAAATTGAAGTCAAGATAGATTACATTATTACTAAAGAAGGGTGGGTGGGTAAATGACTGATAAGGTCACCTACTGATAAAGTGAGAGATTATTGTGCAGAAGAAAAGAAGACGATAATGCTAAAAACGGAAAAGAAGAAATAGTATTGAAAGAAAAAGGAGAAGATGATGATGAAGAAGAAGAAGGAGAAGAAGAAGAAGAAGGAGAAGAAGAAGAAGAAGGAGGAGGAGGAGGAGAATTCTGATGATGATGATGGGAAAGAAAATGATGAAGACGATTATGATGAATTGTGTGTTATCAGTGATTGTGTAGATGTTGATGATGATTAATTACGACTTGTAGTATAAGATGAAGAGGAATAAGAAGGAGGAGGAGGAGGAAAAGTACAAGAAAAAGAAGAAGGAGGAGAAGTAGAAGAAGATAATTATGAAGACGAATATGATGTATTGTTTGTGTTATCAGTGATTGTGAAAATATTGATGACAATACCGTATTGAAGAACTTTAAAATAAGAAGAAGACGAATATGAAAATGATGATGATGATATGAATAATGCATTCTTTAACTTATCAGTGATATTCTACAATAATGTTAATGTTGCTGATGACTTGAAGAAAATAAAAGGAAGAAGAAGAAGAAGAAAAGAAGAAAACAAATGAATGTGATGATGATGATGATGATGAATAAATGCATTATTTACCTTATCAGTGATAGTGAAGATACTGATAATGGTGCCGATGACTTGAAGAAGAAAAAGAAGGAGTCGAAGAAGAAGAAGAAGAAGAAGAAGAAGAAGAAGAAGAAGAAGAAGAAGAAGGAGAAGAAGAAGAAAAAGAAGACGAATATGAAGATGATGATGATGATGATGAAGATGATGAAGATGATGATGATGATGATGATGATGATGATGATGATGATGATGATGATGATGATGATGATGATGATGATGATATGAATAAATGCATTCTTTACCTTATCATTGATGTTGTAAATAATGATAATGTGGCTGATGACTTGAAGAGGAAAAAAGAAGAAGAAGAAAACAAATATGAAAATGATGATGATGATGACTAAATGCATTGTTTACCTTATCAGTGATAGTGAAGATACTGATAATGGTGCCGATGACTTGAAGAAGAAAAAGAAGAAGTCGAAGAAGAAGTAGGAGAAGAAGAGAAGAAGAAGAGGAGAATACGAATGATGATGATGATGATAATATGAATAAATGCATTCTTTACCTTATCATTGATGTTGTAAATAATGATAATGGGGGTGATGACTTGAAGAAGAAAAAGAAGAAGAAGAAGAAGAAAAAAGAAGAAAACAAATATGAAAATTATTATGATGACTAAATGCATTGTTTACCTTATCACTGATGTTGAAGATGATGATAATGGTACCGATGACTCGACGAAGAAGAAGAAGATTAAGAAACAGAAGAAGATGATGAATTAAATGCATTGTTTGATAGTCAACGAGTCGTGAATCCTACGTTTGTTTTGTGCAAATAACGAAACAGGAAAAGCAATGGTTTAAACGGATGGAAATTGGGAAAAATTAGAATTATTGTTCATTGTCCATAGGATAGGCTAGAGAGGATTTCCCGCTAGTTGTAGAGGTTACAGACAGACTCAAGAAACAATGGAACGTTATAAGAGAGAGAAAAAAATAGAGAGGAAGAGAGAGAGAGAGTATTTGTTGTTATCTTCCGATTTTAAAATTTTCATTTGAGCTTTGAAAATTTCGGGCCCCTTTATACGGTGGTTTCGTGATAAAGAGTATTGATACAAAAGTCAAAAATTGATACGCAATCGTACAGGAAGGAAGCTCATTGATACAAAATATTCGCGACGTGGGGTTGCAAAGTAAGGCTAGCTCATTTGGCAATGCCGTAAAACGGTGATATTCTATATCAATCCAACTTGAAAATACCAGAAATAAGTTTGAATTCTCGGGGAAATAAGTTGAAATCGGGGGGAAATAACTATTGGCTCTCTGAAACTTAGTGTTTTATTATTATTTTCTATTCAATTTCCAATTCAAAAATATCCTAATTAAGTTTCAATAATCTCAAAATGATCAATCGTTGAGAAGAAGAATCAGCTTATATCCAATATGGCGGTGATCCATGAGCATTACAAATATCTCGTATCAACGAGCTTCCTTCCTGTATCAAATTGGGATTCTGTGTCTATAGTCTGCCCAAGCAAAGAAGACCTTCTGGTAAGATGAGAAAATTACTCCAGCTCGTACAATTTGAGTTCAAAAAATATTGATTTGGTTTCAAATTGTAGAGCAGAGTGTTTTCTACAATTTGAGAGCAGATCAATAATTTTTGAACCAATGTTGACCGAGCTGGAGTCATTTACTCATCTTGCCAGAGGGTCTTCTTTGCTTGGACAGACTATACCTCTATTCTTGTTGTTTATTATTAATTTCTGCTGTATAGTGGAGTGAATATGAATCTGGCAACCAGCTGGTAGGCCCAGGCCCTTCATGGGCTGTTGAACTATTGACAAACAAAAAAGAGAATGGGAATGAAATTTTCTAAACGTAATAGAACGTGGCAATCTATGAAAAATCAGTTCAATCCACCATATTGCCACCTCAGTTTGAACGTTTACTTATTATTACTTTACCTTTCACCAGGGTTACCCAAGTTCTGCTCGTTTGTCCAAGCAAAGAAGACATTCGGGCAAGATGGGAAAATTACTCCAGCTCGATCAATATTACTTCAAAAATTATAAATTTGATCTCAAATTGTAGGAAAAATTCTGATCTACAATTTGAGACTAAATTTATAATTTTTGAACCAATATTGACCGTGCTGGACTCATTCTCCCATCTTACTTGAATGTCTTGGAGAGACTATAAAAGTGAGCAATCACGATTACGCAGTTTTTAATGTGCAATTCCGAATTGTAATCTCCAATGTAACGTTAAATTGTAAATGTACTATTGATGGAATTTACTTTTAGTATTCGTCGTATAAGCTGTTAGTCATGAAGTTTTTTTTTGTTGATAAGAACACACTATATATGTCGGATAAGGATGATTACGTTTTGAATTATTATTATCGTGATTATGACATAGCCGGGTGCTGCCGGGTTTCTAACGTGAGTGAAAGGTAGGAAGAAGAAGCTTAGGCAGCGAACGGTCTTGAAGAAGAAGAAGAAGAAGAAGAAGAAGAAGAAGAAGAAGAAGAAGAAGAAGAAGAAGAAGAAGGAAGAGAGCATGTGAAGAAATGAAGAAGAAGAAGAAAAAGAAGAAGAAGAAGAAGATTGTGGAAGCAGAAAAGAAGAAGAAAAGAAAAAAAGAAAAGAACCAAGAAGAAGAAGAAGAAGAAAGAAGAAGAAGAAGAAAGAAGAATGAAGAAGTTAGGATGAAGAAGAAGAAGAAGAAGAAGAAGAAGATAAGAAGAAGAAGAGAAGAAGGAAGCAAAGAAGAATCAAGAAGAAGAAATCAGAAATATCAACATTTTTTACCGAAGAAGGAAGAAATGAAGAAAACTTGAAGAAGAAGAGAAAAGAAGAGAAGAAGAAGAAGAAGAAGAAGAAGAAGAAGAAGAAGATAGAAGAAGAAGAACTGAAAGAAGAAGAAGAAGAAGGAGGAAGAAGAAGAAATGGAGGAGAAGAATGAAGAATCAGTGAAGCCATTATTTATATATAGAGATATACAGTACTACGCAATATTACCTATCAGGCCTATCAAGTGATACTGTATACAGTATCCTAACTAGCATTGAAAGATTTGACTGATAAAGAGATAGAACAAAAGATGATAGAAAAGGAAAATAATTAGAGAAGGCAGAAGCAGAGATCAAGAGGAAGAATATAAATGATAAATGGAAAGACAAGATGTTGTCAAACCACTGATTTATTAGAAAATCGAGTTTCGGATGTTACACCATTATCAATCTCTTAACAGTTTAAACTCCCAGAGATTGATAATGGTGTAACAACCGAAACCGGTATCTCGATTTTCTAATAAATCAGTGTTTAACAGCGGTAAACAGTTTACCAGAGATTGATAATGGTGTAACAACCGAAACCGGTATCTCGATTTTCTAATAAATCAGTGTTTAACAGCGGTAAACAGTTTACCAGAGATTGATAATGGTGTAACAACCGAAACCGGTATCTCGATTTTCTAATAAATCAGTGGTTTGACAACATCTTGTCTTTTCATTTATTTTGGATAACTACCACAATATCACCTTCACAACTTCTCAAAGAGTGAATATAAATGACGGAGCAAGAGGAAGATGAGATGGAGGGGAAGGGGGTGATGAGGAGGAGGAAGAAGAAGCAGGAGAAGAGAAATAAAGTGAAGAATAATAAAATAAGGAGGAGGAGGAGATGAAGAAGAAGAAGATGCAGTCTAGGAGAGGACAAAGTGGACATCCAGTCTAATTAATTCAGGGACGTGACAAGGTAATATTCGTTTGAACGTCTTCCTACAGTTTTCTTCACTAGTGGGGATAAAGATGACCTAGCTCTTTATTTTTGTGTTGACTCTTCAGTCTACAAGTCAACTGTTTCAACATCGTTGCGATGCGTTTTGGATGCACATACAACTTTGAAAATTAGAACAAATATCTACCAAACTAGCTCAAGAGGTTTTTTTTAATTTTCTTTCCACTTGATAAATTCAAGACGATACACTATATGATAATGTATCAGAAGAAACTCAATATGATAATGTATAAAAGAATACACTGTCAACTTATCAGAAGATATATAATGTAACACACGATACACTATAATGATATTGGTCAGATGTTTTACATTATAGTGTATCAGATAATCTATATCTATAAAAGCAAAATGGCACTCACTGATTTATTCATTCATTCATTCATCACTAGAACTGAAAATCCACTGAACCGAATGCGTTAAAATTTGGCAGGCATGTTCAGTTGGACGTTTAGACGCGCGCTAAGAACGGATTTTAGGAACTTTTCAAGAATACGCCAAATAGTTTTTTGGCGTTTTTCTCAATTTTTTCGAGAACCCATCGGTAGAAAATGTTGATATTTGGTAGGTAGGTTCAGATAAGGTCTAGTAATGTTGTGTTAAGATCATTTTGAATTCCGTTCAAGATTACGCCAGTAATCAGGTTTTTCAAAATTGTAGATGTATTGCGGGTTGCATATCTTCCGTCTTGATACGACCAATCCTTACTGTAAATTCAATGGTTCAGCGAGATTATAGATGAACTAATTTGGAAGATATTGAATCAAGTTTCAAACTATGTCCGATATAGTTCCCAAGGTTACGCTCAATATTAGCGCTTCACTATTTTTCGGAATTCTCAGAGCTTTTCTTGGATTTTTCGAGAATAAATGGTTAGAAAATGTCGAAATTTGGTGAACAGGTCCAGATTAGGTCTAGAAATGCTGTGTTCAATAAGTTTTGAATCCCTTCTGAACGGAATTTGCAGGCGAGCGAAGCGAGCCTGTTTGTCTCAGCTTACACTGACAGAGGTTATGCAGGCGAGCGAAGCGAGCCTGTTTGACTCACTGACACTGCTTATACTGTCGGGGGTGACTCTGGCTAGGCAGAGAAGGCAAGCGAAGCGAGCCTGCCGGCTAGTACACTATATGATAACGTATCAGAAGATAAACTTCATAAGAAACTGTATAATTATGAAAATTTATCAACTGATACAATCGGATAACAGTCTTTATCATTATTAATTTAAACGTAGCCTATCAATAATGATACAATACCTTACAATTATTCCATTGTTTCAGTTGTTACATGATTATTTTGCGAAATGACACTTTAATCCAGAAACTGGATACGCCAAACAGCGCCAACAGATTTAGGTGAAGTGCTCGTATCTTTTACTGTACAGCACTTCATCTGTTTTGTGGGCACGAGCCGCCAGTGTCACATGTATGAATTCTGGAAAGTAGTATATTGAAATGTTTAGAAGCGATATTGTGATAGATATCCTTTTATAAGTTACATGTTAGTTATTTGGTAGTTATAAGGTAATGTGTCGCCAGTTACTGACTTTGGTTGCTACACCATTATTAATCCCTGGTAAACTTGAACTTGAAGAGAAAGAGCAACAGTATTCACACTGACGGACAAGACCGCTATTGGTAGCTGCTTGAACCAATCACAGCGAGCGTCTGCCATTGGCCTAGACAAGCCCCTCCCCGTTAAGCGGTTCATACAAACGTTCAAAATGGCGATTCAAACAGCAAATTCAATTATGAAAATTAAATAAAAATTACTAAATAGTTACAATAACTTACAAAATATAAAGTCATTTTTTACGGTACCGTATCATCTTATTCCATTGTCTTCCTATTTTTTCATAACATTTTTCCTGTAACTACAGGATTTGTCACTATAGAAAGTTATCTTGACTTTGTTTTATTTTGGAAATTCTTCTTCCTCTGTCCTCTCATTCTTACATAGTGCTTCTCTTTTATCTTCCCATTCACTAAAATAACAGGATGAACAGAAAGACGATAAAGCAAGGAAGAGGAAAGTTTTTTTATACTTTGTTCATATATATTTTCTTCCTCACCTCATTCTCTTTCATTCACCTATTTCTTTCTCCTCTATACTGGGAAGAGAAGAAAGCAAGGAAGAGGAAGAGGAGAGAATTATGATGATGATGAGGAGGAGGAGGATGAGGAGGAGGAGGAGGAGGAGGAGGAGGAGGAAGAGGATATGGAAGTAAATAAAAATAAGAAAAGATATGGAAAAAGTAAAAAAAACATGAAAAACATGATTAAAAATGTAAAAAAGCATAAAGACCTATAGAGGATAACATTTTTTCAAGATCCTTTTGTAACCTGAATGTAATTTACTTGCCTAGCAATCCATTGTTCGTCAATAACTTGTTTGACTCCTCAATAACTATTCAGGATCATGTGCTTCCAAGTAGTGTTCAAAAAGACTGCATTAAAAAATAATCAATCACCATTCTATCTTGGGAAACTTTATGACTCAACTGGTGCTTCTGGTTTAGAACGAGTCTGTCCAAGCAAAGAAGACATTCTGGCAAGATGGGAGAATGACTCCACCTCGGTCAATATTGGTTAAAAAATTAATAAGTTGGTCTCAAATTGTAGAAAACATTCTGATCTACAATTTGAGACCAAATTAGTAATTGTTGAACCAATATCGACCGTGCTGGAGTCAGTTTCCCATCTTGTCAGAATGTCTTGTTTGCTTGAAAAGACAATTGAAGCGAAAAAACATAAAACGCATTATTATTTCTAGGATCAATGCCGGTTTTTACCTTGAGACCAAACTGCTTGTTTCTAGTTTGAGAATGACCTAACCCAACTTGAAAATACTTTGGTTTTCTATTCTGTATATTTGAAATAATTACTTGATTTCCACAAATCGGTCAACCACCGAGCTCAACCAATATAGCTCATCAAAGCTTAAGCTATTTCTCACGAAATAAACGAACCCCGATAAGAAAATTCTCATGCATTCAGTAAAAATTCTTCTTATGAAGGTATAGTTTGGTTAAGCGAATAGGAATTTCTGACAAGATGGGAAAATGACTCCAACTTGGTCAATATCGGATCAAAACTTAGAATTTTGTCTTCATTTGAATAGCACAGGCTATGCCTATGTTCTTCCTCCCAATTCAAGTATCGATGTATGAATAAAAATATAGATATATATGAATTGCATAAATCATTCTGCTCTATATTTTAACTTTTGAACCTTTAGATATTTTAACATAACTTTTGAACCAATATTGACCGAGCTGGTGCTATTTTACCATCTTGAAGAATGTGTTCTTTGCTTATTTTTTTATTTTATTTATTTTTTATTTATTGCGGATGATGCCCTCATAAGTATTCAATTTTACTTGTGCGTGGGTAATGGAGTGTGCGAGGGTGATTTATGAGGTGGTTAAACGACCATGCCTCTGGTGGGATTCGAACTCACAACCGGGTAGCACTAGTGGACTGAAGGTAGTAACGCCCCAGTCCCCTCAGCCTACCCAGGTATATATAAGTATAATGTTGAATAGTCCTTTTATACTATATCCTATATTGATAAATAAAATGTAAAATCAAATACCCTTTTTAAAAAAAACTTTAGAAGTATTATTTTACAGACATTTTTCGGGACTTAACCCATTATCAATGTGATAAAAATAATATTCTATTTATAATTTACTATAAATTTGAATACAATTTTAATCACATTGATAATGGGACAAGTCCTAAAACATGTCTGTAAAATAATACTTCTAAAGTTTTTTTTAAAAACAGTATTAGATTTTTCAGGTCCCGGGTTCAAACCCAGGTCAGACCAGAAATTTTTCTCAGGCCACTTTCCCGTTTTTCGGATGGACACGTTAAGCCGTCGGTCCCGGCTGCCTAAAAACAGTCGTTAAGTCATGTCAGAGGCCCTGAAATTGATCAGGAGCGACCTGAAAACTCTGACACCAGACCTGAGCCAGCCAGGTTACACGAATATTATTATTATTATTTATTTTTCATTTTATTCATCAATTATTTTAAAAAGTTTAAAGTTTATATCCTATATTTATTGTCCTTTTTATACTATAATCTTGTATAGTCCTTTCGACAATACAATGAATGTATTGTAGCCAATAGAATCGAAGATTCCAACATCACATTCCGTAATGACTAAACTTCAAATTTGTCTCTTCTAAACTTACTATTTCCCTCACTCTGCTCCTCTGTGGTTACTTCTGGAACCGGTAATGTTTATTTTTAATCTGTGACACAGGTTCAGTCGCTTTATAAGGAAAGGAAAACCAGATTCCGTGCTATAAATAGACATTGAAGTTCCCAGTATCAAGCTGCAGAATTTATTCATTTATTTTCTGTCCACTTTGTGGTCTACTGCTAATAAACTGAGAGATGAGATTGTTTTTTTTTGTCCTTTTCTCGTCGAATACAACAACGAAACCAACCACAAAACAAGAGAAAAAGAAGGGAAAAAGAGGAAAAGTAATCACTTTCTTTTATCCTGGTTTTTTATTCGTTTCGTCTTTGTCTCAGATGGATTCCTTCTTTTTTGACAGCAATTGACTTTGAAATTTCACTGTTTTCTCAATTTATTCTGGGTGGTTTTTTCGCATTTTTTAAGCACTTTTTCCTTCTTACGTTGTTTTTCTATGTTTCCAATGGAGTGGATTTTTTTTTCTCCAAGTTTTTCTTAAATTCAAAAATTATCGGTTTTCGATTATTGATTTTAACTTGTGCTTTGGTGTTTTTGGACCTTCTAAATTGAAAATAACACTCCCGAATCAAAATAACTGTGAACATATTCAAGAACTTCAACCATGTTTCCTGCTAAACAAGGTTATTTCGGCGAGGTGGAACACCTTTAGGTCTCTCCACCAAATAAAGCCATAAGCTAATAATAATAATGGAGTGGATTAGTTAACAACTGTATTTATATAAATATTTATTTGCGGAAAAATGAAAATCTACATAGCAGCCTACTATTGTAATGTATTTTAATAAGTTTGATCAATATTGATTTGTTCGTCCATTTATTCGTTTGTCCTTTCCACACTGACCAGGATCATCATGAACCTTGGACCAGGATAGCGTAAATTGGCTATATAATACAATAATTATTGATTGATAGATAATTTCTTTTTAATTTTTCTTTATTTGTCTTTATTTTTCCACTTCGTAAGACACATAAGTGATGTGGGCAAAGTTGAGGCACGATAGCCTCCTCTCCCACTTGACCTATAGTCTGTGCAAGCAAAGAAGACCCTCTGGCAAGTTGGGAAAATGACTCCAGCTTGGTCAATATTTGTTCAAAAATTATAAATGTGGTCTTAATAGTAGATCAAATTTTTTCTTACAATTTGAGTTCAAATTGATAATTTTTGAACCAATATTGACCGAGCTGTAGTCATTTTCTCATCCTGTCAGAGGGTCTTATTTGCTTGGACAGACTTTACTTTATACGTCATCTTGTAGAATAGAATCGTCATTTTGCAACGTTTGTATGAACCACAAATCGGGGAGGAGCTTGTCTAGGCCAATGGCAGACGTTCACTGTGATTGGTTCAAGCGTCTACCAATGGCAGGGAAAGTTCCTTTCTTACTAAACACTTTAAATTTTTAACACTTCAAATGATTCTCAATACGTCAGATTCCATTTCCCAAAGACATTAAAAATAGAATCACTTATCCAACAAAATTATCAGAGAAGCTATTCCAGCTGGCGATCATGTGATCAAGCCGTAAATGTGTGTTTATAATATTTTTGTATTTATAATGTGGAGGAGAATAAAAGCATCTTAGTGCATTTCATTCGAAAAAATGCACTATTGGTCTTGCCCTGACAATCGAAAATTTATGATATGATATATTTTTTACACGTTTCCGAGCCTCTAGAACACGAATTTGATGTCCGTTCAAATTCATATATCTCCATATATATATTTATATATGTATATATTTATATATCTACAGATTCTTGTGAACACTAAAAATCATTAGTGTTAATATCTCGGTCAAGTTCGTTAACCAGCCAAATTGGTTCAAGGGTAGGGGTTGAAATGAGGGGATGAAAGTTTAGAAAAATCACTACAAATCGACCAATAACTTGATCGTTTTGAAAATTGGTGTTTTATAATACCCCTATCATGCCCTGCAATTTGAGCCATCAACGAAAAAAATCCAATCAAAAATGGTGGAGAAAATGGCGAATAATTTTCCAAGAATGGTGTTTTCATGGGTTTTTCGAAAACGGCACTTTTGAATTCATACCCTGAATAGCTCATTATAAGTCATATGATTTGAGCTATCATAGAATTGCATTTGAAATGCACTCTTTCCGACCGCCAGCTGCCGGAGCGAATTTTTTTTCTATTCTATTCTATATTGTCAGAGAGACTATCTTATATTTCTTACTATATACTCATAACTATACTATATTCTATATTATTATACTACTTATGTTTCTTACTCTTACTACATAGCTTCATCTTATATTTCTTAAAAAACTTGAAATAATGGACATTTCAAATTATTTGAAATATTTAATTTGTCGAATTTCACTTTCCAACTGGCATTCTCTTTAAGGAAATAATTCAAGAAAATAATATACATCATTCAATTTCTTTATGATCCATAACTCATAGTATTATAATTCTTTATCATTGACAATCTGTCGTATCTAAATTCTCAACTGCTAGGAATATATAAAAATGATAATATCTGTCTTTATTCTAAGTTCAACAATACTAATTGTTAATTTGATCTTAGATTCATACTATATCCTTTATCATTGACAGTCAGTCACTTCTAAATTTCCAACTGCTAGGAGTAGATAAAAATGATAATATCTGCGTATGAACTCTATAGCTTTTCAACTACAATAATATCCGTTATTCCAAGCAATATATCCTATCTTAATTCCCTACTTGAGGAAGTAATCTCAGCAAGAATGACTAATTGAAGCTGTGTAACATTCTGTGCTTGAAAGAAGAAGAAGATGGAGGAGAAGGAGGAGGAGGAGGAGAAGAAGAAGATGAAGAAAAAGAAGAACATAAAGAAAAAGTATCAGTGTAAGATGAACATGGTGGAGAAGAAGAGGAGGAAGTAGAATGAGAAGAAAAAGAGGAGGAGGAAGAAAAAGGAGAACATGAAGAAAACGTATCAGTGTAAGATGAAGATGGAGGAAAAAGAAGAGGAGGAAGTAGAGGAAGAAGTAGAAGAAGAAGAACAACAGGAAGAGGAAGATGAAGAAAAATAAGAACACGAAGAAAAAGTTTAAATGTAAGATGAAGAAGATGAAGAAGAAGAGGAAGAAGAATAAGAGCACGAAGAAAAAGTATCAGTGTAAGATGAAGATGGAGAAGAAGAGGTGGAAGGAGGAGGAGAAGAATAAGATGATGAAGAAGAAAAAGAAGAAGGAGTAGTATCTGCCAACTGCCATTCAGAAAGTTACCTTCCACTTCCTAATAGAATTCTTTCGGACTCTCATTATTATTTTCAAGCCTTCAAGGTAACACTGCACTATACGGTGTACGCTTTCCTTTCACTAATCTGATACTAGGCGAAATGATTGGGCTTTGAAAGAAGAAAAGGAAGGTGGTAAAGAAGGAGAAGGCAGAGAAGAAGCAGAAGAAGAAGAAGAAGAAGAAGAAGATGACAAAGGAGAAGATGAAGAAGAAATAGGGGAAAAAGAAGGAGGAGGATGATAATGATAAAGAGAAGGCAAGAGAAAAATGATGAAGAATATGGAGAAGAAGAGGAATGCGAGGACGTTTAAGGGTATGAAGACAAAAAGTAGAGACTGAAGGGCGGAGAAAATAAAGAGAAAGGGGAGAGAACGAAGAAAATGTTGGGGATTAAGAAGTGAGGAGAAAAATACAAGATGGAGGCCAGTGGTTACAGGGGAGAAGGAA
This sequence comes from Sogatella furcifera, assembly GCA_017141385.1. Classification (NCBI taxonomy): domain Eukaryota; kingdom Metazoa; phylum Arthropoda; class Insecta; order Hemiptera; family Delphacidae; genus Sogatella; species Sogatella furcifera. The sequence goes on from CM029558.1 coordinate 14,363,928, forward strand.
GAGGCGAAATCAAGGGAGAAGAAAAATTTGAAAGTACCGATAGGTGATATTGAAAACAAGGTTTCAATAAAGGTTGTGGAGGAAAAGTAGAAATAAATTAGATTAGCCGGCAGGCTCGCTACGCTCGCCTTCTCCGCCTAGCCAGGGGGCTCCGCCCCCTGGACCCCCGACAGTATCAGCAGTGTGAGTCAAACAGGCACGCTTCGCTCGGAAGGAATTCGAAATTTATTGAGCACAGCATTTCTGTCACTTCAATCTGGACCTATTCACCAAATTTCAACACTTTCTGCCAATTCGTTCTCGAAAAATCCAAGAAAAACTCAGAAAAATAGTGAAACGCTAATATTAAGCGTAACCTTGGGAGTATATCGAACATAGTTCGAAACTTGAATCAATATTTTCAAAAATAGTTTTTCTATAATCTCGCTCAACCATTAAATTTACAGTAAGGATTGGTCGTATCAGGGCGGAAGATATGCAACCCGCAATACATCTACAATTTGAAAAAACTGATAACTGGCGTAACCTTAAACTAAATTTTAAAATATTTCAACACAACATTTCTGGACCTTATCTGAACCTGCCTACCAAATATCAACATTTTCTACCGATTGGTTCTCGAAAAAATCGAGAAAACGACGGAAAACTATAGAAAAACTTAAATATTTGGCGTATCCTTGAAAAGTTTCTACAATCCGTTCTTAGCGCGCGTCTACTTGTCTAACCGAACACGCCTGCAAAATTTGAACGCATTCGGTTAGGTGGATTTTTAGTTCCGGTGATGAATGAATCTGTGAGTCAGTCAGTCAGTGCCATTTCGCTTCTATAGATAAAGATGACAAATAAAGAAAATTTTGTTTTCCGATGAAGGATGATGAAGATCATAAGAGGAAAAAAAGAGATAAAATGAGTGGAAAAACGAGATAAGAGTAGAATGATGAAACGAAAGAGGTGCAAAATGTACCGTTGATAGAAGCTGCAATAAAGAGGAGTGAATAAATGAATGAATAATAGAATTAAGAAAAGAACAAGCAAATTTGCTAAAAACAGAAGAATAGAATGAAGAAGTCACTGCTAGAGACATTTGATAAAAAGCGTGAAAATACAAAAATAAATGAAATTGTAATTATAATGAGCAAATTAAAAGGAATTGATAATTTCTTCAAAAAGAAAAGAAATGAAAGTGAATGGAATACAAGAATAGATTGAAATGTAAGAACAAATTAGAATGGAAACTGGACAAGGAGGAAAGAAGAGTTGTACAAGAAGATAAACATGATGAAAGAAGAGAAATTTTAGGATGATGTAGAATAAAAAGGTGTAAAAGATTATGGAGAAGGTGGAAGGAAAATAACTATGGAAGAAAAATAAGAAGAAGAAGAAGAGGAGGAGGAGGAGGAGAAGGAGGAGAAGAAGAAGCTCTCCTTTCACTAATTTCATTCTGAGCAAATTGATGGTCTACCTACTCACACACACACACAAACACAAAATAAAATAAAATGGACAACGATCTATTGAGTTGATGGAGAGTTAACTATTATCAAGACCAAACTTCATAGATATAGAAAACTATAGAAAATAGGTTGACTATATATAAAATAGAACTCAATTTTCTCCTCAAGGTGCACTTTCTTGGCTCAGATTTATTATCTTCATATTTCATGATGGGTCGTCAATTATGTACCTTTTATTATATTTATATATACCATCAATGATATACTTTTTCCAATTGAAAAATCGCTACACTTGTCAAAGCATGGTCAATGAACTGACTGGTATAGTCTGTCCGAGCAAAGAAGACATTCTGGCAAGATGGTAAAATTACTTCAGCTCGGTCAATATTTGTTCAAAAATTATTTATTTCATCTTGAATTGTAGGAAACATTTTAATCTACAATTTGAGACAAAGTTTATTATTTTTGAACAAATATTGACCGAGCTGGAGTCATTTTCCTATCTTGCCAGAGGCTCTTCTTTGGTTGGACAGACTATAGAATAGAACCTTAACTTGGTTGGAAGTAGAGTTATTATTAAGTAAATTAGAATTGAGTTATGTTGAGTATACTGAGTAGAGTTGCTTGAGTATTCATGGTTCATAGATCATCTGATGGATGAAGTCTATTGAATGATGATATTATGATCAGAAAGTGATTATTATAATATGTTTGGTACGTTTACATTATAGGAATCAACATGGAATCGATTGGAATGAAAGAAGTTCCTAATGACATTCTATATCTATCTATTCCATCCATCCATCTAGTATGTGAACTGATATATTGTAAATTCTAGTTATAAGTTTGATTCAATCTATAGAAATCAATAAGATTGGTCATCAATAGAGTTTCTCTATGCTTTCTAAATCTTTTCATGAAGTTACTTTTGAGCTATAGGTCTGTCCAAGCAAGGAAGAATTTGCAGCAAGATGGGGAGAATGACTCAAGCACGGTCAATACTGGTTTTATGAATGTATCAATTCGATCTCAAACTGTAGGAAACAATTTTACCTACTATTTAAGATCAAATTTATAATTCTGGGATCAATATTGACCAAGCTGGAGTTACCCATTTTACCATCTTGCGAGAGGGTCTTCTTGCTTTGACAGACTGAACATGGAAGAGGGATTGAAAGATTTAAATTTTCGAATCAAAAAATTGAATAGAAATTGAACAACTTGGAATCTTAAAACTTTCAAAATAGTGGAACTATAGTTTAATATAGGAAAGTTTAAGTATGAAGTAGCAGCCGGCAGGCTCGCTTCGCTCGCCTTCTCCGCCTAGCCAGGAGGATCCGTCCCCTGAGACCCCCGACAGTATCAGAGTGTCAGTGAGTCAAACAGGCTTGCATTGCTCGCCAGCAAATTCCGTTCAGAAGGGATTCAAAACTTGAACACAGCATTTCTAGACCTAATCTGGACCTGTTCACCAAATTTCAACATTTTCTACCAATTTATTCTCGAAAAATAAAAAAAACTCTAAAAATTCAGAAAAATAGTAAAACGCTAGTATTGAACGTAACCTGGGAACTATAACGGAAATAGTTTGAAACTTGATTCAATATCTTCCAAATTAGTTTATCTATAATCTCGCTGAACCATTGAATTTACAGTAAGGATTGGTTGTATCAAGGCGGAAGATATGCAACCCGCAATACATCTACAATTTTGAAAAACCAGATTACTGGCGTACTCTTTCTTGAACGGAATTCAAAAATATTTCAACACAACATTTCTAGACCTTATCTGAAACTACCTACCAAATATCAACATTTTCTACCGATTGGTTCTCGAAAAAATTGAGAAAACGCCGAAAAACTATAAAAAACTCAAATATTTGGCGTATCCTTGAAAAGTTCCTTGTAAAATCCGTTCTTAGCGCGCGTCTAAACGTTCAACTGAACATACCTGCCAAGATTCTTAGTTCTGGTGATGAATGAATCAGTCAGTCAGTGCCATTTCGCTTTTATAGATATAGACAGATTCACTTGAAGAGTTCTGAGTCCTCTGATAAATTGATTATAATGTGGATAAGATTCTATATTTGAATAGGTAGAATTAGAATAGATCAGAATTCTATAGTATAACTTGTCATAATAAGGCTTTTTCACAAGGCAGTAGCGATACGCAATCTAGTGATACCAAAGTCCGAAATTGATACGCAATCGTACAGGAAGGAAGCTCATTGACACAAAATATGTGCAACGTGGGGTGAAACTCTTTTGACAATGGTAAAAATCGGGGAAACTAACTTTGGCTCTGAAACTTATGCTTAGTTTTTCTCAAGCATCGTAAGCTTTATCGAATAATATCTATAATGAATAATTTTCAAACGAAAACCATTTCATCTAGGTTCTAGAAGCTGAACCAAACAACAGTTATGTTATTACGCATGAAGAAGAAGAAGAAGAAGAAGAAGAAGAAGAAAAAGAAGAAGAGACAATAAGAAGATGAAGAAGAAAACGAAGAAGAAGAAGAAGAAGAAGAAAAGAACGGAGGAGGAGAAGAAGAAGAAGACGAAGAAATAGCAGCAGATGAAGCAAAATAATAAGATAAAGCAGTTCACCAATCTTGGTTCATAATAGGTACACACCATCGAATAAAATCAGGCGCCTCCTCATGGCCAATAAGGAGAGTGGTCGGTGGGCTACCCAGGATAGTCTTTCACTATCACAATCTTTTTCTTGTTTTAGTCTCTCTCTCCTTTTTCGTGTCTCTCTCGCACTTCTTTCCGTTGGCGGCAATAATCACAGCAGTAACAGTTCCTTCCACTGCTGGCTCGAACAGTTACTCCGGGTGGTTATTTGGGCCCCCGGATAATGATTATAATCATTGTCTAATAGATCGAAAGCACTAATATTTCGTCAGCATCTCTTACACTTTTTTATTCTTCTTTTTTCTCTACTGCTGTTTTTTTTTTCATCTTCATCATCTTCCTTCTTCTTCTTCTTCTTCATCTTCTTCTTCATCTTCTTCTTCTTCTTCTTCTTCTTCTTCTTCTTCTTCTTCTTCTTCTTCTTCTTCTTCTTCTTCTTCTTCTTCTTCTTCTTCCGTTCTTTTCTCCTCCATTCTTTTTCTTCTCCATTCTTTTTCTCCGTTCTTCTTCTACTTTGTTGATGTTGTTGTTAATTCTTCTTCTTCCTCTTCTTCTTCTCCGTTCTTTTCTGTTTCTTTCTGCTTCTTCTTCTTCTTCTTCTTCTTCTTCTTCTTCTTCTTCTTCTTCTTCTTCTTCTTCTTCTTCTTCTTCTTCTGCTTCTTCAGCTTCTGCTTCTGCTTCTGCTTCTGCTTCTTCTTCATCTTACTCCTTTTCTGTCTTGTCCTGGTTGTAAGAGATCGTATGAATTGATTTTTATATGAAAAAGATTTTTTGGAGTGATCACAGTTTCTGAAAAATTCCTTAGAAACAAATAATCTGAAAATTATGATAAACTAAAGTTGGCAGAACTCAGCTTCGCTCGCCTTCCCCTGGACCCCGACAGTATCAGCAGTGTCAGTGAATCCGTCAGGCTCGCTTCGCTCGCCTGCATGAGCCTAACCTCTGTCAGTGTAAGTTGGGACAAAACAGGTTTCGCTTCGCTCGCCTGCAAATTCTGTTCAGAAGGGATTCAAAACTTATTGAACACAGCATTTCTAGACCTAATCTGGACCTGTTCACCAAATTTCGACATTTTCTACCAATTTATTCTGAAAATTCCGAAAAATAGTAAAACGCTAATATTGAGCGTAACCTTGTGAACTATATCGGACATAGTTTGAAACTTGATTCAATATTTTCCAAATTAGTTCATCTATAATCTCGCTGAACTATTGAATTTACAGTTAGGATTGGTTGTATCAAGGCGGAAGATATGCAACCCGCAATACATCTACAATTTTGAAAAACCTGATTACTGGCGTAATCTTGAACGGAATTCAGAAATATCTTAACACAACATTTCTAGACCTTATCTGAACCTACCTACCAATAATCAACATTTTCTACCGATTGGTTCTCGAAAAAATTGAGAAAACGCCGAAAAACTATAGAAAAACTTGAATATTTGGCGATCCTTGAAAAGTTCCTGAAATCCGTTCTTAGCGCGCGTTCAAACGTCCAACGGCACATGCTCGCCAAATTTGAACGCATTCGGTTCAGTGGATCTTTAGTTCTAGTGATGAATGAATGAATTAGTCAGTCAGTGCCATTTCGCTTTTATAGATATAGATTGGTTATATTATGATTTGATTAAACATCCAAATCAAGTAGAAAAATATTCTGCTTCACACTTTGAGACCATAATTTGTGAATAAATTGGTAGTAAACATCAATATTGTTCAAATTGTAGAAATATTCTGCTCCACAATCCACAATTTGTGAACCAATATTGACCGAGCTGGAGACATTTCTCCATCTTGCCAGAATGTTTCTTTGCTCGACCAGACTATAAAAATACAGTGTACATAGAACACAGTAAAAATGCAACTTGCAGTAATGTACTTGGTTATACAACCAAAATCTAAGTTCTCTCAGACTATACATTCAGAGGTCACTTTCATAAGAGAATTGTCGAAGGACTTTGACTTAGTTCTAGGCATGCTTTGTCGTCCGACTAGCAAAAGAATACATTCTGGTAAGATGGGAAAATTATTCCAGCTCGATCAAGATTGGTTCAAAACTGATAAATTTGGTTTCAAATTGTAGTAAACATTATGCTCTACAATTTGAGATCAAATCGATAACTTCTTAGAACCAATATCGACTGAGCTGGAGTCGATTTACCATCTTGCCAGAATGTCTTCTTTGCTCGGACAGACTATAAGCCCACGAACGCCCACAGAGCATTGATACATGGCTGGGAAGAAAAATAAGAAGAATAAAATAGAACTAGACTTCCAGACGAACCAAGTTAGGTGTTTGCGTTCAGGTGGAGTTGTATAAAGTTGTTCGTTATCTTTCTTTATTCGGGGATTACCTTGTCTTCCACACACCATTCGTTATTCTCACGGATTAGGTTAGGTTAGTTTCTACAAATCCTAGTTTTATCGAGCCCAGTTTAAAAGCATAGTGTGCTTATAGGCTGTCCAAGTAAAGAAGAAGAAGAAGAAGAAGAAAAAGAAGAAGGAGGAGAAGAAGAAGAAGAAGAAGGAGAAGAAGAAGAAGAAGAAGAAGAAGAAGAAGAAGAAGGGAAGAAGAAGAAGAAGAAGAACAAGAACAAAAGAAAGAAGAAGAAGAAGAACAAGAAGAGGAAGAAGAAGAACAAAGAAGAAGAAGAAGAAGAAAGAAGAAGGAGGAGGAGGAGGAAGAAGACGAAAAAGAAGAAAAGTGAGAAGAAGAAGAAGGAGAAGGAGTAGGAGAAGAAATGACTACAGCTTGGTCGATATTTGCTCAAGAATTAGAAGAAGAAGAAAAAGAAAATGAAAAAGGACAGAAGAAGGAGGAGAAGATGGAGAAGGGAAGATGAAGGAGTTGGAAGAGGAGTAGGAGTAGAAAATGACTACAGCTTGGTCAATATTTGTTCAAGAATTATAAATGTGTTCTAAGAGTAGGTCAAATTGTTTCCTACAATTTGAGATCAAATTGATAATTTTCGAACCAATATTGACCGAGCTTGAGTCATTCTCCCATCTTGCCAGAGGGTCTTCATTGCTTGGACAGACTATAGGCACATAGGCAGCTGATGCCCGGTTTTCCAAGCATCGTCAAGCTTAACAATTTTTAAAAAATATTTGAGAAATCCTAAAATTGAATTAAATTACAAGATATTGTCAAACCACTGATTATATGTATATTATTTGATTATATATTTTTTAAATTAAGAAATTGAGATATTGTTTTGGTTGCTAGTAGCAACTGCTACTTGAAGTGCTTTAGTTGATAATAACTGTTGCAAATTGCTACTTTATTATCAATCTCTGGTAAACTAAAACTTGGAATAAACTTGCAGTAGTATTTATACCAACGGTCGATCACCGCTATTGGCAGTTGCTTGAACCAATCACAGTGAACGCCTGCCATTGGCCTAGACAAGCTCCTCCCCGATAAGCGGTTCATACAAACGTTAGAAAATGGTGATTCAAACAGCAAACATAATCGAAGATTGATAAACATTGGCGGCTTGCGCCCACGAAACAGGTGAAGTGCTGTACAGTAAAAAATACGGGCACTTCCCCTGTTTCGTGGGAACGAGCCGCCAGTGCTTTTTCCTCTTATTATTTCTAAAGCTTCTATATAGAATATGTTGATAATTCTGCCTTTGTTATTAAAATGGAGAAACTCAGCATTCTCCTCTGCCTTGAACTTGTTATAATTTGCTGTCAAGTTTTTCCTTATCTAAGAAATTACCCATCTAATTTTTTAAAAAATTATTCCATTTTTCAATTTGTTTAATTTTTTTTATGAAAAAGAAAACTCATTAAATGAGTTTTTTTGCGGATGATGCCCACATAAGCATTTTAGCTTGTGCGTGGGTAATGGATAAAAGGGATAAAAGGTTCTAAACCTTTAAGAAAGATAGACCATACGCTTTAAATTTTCACCAAGGATTTTCCAACAGAATTCTCCACTAGAATTTTCTATCAGAATTTCCCAGTCGCGCCAATCGTTCGGTCACGGCCTGAGGATTTTCTTTGGCTTTTCTCAGAGTTTTCTTCTTTTTCCGTTGGAAGCAGATGTTGACCAATGTTTTTCCAGTCAATTCTATGCTGTGTTACTGCCTGTCTACTGTAAAACCGATAGACCTTATCCTATGCGCCTATTTCGGGATAGATGCGAAAATCGGATGAAGCGTGAAAGAAAATGAGGCCGCACTGCCGGTGGGTAGAGCCTGGAGGGTGGAGGGTGGTTGGTAAATCTATAGAACATACACACCATCCACAGTAATACATCGTATGAATAGTATGTGTTCAGCCGCCATCTTGAAATTCTTAAATGTGGATAACATAACCTCAAAAAACAGTATGTCGTCTTACCATTCATACAATGCATTACTGTGGATGGTGTGTATGTTCTATAGATTTACCAACTACCCTCCACCCTCCAGGCTCTACCCACCGGCAGTGCGGCCTCAGCCAAAGAGAGGGAGGTGGATTGATGAAGAGGGGGTGAGAGATGAAATAAACCATATTCGGATGTTTCATTGGATTAGCTATCGTAGCTTGTAAAACATGGACTATATAATGAGAATGAATAACAGTAATAATAAGTGATATATTATATTATATGTTGATTATTATATATATAATGTTAGTTATTATATGTTATAATATAACAATTATGATTGTTATATTATACAATGAGTAATATTGGTGACACAAATACATTAAATGATATTGGTGTAAACTGCTCATACATAACAAAGTTGCGAAAATTTTGCCAATATTTTTAATTTTCAATTAGTATTTACAGCATTGAAAAGACTTGTGGAATCGAGTAGATGATAGAAAAGTGGGTGAGAGTTGAGGAATTACGAGAACACGGTAAGAGATTGGGGAATGGTAGCATGGAATTAACAGAACAGATGAGAATATAGACTAAAAGGGGAGACGTCGTGTAGAATAAGAAGAAGAAGGAGGAGGAGGAGGAGGAGCAGGAGTGTGAGATCGAATAGTGAATCATTGTAGGAAGCATAAAAGGAAAACCAGTTGCAGAGAGACGAGAATGAGCAGGGAATAGCATGAAAACTCAAAAAATGAGAATCAGGAGAAACCGGGGGGAAATTATTGCATAAATGAGGAATATAGGAAAAATGAAGAGTTTCAGACGGGGGGAGTGAAAGAGAGATCAAGTAAGAAGAGGGATCGGGAAAAGGAAAACATGGACACAAAAACAGGAAAGGATTTCAAATGGAAACGTGAAAACGCACTAAATATACGGAGAGCATGATTGAAGAGGAAAATAACTTTTGAGAGAACAAATAAGAGAGAGAGGAGAAAGAGAGAAAGAGAGAGAGGTGAGTGAAAAACATATGCAGAAACACAGGAAAAGATTTCGAAAAGGAAGCATGAAAAAGCATTGAATGGACGGAAAAGAATCAGTGATGAGAAAGAGACAAAGAGAGAGAGAGAGAGTGAGTGAGTGAGAAAAAGGAAGAAAGCAAAGAGAGGAGTGAGAAGTGATGATAGACAGAATCAGCGGTGCATCTCATTTCGTGGTCCACTAGTCTTTCCAAGCAAAGAAGACATTCTGGCAAGATGAAAAATGGCTTCAGCTCGGTCAATATTTGTTTAGAAATTATAAATTTGGTCTAAAATCGTAGATAAGAATGTTCACTACAATTTGAGACAAAATTGATAATATTTGAACCAATATCGACCGAGCTGGAATCATTTCCCCTTCTTGCCAGAATGTCTTCTTTGCTTGGAAAGACTATACCTTTCTCCTGACCTAAATACAGGTGCTAACTCATATTCGCGTTTAGCAGCGCCGTCAAAATTGGCGGTTGGCGAATGACTCTTAACAACTGTCAGCTCTGTCAGGACAGTGGGCGAGTGGTCTCCTGGATCAAATTCAATCGAGGGAAACCTCAGCTACATAGTTCGCTGTAGTACACCGTCTCCAGACTGTCCTGACAGAGCTGAGTATTAATAATATTCATTTGTAAACTGACACTGTTTTTGGCGTCTGGTACACAATTGTGTCGCGGTTAGATAGAATACTAACCAGGGCTAGAAAAACATTCAAAATAGTTTCTCACAGATTTCACGCGTTTATATTGATATTAGTCGTATTTCTGTCAATGGTAGGCTAGTGGGTACTGTATGGATTTTTAATACAGCCTACTGTACCTATAATCCACAGAATTACATCAGTAGGTTCCTGTAAAATTGTAGATACTGCATACCAGAGTATTCAAGTCAGTTCTATTTTCTTATAGGAATTGATTGAACTCATATAGTATGACTTATTTTCATCTAAACGAGCATTTTATAATTTTATTAAAAATTTTATTTCATCTTGTGCCCGATATGTGCCCATGACTTGTAGTAATAGAAAACCTACTTCAAGAAGAATCTCTTCTCAATACACAATCAAGTCAAATCCCTATCTCTATCTCTATCTCTCACTCATTCATTAATTCACTCATTCATTCACTCACTCATTCATTCACTCACTCATTCATTCATTCACTCACTCATCAGCAAAACTAAAAATCTACCGAACCGAATGCGTTCAAATTTGGCAGACTAAGAACGGGTTTTTGAAACTTCCCAAGGGTACGCCAAATATTTGAGTTTTTCTTTACTTTTTCGGATTTTTTCTTTCTCGAAAACCAATCGGTAGAAAATGTTGATATTTAGTGGGCAGGTTCAGATAAGGTCTAGAAATATTTTTGAAATCCGTTCAAGATTAAGCAAGTAATCAGTTTTTCAAAATTGTAGATGTATTGCGGGTTGAATATCTTCCACCTTGATACGACCAATCCTTACCGTGAATTCAATGGTTTAGGGAGATTGAGGATGAACCAATTTGAGAGATATTGAAACAAGTTTCAAACTATGTCCGATATACTTCCCAAGGTTAAGCTCAATATTAGCATTTTACTATTTTTCGGAGTTTTTCTTAGATTTTTCGAGAACCAATTGGCAGAAAATGTTGAAATTTGGTAAACAGGTCCACATTACGTCTAGAAATGCTGTGTTCAATAAATTTCGAATTCTTTCTCAGGTTACGCCTGTAATAAGGTTTTTCGATGTTTGGAATCTGCACTTTTGTTTATTTCACGGGAACTACTAAACGAAATACGTTGAAATCATATACCCAGGTTAAGCTGAGATAATAGAACAACTAATTCAGAACGATTTCTCAAAAGAACCCTGTTAAGTGACATCATAGCAAATCCTTACGATCGGAAATTGCTGTCGAGCGAAGCGAGCCTGTTTGTCTCAGCTGACACTGACAGAGGTTTTGCTGGCGAGCGAAGCGAGCCTATTAGACTCACGGACACTGCTGATACTGTCGGGGGTCCAGCGGAGCCCCCTGGCTAGGCGGAGAAGGCGAGCGAAGCGAGCCTGCCGGCTTGTGATACTATATTTTATAAAGACCTTTCAATTCTTTAGTTCCTTTTGATACACGTATCATCTTGTGTATCTACTTATATCACTGGCGGCTCGTCCCCATGAAACAGGTGAAGTGCTGTATAGTAAAAGATACGGGCACTTCACCCGTTTCGTGGGTACGAGTCGCCAGGGACATGTTTATGTCATCTTGGATGAAAATTGATCTGTGAACTATATTCAACAATAAATTTTATGAAGAGTGTTGTATACACTGAATACTAAATACAGTAGTATCCTTCAACGTATTCATTTCATCCTGATTTTTTCTGGCACTACTTGATACAGTGAAACATGATCTGCATCGAACCTGCTTTAGCTGGCGCCAAACATTTAGGCGGTTGGAAAATGACTGTTATTAGTTCTCAGCTCTGTTAGGACAGTCGGCGAGCTGTCTGCGAGAGTACATAGAAACAAGAGCGTCTCCAGCTATATTAATACGCTGTCGAAGACAGCTTAAGACTGTCCTGACAGAGCTGAGAACTAATAACAGTCATTTGCAAAGCGCCTGAAGTTTTGATGCCATCCATAACGTTCACTGAGTAACTGGGTTGATCAAGTAGCCTTCTTAGAAACAAGTGGGAGAAGAAAAAAAACAGGTGAAGAAGAAGAGAGAGGAGGAGGAGTACGAGGAGGAGGAGAGGAAAAAGAGGAAGAAGAAGAAGAAGAAGGGGATGAATACAATAGTTGTCAGGAAGTGAAATCCTGGGATAAAGAAATCAATATAGGTGCATTGATAGCCGGGAATTGAAAATGATAACGAACATAATATTGAATTTCATCAAGTTCTCACCTGATAAGGAAAGCTTATCAGAGAAAGATTGACAAGTCTACCACACCACGGATATGTCCAAGCAAAGAAGACAGACATTCTGGCAAGATGGGAAAATGACTAGCTAGGTCAATATGGGTTCAAAAATTATAATTCGATTTAAAATTATTGTAGGAAACATTGTTATCTAAAATTTGAGGCCATAATTATAATTTATATGTGTATATAAAGCGTCTTTGGGGGTTGGTCCATGGAACTTTTTTGTCTACTTGGTGTAAGGAATCAGCCTGAGCAGTATTGCATATTCCTCCTGAAACACCCTGTATATGTACAGATTCTTGTTAACACGATAACTCCCAAAGAGCTTGTCGGAGAGCGACACAACTTTGCACAAAAATCATTAGTGTTAATATCTCGGTCAAGTTCGTTAACCAGCCAAATTGGTCCAAGGGTAGGGAGTGAAATTAGGGGATGAAAATTTTGAAAAACCACTACAAATCGACCAATAACGTGATCGTTTTAAAAATTGGTGTGTATAATACCCTTATTATTCCCTACAATTTGAGCCATCAACGAAAAAAATCCAATCAAAAATGGCGGAGAAAATGGCGAATAACACAATGCCAAAAATTGTGTTTTTCATTGGTTCTTCGAAAACGGCGCCTTTGAATTCATACCCTGAATAGATCACTAAATCATATGATTTGAGCCATCATAGAATTGCATTTGAAATGCACTTTTTCCGATCGCCAGCTGCTGGAGCGAATTTTTTCTTATAACTTTTTTCAGCAACCTGCATTCTAGCAAACTAATATCAATAATGGCCACACAAACTGTGTTATATAGATTTTTCTAATCTTCTGTTCAAATTGAATATTCGGGATCAATTTTGCAAAGTAAGCAAGTGAAAATTTGCTAGTAGAGACTGCAACATTGAAAAAATGAGTTGTAGGCTATAATTTAAAATTTGATCAAAATCTCAAAATGAACGAGTTTTTAATAACTCATCATGAATCTTTCCTGAATTATTTGTTTTTGAATCTAAAACTTAGTATCGAATTGGTCTTATATGTAGGCTGTCATTATCATTTTATGCTAAAAAATAGAGGTATTTCCTTATTTGAAAAAGTCTTCTAAAACGCAATTTTGAAGTAGAATTTACAAAATTCGTCGGGGGCCCTCCATTAAAATGGCTTTCTAAAACGCAATTTTGAATTAAATTTTTACCAAATTTTCCCGCCTAGCTGAGAGGGTACACCCCACAGATCACCCCATAGGGGCCCACACCACAAGCTGAGCCTAGGGGCCCCAGATCCTGAATCCGGCCCTGATCATTATTATTCATTTTATTATTATTCAAAGTAATATATAATTTATTAATTTGAATTTTGGGAGACGTTGTGAGTTGAATCATAGCTTCCTTTAATACTTTAATCCTTAAAAAATCCTTTAATACTTCCTTTAATCCTTTAATGTAGAAGGAACATACTGTGAAGGAAGCTATAGTTAAATAGATGGATTGGTAGCAATTCAGAAAAAAAACTTTATGGTTAAATTTGAGAACGGTGATTGAATAAATGATTAAATATGAAGCATCGTGAAATCTACTTGAGAAATTCCATTTGATAAACAAGAAACCACAATCTCGAAAATTGTTTGAATTAAAAAGAGAAAATAAGAAACTAAACTTAAACCAACGTGATCACGAAGATTCGCGTTTTCTATTAATTTTTATAACTGATTTCTGTCTCATTCCCTCTTCTTATTACATTTCTTTTCTTTCTCTATTCATCTCTTTTCCTTTCCTAGTCCTCTTTTTCCGGATTGAATGCCTTAAGGACTCGTTCACTTTCGACATCCGTCAGATAACTGATTAATAGAAAAAAACATTATTACAACATGGAAAAGGAGAAGTAGAAGAATAAGAGGAAGAAAAGTGTAAGAGATCCTAAGGAGAGAAAGAACATGAAAAAGAAGAAGAAGAAGAGAAGGAGTTCAAGGAAGAGAAGGAGAAGCAAGAGAAGAGAAAGAGCAAGAGAATACCGATGGAAAAGAAGAAGAAGATGGAAAAGAAGAAGAAGGAAAAGAAGGAAAAGAAAAGAAGAAGAAGAAGGAAAAGATAAGAAGAAGAAGGGAAATGGACAAGTAGTAGAAGTGGTACTGTAGAAAAAAGGACAAAGTCAAAGAAGTTCCATTTCAAGATGAGTCTCACTAATATTGTCCAAATTATGATTATTATTAACATCATGTCTTTTTATTCTAATATCCGCAACCATTCATTCTTTCATTCATGATTATCTGGTGAAAGTCAAGTCTAAAAATTGCATTACACTTTACTTAATTATGCATCATTTCCGTTTTAAGTTAGCGTGCATCCGTCCATCTGATTATAAACACATTATTTTTCCTCATATTTCTCTCTCTCTCTCTCTTACTCTCTCGCTCTCTCTTTCTCTCTCTCTCTCTCTCTCTTTCTCATTTTATTTCCTTGCGACCAAGAAGTGTATAATTAAAGGACCCTCCCAGCTTACCACAAGAGTAAAAGTGTGCTAAATTCGTGAAATCCTTCGTGAAAATTGAGCACAGTAGCGTATTTTTTCTGTTGGATTTCGTGAATTTCCTGTCTTTTTTCCAGTTAGATTTCGTGTTTTCACTGTCTTTTCTTTCAGATGTCGTGATTTTTTTCACCCAAATCAGTCAATAGTTGAATAAAATAATTATTATAATTATGATTCACTTTATTCATAAGTCGTGAGTTTTCTCACCCAAATAACTGATCTACGTGTCAATGGTTGTTTACTGTAAGTGTATAGTATGTCCAAGCAAAGAAGACCCTTTGGCAAGATGTGAAAATGACTCCATCTCGGTCAATTTTGGTTGAAAAATTATCAATTTGGTCTCAAATTGTAGGAAACAATTTGATCTACTATTAAGACAACATTTATAGTTCTTAAACAAATATTGACTAAGCTGGAGTCATTTTCCCATCTTGCCAGAGGGTCTTCTTTGCTTGGTCATACTGTAACTGAACTGTATTAGCAGGACCCCACAACATTTCTGGATCAACAGATGACTGATAACGCGTTGGTCTGAAAACCAAGAGGACCCGAGTTTGATTCTTGACCAGGGAACAATTATTGTTGGACCACAGCACAATAACTAA
This sequence comes from Sogatella furcifera, assembly GCA_017141385.1. NCBI lineage: Eukaryota > Metazoa > Arthropoda > Insecta > Hemiptera > Delphacidae > Sogatella > Sogatella furcifera. Next base: position 14,379,391 of record CM029558.1, read on the forward strand.
GATACGGCCACCCCGTCTTTTGGAGTAGATTTTTTTTTCTATAAGTCGTCGGTCTTGACTACCTAAAATGTAGTCGTCATCTCTCATCATCATTACCCGCGCACAAGCCTAAGAGATCATGTGGGCATCACCCTTAGAAAATAAACAAACAACCAAGTTTAAATTTTCTTCAATACTTTATAGTAGGCTAGTTCTCCAATACTTTTTAGTACATCAAGAGATAAATAAAAGCACATTCATGCAGTTGACAATACACAATGCATTATCACTCATAAATGTATTCATGAGTAACTATTTAAACTTTAAATTATTTCAAAACACGTCTATCTCAAGCATAGAGCACTTGATTGACGTAAGAGATCAATTGAGTATTTTTTTTTTTATCAAATTCAAACAATTGCTACATTATGATACAGTCCCTGTACTTCAGTCTATCAGAAGATTTAATAATTGTTAAAGTTGATAAACGTAAAAGTGTTTGTCAATAGCTCAACAGACCATGAAGGGCCTAGGCCTACCAGATGGTTGCCAGTTTCATATCCACTCCAATATACAGCAGAAATGCGAAATCATAGAACATGATGGTGGTTAGCAAGTTGATCCTCTCAACCATAAGCTAGCTTCCGTAACCAAGTGACAGTACAGAACACTTCTGAATAACATTCAGTTAATCAGTTGGTGTGTAATGCAACAATTACTATTCCTCCAGAGACGGGAAAAGACTGACTGTCTTTACTAACGACAGTCAATCTCCTAAAGAGGGGACAAAAGTTAGTACAGTAATAATAATAAGGCTTATTCAACATCACATCCAGTCACTGTGGCAAAAACCTGGCAAAGTAAATGCCCGCATCATGTGTATGGTTTGTCCAAGCAAAGAAGACCCTCTCGCAAGATGGGAAAATGACCCCAGCACGGTTAATATTGGTTCAAAAATTGAAAATTTGATCTCAATTCGTAGGTAACATTCTGATCTACGATTTGAGATCAAATCAATATTTTTTGAACCAATATTGACCGAGCTGGAGTCATTTTCTCATCTTGACAGAGGATCTTCTTTGCTTGGACAGACGACACGTATATGTGGGATGTTGTTCCGTGCATGAGATTCTGTTCAACCACAGCTCATTGTATACTGATTAAAAAAGAAATAAAAAACGTTCATGGCTCAAAATCGTCCTTGCTACTTTTCAGCTACAGTCTGCCCAGGCAAAGAAGACCCTCTGGCAAGATGGGAAAACTACTCTAGCTCCATCAATATTGGTTCCAAAATTATTATTATGGTCTTGAATTGTAGGAGACATTATGATCTACAATTTGATATCAAATTTGTAATTTTTGAACACATATTGACTACGCTGGAGTCATTTTCCCATCTTGCCAGGGGATCTTCTCTGCTTGGATGGAATATACCACCTTTCAGCTGTAGTCTGTCCAAGCAAAGAAGACATTCTGGCAAGATGGGAAAATGACTCCAGCTCAATCAATATTGGTTCAAAAGCTATGAATTCAATCTCAAATTGTAGATGAGAATGTTTCCTACAATTTGAGACAAAATTGATATTTTTTGAATCAACATTGACCGAGCTGAAGTCATTCTCCCATCTTGCCAGAATGTCTTCTTTGCTTGGACAGCCTTACCTTTCAGCTATAGGTGTTCTTGTGGGCGATCTCACTCTCTCTCTCACTCCTACTCTCTCCCACATACTCTCTCGCTCTCTCTCTTTCTCTCTACCTTCTCTCTCTTTTTCTGATAATGTTCTCTTTCAAATTAATTCTCATTCTTGTCTTGTGAATGTGGAGGTCGCTGAGTTGGTTCTTTGTATCAGGATACATTCAACTTGAAAAGTGTGGGTGCTAGCAATGTGTCCTTCGTCTAATTCTCTCTCTCTCTCTCACTCTCTCTCTCTCTCTCTCTTTCATAAGACTATTTGATTTCACTCAATCAAACTTTGCACTATTTCTTGTTGGTGTAAAGCTCATACGCTTAAGCATTGTATTACTCGTATTATATCACCACATCTAAATACTATTATCAGTTTTATCCATAAAAAAATTTTTATCCATGACACTATAATATCCAATACAGTTTCTTATCCATTCATCATTTGAGTTCTGACTGACATGAATCACCCTGTAATATTATTAAATCATCACATAATATAAATACTATCATCACAGTTGTTCATTATTAGTGAATATAGATTTTAAGACAGACTAGAGCTTTGAGGCACCACTAATTTATTCAAAATAAATAAAGAATTGTAAACGAAATTATCTCGTTTATATGATAAACTAGCCGGCAGGCTCGCTTCGCTCGCCTTCTCCGCCTAGCCAGGGGGCTCCGCCCCCTGGACCCCCGATAGTATCAGCAGTGTCAGTGAGTCAAACAGGCTCGCTTCGCTCGCCTGCATAACCTCTGTCAGTGTGAGCTGAATCAAACAGGCTCGCTTCGCTCGCCTGCGAATTCCGTTCAGAAGGGATTAAAAACTTATTGAACACAGCATTTCTAGACCTAATCTGGACCTGTTTACCAAATTTCATCATTTTCTGCCAATTTATTCTCGGAAAATCCAAGAAAAACTATGAAAATTCCGAAAAATAGTTTATCGCTAATATTGAGCGTAACCTTGGGAACTATAGCGGACATAGTTTGAAACTTGATTCAATATTTTCCAAATTAGTTCATCTATAATCTCGCTAGACCATTGAATTTACAGTAAGGATTAGTCATATCAAAGCGGAAGGTATGCAACCCGCAATACATCAAATATTTTGAAAAACTGATTACTGGCGTGATTTCAAAAATATTCCAAGACAACATTAATTTCTAGACTTTATCTGAAGCTGCCCACCAAATATCAACTTTTTCTAACGATTGGCTTTCGAATAAATTTGATAAAAACGCCTAAAAACTATAGAAAAACAAAAATATTAGGCGTATCCTTGAAAAGTTTCAAATATCCTTTCTTAGTGCGTTTCTAAAAGTCCAACTGAACATGCCTGCCAAATTTGAACGCATTCGGTTCATTGGATTCTTAGTTCTCGTGATGAATGAATGAATGAATGAATCAGTGCCATTTCGCTTTTATATATAGATGTAATAAAACTACTTATACTGTAAGTAACCTACTCATTTACACAATTTGCCCTAACTTCCGCATTAGGATACATTGAAATCACTGTCTAACGACAATACAGTTAATTTTAGTTTACCATTAGAAGACGATAGACTTCTTACTTATTGTATTATCCTCTACATTAAATAGTATTACTCTCCACATAAAATGTTACCTTCTCAATATAATATGAATGAACTGTATCTTAGATAGAATGATAGAATATCGTAGATTAATGATTCTGGTGATTTTTTATTGTTTTTGGCTTTATAGAGTTGAGAGAAATCAACCAAAATTTTAAATATTTGAGATTAAAATCAAGAACTATCACAATCTCCTATGAGGAAAATTGTGGTTATGTCGGCTGTAGAACTTCTTCGGAACAATAAAAATTGGGTTATAAGCATTACTCCTTCATTTATTTATTGATTTATTCGAGAGATTACAATGAACTTATTAGGGTAAAAACACAGACCATGCGTAGTCCAAAATGCTCTTTCCTCAAATTTAGATGGATAAGATTAAAAAATGTAGTTTATTTTCACTTGTTTCTTGATCACTGTTACTATTCACAAATTTTCTTAGTTAAAAATTGAAAACTATGATAGCATTAGAAAAATATTTTGGTTCAAAATTTCAAACCTCTAATGAATATTTGGCAATATATAAATTTAGAAAATTTAATTTGGATTCTATAACAAAAAACCTCTCTCGTTTTTAAATTCATAATTTTATCACAGGCTAGTTGTATTTTCCCATAGTGTATATTGTGTGAGAACATTGAATTTGGACATTTTAATCTAATAATCTAAGTTGAAACGGAAGAAGTTTTGGGAGAACGCCTGTTTTTTTATTCCATTATGTATAATTGTTATCAGATGAATCTATATGTATAAAAGCGAAATGGCACTGATTCATTCATTCATCACCAGAACTAAAAATCCACTGAAACTAATGCGTTCAAATTTGGCAGGCATGTTCAGTTGTTCATAATTGGTGGGCAGGTTTAGATAAGGTCTAGAAATATTGTGTTAAAATATTTTCGAAATCCGTTCAAGATTACGCCAGTAATCAGGTTTTAAAAATTGTAAATGTATTGCGGATTGCATATCTTCCGGCTTGATACGACCAATCCTACCTGTAAATTCAATGGTTCAGCTAGATTATAGATGAACTAATCTGGAAGATATTGAATCAAGTTTTAACCTATGTCCGATATACTTCCCAAGTTTTTGCTCAATATTAGCGTTTTACTATTTTTGGAGTTTTTTTAGATTTTTCGAGAACCGATTGGCAAAAAATGTTGAAATTTGGTAAGCAGGTCCAGATTAGGTCCAGAAATGCTCAATAGTGTCCAATAGAATTTCAATACCCTTCCGAGGTTACGCCTGTAATAAAGTTTTCAATGTTTGGAAACTGCACTTTCGTTTATTTCACAGAAATACTGAACTAAATACGTTCAAATTATATACCAGATTGAGCTAAGGTAATAGAACAACTAATTCAGAACGATCACCCAAAAGAACCGTGTTAAGTGATGAATAATGATCAAAGCAAATCTATTCTAATCTAATTTACAGGCGAGCGAAGCGAGTCTTTTCGTCTCAGCTGACACTGACAGAGGTTTTGCAGGCGAGCGAAGCGAGCCTGCTTGACTCACTGACACTGCTGATACTGTCAGCCTGCCGGCTAGTACTGTTTATAAATGGGGGGAAAAGGGGGCAAGGGGGGAAAATGACTGCAGCTCGGTCAATGTTGGTTCAAAAGTTACAAATTTAGTCTCATATTTTAGAGCAGAATGTTTTCTACAATTTGAGACCAAATTTTTAATTTTTGAACCAATATTGACCGAGCTGCAGTCATTTTCCCGCATTGCCAGAATGTTTTCTTTGCTTGGACAGACTATATATAACTCTTGCGGAGCTCACAGAACTTGTTCAAGCTTTTCTCAGAAGCTACTCAGGACCGTTAGGAAAGATAAAAAAGGAGTGAGAGAAAAAATTATAAGAAGTTGAAGAGTGATAAAGATGTCAAAAGAGACAGAGTGAGAGAGAGAGTGAGAGGGAGAAGACATGTGTGCCTTACAAAACGTTCATGAAACTGATTTCATGTATTATGAAAAGCCTCAATTGTTAGCCTCAATGGAACAAAAATGTATTATTGAAAATTCATTTTAGGAAATTTTCGGTTCATAAATTTGAGACCAAATTTATAATTTTTGAACAAATGTTGACCGAGCTGGAATAATTATCTCAACTTGCCAAAATGTCTTCTTTGATTGCACAGACTATAACTGATTTAACATCCCATAGTTAATTACTAAATTTTTGTAAAAAAAATATAGCCGGGAAATTAGTCAAGTATAGATTTAGAATATTGCTTTTACAAAAAAATCCAAGATAATAATTATGTAAACTAAAATAACGATTTTCATACAGAATCCTAGTAAGTGTTCCACATACGATGAAAGTGTGTCTCAGGTCTCTTAGAACTTTAGTTTCACAAAAATTCAGAAGCACTCTCTTCATGACTAACTAAAACACTCGTGACTTCCTATAGTATGTCCAAGCAAAGAAGACATTCTGGCAAAATGGGAGAATGACTCCAGATCGGTCAATATTAGTTCAAAAATAATAAATTCGGACTCAAATTTTAGAGCAGAATGTTTCCTACAATTTGAAAACAAATTGATAATTTTCGAACTAATATTGATTGATTTGGAGTAATTTTCCTATCTTATCAGAATGTCTTCTTTGCTTGGATGGATTCTAACTGAAATCAATGCCTACTCAATTACAAAATAGAAAATCGTGATTTTCTTGTGACATCGGAACAGATTTTTCTTGTAGTATATCGTGAACTTAAATCATCGCTACACATATCAGCTTACATCATTCACGGTATTAGACAACTTCCTTGAATACATCATTATTACACTGAGGACATGATTGTCACTAGTCATGTCCTTTTCACCTCTGAAATCACTGACTTTATCACTATTTCTCTCTCTCTCTCTCATTTTACATCATTTTTTACATCATTTATAAGCAGTGTAAACATTATGTTTTTAACTTTTAAGGCCAAGTGTTAATGGAAAGGACATCTTTGTTGTCCTTTCCCAAGAATGGACATCTTTATGTCCAAACTTCGCCTTTTCATCTAGACAATAATTATTCAGTCGTAATTTGAAAGATTGCCAATTAAATATATTTTTATAAAATTTCTATAATTTCGCGTTCATGTGTATCCGTGTTTGTTGAATAATGTTACTATGTTTTCAGCTCGTGACGTTTATATAGAAGTAATAGCTACTGTATATTCATTTCTGTATAATAGAAATACACTTATCCTTTATATTATTACGTACTTTATTTAAGCAATCTAGAATTGAAACGTGAATGTATTGTTATTGTCTATATGAATAAAGAAATCTAATCTAATCTAATCTAATCTCTCATGGTTGAGTGTTAATGAGAGAGATGTCTTTGAACATCCCTCTCCAAGAATGGACATTATGTCTAAACTCTGTCATTTTATGTACATAGGATACAACATAAATTTATACAGTACTAGCCGGAAGGCTCGCCTTCTACGCGAATACAGGCTCCGCCCCTGGACCCCCGACAGTATAAGTAGTGTAAGTGAGTCAAACAGGCTCGCTTCGCTCGCCTACAAAGCCTCTGTCAGTGTCAGTTGAGACAAACAGGCTAGCTTCGCTCGCCTGCAAATTCCGTTCAGAGGGGATTCGAAATTTATTGAGCACAGCATTTCTACACCTAATCTGGAACTGTTTACCCAATTTCAAAATTTTCTGACAATTTGTTCTAGAAAAATCTAAAAAAACTCCGAACATTCCAAAAAATAGTAAACCGCTAATATTAAGCGTAACCTTGGGGAGTATATCGGACAAAGTTTGAAACTTGATTCAATATCTACCACATTAGTTCATCTATCATCTCGCTGAACCATTGAATTTACAGTTAGGATTGGTCGTATAAAGGCGGAAGATATGCAACCCGCAACACATCTACAATTTTGAAAACGTGATTACTGGCGTAATCTTGAACGGATTGCAAAAATATTTTAACACATTTCTAGACCTTATCTTTAACCTGCCCACCAAATATCAACATTTTCTACCGATTGGTTCTCGAAAAAATGAGGAATACGCCGAAAAACTCTGAAAAATCTAAAATATTTGGCTTATCCTTGAAAAGTTTTCAAAATCCGTTCTTAGCGCGCGTCTTAACGTCCAACTGAACATGCCTGCCAAATTTGAACGCATTCGGTTCAGTGGATTTTAGTGCATTTCATTTGAAAAATGCGCACTATTGGTCTTGACTGGATAATCGCAAATATATGATGCGATAAATTACTCGTTTCCGAGCCCCCAGAACACGAATCTGATGTCCGTTCAAATTCATATATCTCTATATATATATATTTATATATATATATATTTATATATATATATATTTATATATGTACAGATTCTTGTTAACACGATAACTCCTGAAGGGCTTGTCGGAGAGCGACCAAATTTTGCACAAAAATCATTAGTGTTAATATCTCGTGAAATTAGGGGATGAAAATTTTGAAAAATCACTACAAATTGACCAATAGCCTTATTATGCCCTACAATTTGAGCCATCAACGGAAAAAATCCAATCAAAAATGGCGGAGAAAATTGCGAATAATATGCCGAAAATTGTGTTTTTTATGGGTTTTTCGAAAACGGCACCTTTGAATTCATACCCTGAATAGCTCATTATGAGTCATATGATTCGAGCCATCATAGAATTTGAAATGCACTCTTTCCGACCGCCAGCTGCCGGAGCGATTTTTTTTAGTTCTGGTGATGAATGAATCAGTGCCCTTTCGCTCTTATATATAGAGATTAACGTTAGCTTATCAATTTATTATTCATTCAGCGTATGCTTTCACTAGTGGGGAGACCTCCAAAGGGTTATTCCACTTCGCAATATAACCTCAATTTTCATAAATGAAAACATGGAGAACCATGTGAGTCACACAGTAGTTCTATTAATCCCATATCTGAGTTTTTCACAAGTTTTCACAGCCTAACTTAGTTAACTCATGCCAACTGTGTAATTAGTCTCAAATTTTAGGAAACATTCTGAACTACGATTTGAGACAATAATTATAATTTTTGAGTAATTTTTTCATCTTGCCGGGATGTCGTCTTTGCTTGGACTGACTATACCACCTATTAATAGATCCTTAGTGAAATAAATCCTCAATAGATTGAAAATAGATCCTTAGCAAAGTGTATACAGGTCTAGTGTAGCAAATGCATCAGCTGTTTATTAGGTCAGCTTGCTGCTGATAGCTTTCAGGTCAATTGAGCTTGATATCAGCGAAGAGAAAGAAAAGCTTAACAAAAATAAGATGAAGAAAGGGTAGGAGAAGAAGAGGAAGGAGGAGGCAAAAAAGATGTAGTAGAAGAAAGAGAAGAAGGGGTAGGGGAAGAAAAGTAAGGAGGAGAGGAGAAAAGATGTGGTAGTAGAAGAATAAGATGTGGTAGTAGTAGAAGAAGAAGAAGAAGAAAAAGGAGGAGGAGGAAAATAGGAGTAGGAGGAGAAGAAGAGGAAGGAGAAGAAGATATGGAAGGAGGAGGAATTGAATAAGAAGAAGGAGGAGAAGAAAAAAGGCGAAAAAGAAAAAATTAATAAAAGTGATATTGTAAAAGAAGGAAGAAAAGCCGGAAGTAAGAGAACTTATAGATGGAAGTTCGAGCAGTGAAAGAAGTTGAATAAGTTTAAGAAGATGATGATATGAAGAAGAAAAAGAAGAAGAAGAAGATGAAAGAAAGAAGAAGAAGAAGAGAGATTGATGATGATTGATGATGATGATAGATGATGATGATGATGATGATGAAAGACCCATTGCACAACACAACATACATTACATCTCAAAATAACAAAACTGTAATATAAACATATATAAGTATGTAAAACTAAATATCTAAAAATTATGTAATACATATTTTAAGTAATAGTTATGAAAAACGAAAAGAAAGGAAGAGAAAAGAATAACAATACTGTAACCTTGAAAAAAAAACTAAATGACTAAATACAAAACATTTGTTAATAACTTTTATATAATATATAAGTTTATATAATAATACGTTATTCACAAAAGTTATTAACAAATGTTATTAACATTCCGGTGTAAACGTGGCATAAAAATAAAAATACAGTAAAAATTAATAAATACTTTTAAGGTAGAATAAGTATTAAAATATTTAAAAATGCAACGGAATCCCATTTGAAATTGAATAATCAGAATTTAGAGAGTGAGAGAGAACATGAAAAAGAAGAAGTTAAAGTAGAAGTGGAAGAAAACTGAGAAGAGAATGAGCAACAAGACGAACAGGAAGAAGGAAAATAAGAAGTGGAAGAAAAGCATACGAAATTAGATTGGGAAATAGGTCGCGGTTACCGCAAAAAAAAGAAAAAACATCTGTAACGACCCACTAAAATCATTCAAATGAAGGTGACCAATCGCCAGTGAGCATTTTCTTAATGGTACATCATTGGTTTTAGTCGTTGCTACCAGCTACACTTTGCACAAGCTGGGAAGACACTTAGTTACTATGTAAAGTATATTGCGACGGCGTGTCTTCTCAGCTTTCGCCAAATTTAGAGCTCGCGCAAGCTTAGAAGATACGCCATTACAATGCAAAGTATATTGTGACGCATGTCTTCTCAGCTGTATCTACTCGGTGTGAAATTGTTTGTTCTGTTTAGACAGCGTTAACTGAGTCGACTTCACGCTAGAGTTTCAACTCCAATTCGAATCACATTTTTTGGAGTTTGTTCTATTTATTTCTTGATTTTTAGGTCTTGGAAATTCTGTCGATTGTTAAATATTGCTCAATAAATTGTTCAATATTGTTCTATGAGACACGCTTCCCTTCCCCTAATGAGGCTTGAGCAAAGATATTAGAAAAGTTTCCAATAACTGAATAAAGAATGATTTGTTTCACAATGGCTCAACAGCCCATGAAGGGCCTAGACCTATCAGCTGGTTGCCAGTTTCATTATTCACTCCACTATACAGTAATGAAGACAACCCAACAACACGGGAAAACTACTCCAGACTGGCCAATACCGGTCCAAAAGCCATAAATTCTCGAACAGAGCCCACAGTCCCCAAAACAACACTGACAGAGCCGAAGCCACGCCCCACACCACCTGAATGCTCTCCCCGCCCGGACAGACCATACAGCAGGCGAATAATCATCAACCAGGATAGAGGTAAGGTGTGGCTAGCGTGTTTCCTACAATTTGAGATCAAATTGATAATTTTTGATCCAATATTGACCGAGCTTGAGTCATTCTACCATCTTGCCTGAGGGTCTTCTTTGCCTGGACAGACTATATCAACCAGAATCGAGGTAACGTGTGGTCAGCACGTTGATTCTCTCAACCATAAGCCAGTCTCCGCAACCAAGTGGAGGCGCAGAACACCTTTGAATAACATGTAGTTAATCAGTTTGAGTGTAAAGCAATAGTTACTATTCCTCCAGAGACGGGAAACGACTGACTGTTTTTACGAACGACAGCCAATCTCCCAAAGAATGGAGAATAAAGAATGAAGCAATGAATAACATCTTGTCCTATACTATATAGAGTTGAACGCATGAAAATAGGCCAATAGGAATTGGAACAGCTGCCGTTCCAATGTAAAGTGTATTGAGACTAATTTTGCGCGAACCATACTCAAATTCAAATTCAAATTGTTTTATTCCGATCCACAAAGAAATGCAGTTTAATAAATCAGTTTATTATGAACTGATGGTCTAGTCGAGGAAAGAAGGCATTCTAGCAAGATGTAAAAATGACTCCAGCACGGTCAAAATTGATTCAAAAATTATAAATTTCAAAGAATGTTCTCTACATTTTGAGGCCAAATTTACAATTTTTGAACCGATCTTGACCGAGCTGAAGTCATTTCCCCGTCTTGCCAGAATGTCTTCTTTGCTCGACCAGACTATAGATTAAAAATATCACCTTATCACCGTTGAAAACCCTATCACCAACTTTCAAGATATCGTAGCTTAATCTATTTAAATAATATTTTTGAAATTATGAAATCTTACCTTTGAAAAGAGGGAGTCTTGTGTGTTCTTCCTTCCTTTGTTAGATAGAAATCCTCCGAATTTTCTCACTATTTTTCAAAACACGATTGTCACTTTTAAATTATTATTTCAATCTCAAAATGTTTCATAGACGATTGGTAATAGCTTCATTTTTTCCATCGAAACGAAGTGAAATTAACTTGCAGGATAACTGTAATAAAAAATTTAAAGTGATCACTATTTAAAAATAACTAGTTGCTTTCAAGCTGGAGTTTTCCAAACATTAAGTAATTAACATCAATTTAATAATTCATTTAGCTCATTAATTTTTATTAATATATTTATTTTGTTCACTTATTAATTCATTTATGAGGATGCAATGTACTTTTTGGATATAAAAACACAGCCTATTAAGTCCAAACCCTATATTGTCCAAATGTTGAGTTATAATTAGAATGGCTTGAAGTTTATGTTGACGATTATCCATATTCACTTCTTAAAAATTTTCACTCACAATGATTTAAAGCTATTATTTTTTAAAGAATAATTTACTAATATTTCAAAAGGTACAATTCCATTCTTTTATAAACTACAAACCTTATTACCATGAAATAATTTTTCTTAATGTATGAAACCTATAGATTTTTATAAATTATTTAAACGAATAGAGAAAAACTATTTGAATATTTTTCGTTTTTTAAGTATACAGTACAACTTGAAAGAGAACTTGAGTAATTGAATTTTAATAAATAGATTAATGTATAAATTTCAAACAATATTCATTCAATTTTATCTTGAAATTTTTGTCTTGTAAATTATAAGATGTGAATTTATCTTGTAAATCTCCCTATAATTTATCTTAAAAATTCAATCGATTAAAAAATTAATGTTATCAAGAACAGCTTGAAAGCAACAGTAATGATTCATGTAAAACAAAGTAAAATCAATGACAATAAGATTTCCCATCGTTCAATTATTGGAAAATACAATTTTCTTTTGTGTGATTGACACCTACACTCAATTAATTCACCCTAAAATCACTCCCGATTTTCCAAATACTCCGTTCCGTTTTTTCACGAATTTTTCAGTATTTAAGAAGAACTTACTATACTTTACTAGAAGTTAGTCACCAGACTTAGATTAAGTTCTAACGGAACTTAGTCTGGTAAGTTCTAAGCACAAACACACCTTCGCCTGAGGTCAACTGCGAGTCCTCAACTTAACTCAGCACTGCTCTCAGCAGAAGAGAGGAGACTGTCAGGTGAGAACAGGTGTTGCGCAAAGGAAGCTTACAAGATACGGAGGAATTGCGTTGGTGGTGTAGTGTATCATAGAGCCTTATTGTAAAAAATCCTTTTTTTTATTCTAATCTTTTTAGGAGAGGAATTCATTCAATTATTAATGGAGAATTTCAATTTGAATTATCAATGAAAAATGAGATTATTTGGATAATTCTTATAAAAATCCTCTATAATTTTTATAGTAGAAGAATTCTCTCAAATATCGAGGGAAATTTTCAATGGAAATTAGATTATTTAAAGCCTCGGTCTAAAAAAATCCTTTATCCTCTTCATATTAGAAAAATTCTTTCAAATATCAATGGATAATTTCTTCAAATTATGATCATATAACTATTATCGTGTAATACCAGCCTAAAGGAATAAAAAAATTATTATTCTGTTTTAATTCTACATTTACCTAGATTGTTATTATTTTTACTGTCTAGGTATATTGAATTTAAGAGAAAGTACCATGAAACAATTATTATCTATTTATTTATTTATTAAGTTATGTCACATCAAAGAGTACAACAGGCTTCATAGCCCATAACTGTTCCTCCTAAATTTATACTAACAAACCAAACAAAAAAGGTTATGTCTTAAACCATTCC